>OY720047.1:658312-1202069 GCA_963082485.1 Eudonia mercurella | reverse complement strand
AATGAACTTTGAACGCCGAAACGAAATTGTCTTAATGAAAAAGTCTGTGACATCAAGCAATTAAATTTTGGATGTTATTTATAACATATAAGGAAGAATTACAAATAATTAATTAATACTACTTAGTTTTTAATTGTTTTGTCTGTGGTTGCTGAAGTTAAAAAGCTTTTCCAAAGGCTGGTACATACTATACTGTTGAGATATTATTGGACCCATTTTCACATGTAAATTTTATTAATGTAATTAGATTTTTTTTAAAGTGTTTTAAACATTTTCTACGATCGGGATTTAAACCGCACCCCATGACATACCGGATCAGGTGCACTACCTACTATGCTATCGTGGCTCCGTCCAACCCCCCGAAAATCAACAATATCTACTCTTACATTGTGACCCAATGAGTCTTAGTCAATGACGACAATCTGGGGGCACGGACGTGCCCCCACCAAGTCGAGCAAAAAAGCGTCACGGCCGTACCATCCTTTTCTCGAAGCAATTCAGACCATTTTCGACACCCTGTAACTTCGTTGTGGATAAAACTAGAAGACTGAAATTTTCAGTAACCATGCAGGCATTGTAAAGACACGTATATTTCAAATTTCATTCAATTCGACCCAGTATTTTAAGAATTATAACGGGTCAAATTTCTTAATTTTGTCACTCACTGACTGACTCACCGATCATCAAAATTCTAAGGCACTTCTAGCAGACCTAGAAGCTTCAAATTTGGAATATAAGTAGTGTTTGGTGTATGAATCAAGGAAAAACTAAAATATTTTGCAATTTCGGTCCAGTTTTCTAGATACACTAACTGCATAAATAGCTTTGTAATCCCATATAAATGTATAGGATTACAAAGTTACATGTGCAGTTAATGAATCCACTGATTCATGTATAATATAATGGAATAATAGGTTCAGTAAAATTTTTCAATATTGGCTTTATTCGTAACGATGTTTTATTTTATTTATTTTACGGCAATTATTATTATTGCGTGCGAAGCCGCGGGTTTAAGCTAGTCCCATATAAATATAGGCGCATGGTAGTGCCCCTGCCAAATCGAAAGGAAAAAAGTAGAACTGTCTCTACAAAATACAAAAAGAAATGAGATCCCATCAAAAACAATACTTGTCAAAAAAAACCAAGTCTCGCAACTCAGTTGTTCTGCGGTAAAAAGTTGTGAGATCCATGTAATACCAAGTCGGTTATTAATTTATTCAGTCTCTACTTAAGCGACTTTCTGTCTTAATACGTCCAGTCTCTAAGACCACGATCGTGGTCCATAACATTCTTTAATGTTTTATATAAATATATTGAGACTTGGCCATCGCCTGAAAACACGTGTAAATTCAATCGCCTGAAAACACATGTAAATTCAATTATTTAGTGCGATGGCCAAGTCTCAATATATTTATATAAAACATTAAAGAATGTTATGGACCACGATCGTGGTCTTAGAGACTGGACGTATTAAGACAGAAAGTCGCTTAAGTAGAGACTGAATAAATTAATAACCGACTTGGTATTACATGGATCTCACAACTTTTTACCGCAGAACAACTGAGTTGCGAGACTTGGTTTTTTTTGACAAGTATTGTTTTTGATGGGATTACGTTATTAACATCCGATACTAATATTTTTAAAATTAATAAAGGTCAGATGGGTGACAGGTGTCATATATTTTATTTGAAATGTCTTCGTACATATTTATTTGATGCCACGCGGCCATACTAATTTTGTATGGGGAATTTAACGTGTCCATTTTAAAAATAATAATTTTGAAAAACCGCTCGATAAATCGAAAATGTGAGATAGACGATTTGTAGTTTAGTTCGTTATTTGTGGTGATTATTTAGACATAATTAGAGGTATAACAATTTAGATAAACTATAAGATTTCAACTAAGCGCCGCGGCGGCGCTTAGTTGAAAAACGAGTGGTCGTTTTAATGATTTTTGCCCAACTTTAAATGATATTGTAGAAAAAATGCCTCTTGTGTGTCCATCGACCACCTGGTGGTCGATTTCCGAACGTCTTTATCTGTCGATTGTAGAGTGAATACTATAGTCAGCCCGCTCTAATATACACAGAACTGTAGTCAGTAGAACAAGGATAGTAAATAATATCACTTTCGTCTCAAAAAACACCATTCAAAGCCTACATAATGAATTTTTTGCTCAGTTGCTCTATCATTTCGTGTTTGTCGGCTTTGGCGCGTGTTTTAAAGTTTAGTTTTGTTTAAGTGTTTTGTGTTGTGCTGTAATATATTCATGAATGGTGTAAAGTAGTGTATGATGCAGTAAATATAGATTTTGAAATAAAGGCTTTTCTTTAAAAATATCACCTTTTTTGTACAATAAACTGGAAAAGAATCGCTCATCCCACTTTCATCTTCGAATTAGTAATCTAGTACGAGGTAAAACTGTACATATTTATAGATAAGTTTTTAGCATAGGTAATAACAATTCCTACGACATAAATCGCTTGACACATGCGCGTTTTTTGTCAAAATGGCCGCGACACTTGAGAGGTTTGAATTTATGGGTCGGTCTAATTGTAACCACGTTCCCATTGATACTAAATATATATTTTGTTTATGTAATACGATAGTTTTTTCATCATCTATTTGGTGACAAAATAACATATTTGGTTTGAAATGTAGTTAAAAGGTATTCATATATTTTTATTGCATTTAATAAAAATATACATTGTATCCTTTTTATAATATTTTAGGAAACACAATTTGGTGAGCATTTATCCGTTTTGGTAAGCGTTTCGAATTTTATTGGTAGTAGAATTGATACATTTTTGGTAGGCGTTTAAACACAATCCGTAAACTATAATAGCAATCTCTTCTAGATCATCACCCATAATTCCAATTATAATCATTTAGTATTCATTCAACTCGCTATACGGATACGAGTATATGATAGTGGGAGCCTCTCAAGCTCACCTCAAAGTAAATTATTCAACTAAGATCGTAGTTTATGGGTTTCGGCGCGGAGACCTTACGCGCGGCACGCTATTAGATAATTTATTCATAAGCTGCTAAATTATCTGTGTGTGGAGAATCAGAATTCAAAATTTACTTAATTTATTTTTTTTTATTAAAAAAAAAAACCATTATCGAACGTAGAATACCTCGAATTTCCAGGTCGGGTAAAGCGTGTTTTGTATTTTTCGAAACATAGCCCAGGTTTGTGATAACCAACCCGCATTTGGCAAAAGTAGTTAATAAGCCATCACCCATCAATTGTAGTGATGACTTGATATCAATGATGGAAGTCTTTGCCCAGCATTGAGAAGGTATTATCACTATTAGCTTATATCGAACGAAGAACAAACGACAACAGAAAATAAGAGCCTTCATTACATCGAAAGATCCCCTCCGGCCACATTGGCAACTGAGATTCACAACCAGTTGCCAAAGACGATAGGTTTTTCTTTTCTCGCATCTACCTCACAGTTTCACAACCAGTTGCCACAGAAGAACTAACATTCTTGCTACACAACCATAATAGATCATTGTTTCCAAAAAGGAATTATGAAATTATCTCGATAGAATAAAATCCAAAGTTGCCTCTAAACAGTATATATTTACATGATAATCTTTTTCATTTACTAAAGTGCGTCGGAGAATTTAAATGTGTTATTCGTAATACTTACTAAAGAATCGCTATTGTTTTATTTTTTTCATAAAACATCTAGGTTTTAAATAATAGCTTTTTTCGAGTTTTCCGACTGTAAATCCAGTAGATCGCGTACTATTTGCATCTCTTTTGCTTGTACGCAGATCGACAGAGAGCGCTGTTACATGGTTGTCAGTGCCATAACATCGAGTGTTTCCGTTTTCATCCCACCTCAATATAATTCCGCTTTCAACGCAAAATCTATTTCTTTTTCAACCCACTAATTTTTAAATCCTTTTTTCAACCTATAATTCTTACCGATTTCATCCCACAACCAATTACTATCAATCAGGTGAGGTACCGATGCTGGCGGACCCCTATTTTTTTAAATATTTTTAAATGTTTTATTTATTTTGTTTTTAGAAAATATTTAAACATGTAAATTTATATGTGAAAAAATAAATAAATAGAATAATAATACTTTCTTTATTAAATCATTAAAACATAGTACAGTGATAGATGCTGATGAAAACAAAATACTTACCTGTAAGGATTTAAAGTATAAAACTCTTTTTGAATTTCCTTTTCTACTACTGTTACCAACTGTTTCTTGGATTCATATGTTATGCATGACCCTCGGGTCACGCAAGCTCTGAAAACTTTAAAAAAGACGGAGTGCTTCATTTGGCACCTCGTGTGTGTTAATTTTTAATTTCTGCACTCGCCATTACTTTTTAATTGTAGCAACGAGAAGTGGTGTTACTCTAGTGAGGTTTGAATCGTGTTGTTAATTAAGCAAAGTTTTTTTTTTGTCTTTTAAGGATTTTTTTTATAAATGGTAATTATAAATTATGGATAAGTAATGTAATAGCACCAGTGTCCGACACTTTAACGCCAGTATTCGACACAAGTTTTGTCGCCAAAATATAACATACATTTTCATTGAAATTTGATTGGATGACAACTAAAATTAGTTACTGCCCCCTATTAGGAAAGATATGTCGATCAATGGTTCTTGTCGAGCACTGATGCCACTACTACTTTGTTTATTTTAAGTTGAAGAAAAAAGTAATATCTATACATATAATAAAGCTAAAGAGGGTCGAAAGTCTGTACATGGAAGATATTCAAAAAAAGTTGGCTGGGGATACTTAGAATCGATAACAAAACACGTTCCAACAGTTTTTAGAATTTTTGTCTGTTTGTCCTGTTTGTCTGTTTATTTGACCGCGCATCGCGTAAAAATGGCTGAACGGATTTGGATGAAACATAGACAGACCATGACTAGGATATAGGATACTTTTAATTCCGGTAACAGGTTCCTGTGGGATAGTGTAGTCTTCACGGGCGACAACTATTCTAGAATAATCTAGATTGACTATACTATATTAATGTTCGCAAAAAAAAACATTTTTTACCTCATGATGGTCTGGTAAGTGAAAAGTATGTATCAGTTTCTAATCTTCCCGTGCATGTCCTAAGACCCGTCTCAGGGTTTCAAGCTACTCGCACATCAGGCGAACCCTTAAGAACACACTTAACTCATTTGAAGGCACATAATAATAATTAATCGTTACTCTACTAAAGTACATACATCCAAGAATTAAATAAAATTTCGTAATCATTCTTAAATTCCATTCGTAATGGCATGATTGCATCATCATCATCAGGTCATTTTATGTCCCCCTGCTGGGGCACGAGCCTTCCATATAGACGGATAGAGAGAACAGGTAGGCTACTCTTGACGCAAACTCAATCTCAATACAATTCCAATCCCAAATCTAAAAAATTCAAATGGCACTCTTAAAACGATTATAGCGCTACATTGGAATTAAATTGCGTGGAAATTGAGTGAACAAATTATTATCGAGATGGGGCGTTCCGAAATTACGAAACTTATCCCAATATCGATACATAATAATCGCATTGGAATTGTATTGAGATTGAGTTTGCGTCAAGAGTAGCCTACCAGGACGTGAACCACCACGCGGGCCCAGTGCGGTTGGTGGTTGTTAACGGTTGCTAATGCAGCCGAAACCAACGGCTTTACGTGCCTTCTGAAGCACGAAGGAGCTCGAGATGATATATTTTTTGGTCACCCATCCGATGACCGGCCTATACGAAAGTTGCTTAACCTCAGCACTCGTAGACCGGGCGCGTTAACCACTGCGCCATCGACCACTAATTGGATCAAATAAAACTATTTCACAACTGAAAGAATCGAAGAAAGCACAAATAAATGCCTTTTCAGTGAACAAAAAGAAACTCCAGATTTTACTTTACAAAACACTTAAATCTTTAGTAACTTCAATATTACAGTGTACACCCTGTAGTTACGATAACGTCAAAGAACATAATGTATTCTGTGTAGGTACTCGGTTTGGTTGGTGGTAGGGCTTGTTTGTCCGCCTGGCTAGCTACCACCATCTTATCTAAATACTAGCTGTGCCCTGCGGTTTCACCCGCGTTAATTAGCGACTGTTCCACTCCTATTAGTCATAGCGTGATGTAATATAGCCTATAGCCTTCCTCAATAAATGTACTATTCAACACAAAAAGAATTTTTCAATTCGAACCAGTAGTTCCTGAGATTGGCGCGTTCAAACAAACAAACAAACAAACAAACTCTTCAGCTTTATAATATCTTATCTAAATTATCTAAATATGTCGCCAATGTTTGTAGCATTGTTGAGTTCTAGCAGCAATAGATAAGATAGCCAATGCCTCAGTACTCTAGGATTTATTTAATCTTTATAAATCAACATAAATCGGTACAAACGGTGGACTTAATGCCAAATGGAATTATCTACCAGTCAACCATACCATAACAATACTAGGCAGAAAGATTAATAAGCAAAACAAAACTATTCCAAATTATAATTTGTTTGCAACAAAATTAGCGTAGGTAAATATACATATCCATTGTTATAATTAATTTCTTATTTAAAAAATATTAAGCCTTGGCCATACAAGGGAAGAGTAGTTTTGGTTAATTTCGGCGGGTTAGACAGAGCCACGATAGCATAGTTGGTAGTTCACCTGACCCGGCACGTCATGGGGTGCGGGTTCGAATCCCGCTCGTGGAAATTTTTCAACATTTGGTTTTCAAACTGTTATTTGTTTACAACAGAATTTTAGTAAAACTATAATATAGTATAAAATGTTAAACCTCTATATTTTAACTGTGTCTCATCTGTACGGAATATGGATGTTGTACTCTTTGCCCCAGTTAAGTTAAGCCTAATAGAAAAGCTTGCCAGACCGTAAGCAATGAGCTCTTAGCACACTTCACGAATTGACAAGAAAACTCCGTTAATACTATTTTACGAAGAGATTTTTTTATTCAAACTTCTAGGCTGTCGATTCTATGAAAAATAACTGCGTTGACTGCTGCTTTTGTTAATGCACAACGCCTGAGTAGTCCTGAGTTCGAATCCCAGGCCGGATAAGCTTGTTTCAGATTTCTCGATCCATAGCCCGGGTTTGTAATCACCAACCCATATTTAATTAATTAATTATTACCCACGAGTAAGAACTTGACTTTTATCTCATCTGATGTTAAGTGACGATAAGGCTGAAGATGGAAGCGTACTTCACCCGGAATCCTCAACTACTAAGACACCGGCTATCTTATGAAATGCTACAAGCATTACACCTCATCATCAGCTCATTAGCCCCACTGCTGGGGCACGAACCTTACCTATGGATGGATAAGGAGAACGGGCCATAAACCACCACGCGGGCCCAGTGCGGTGCGGTGGTTGTTAACGACTGCTAATGCAGACGGGACCAACGGCTTAACGTGTCTTCCGAAGCACGGAGGAGCTTGAGATGAAAAATTTTTGGTCACCCATCCGATGACTGACCTATGCGAAAGTTGCTTAACCTCAGCACTCGCAGACCGGGCGCGTTAACCACTGCGCCATCGAGCTCCTCCTACATTAGAATAAATATTATTAACGGGATTATTACCATGTTTTTGTTGTGTTTGAGTATCCGGCACAGTTGCATGCGCCATGATCACGGATGTACTGAAGTTATTGCGGGTGGGTGATTATGAGCAGACAAAACGATCTACCCTCTTCCTTAGTCGTTTTTTGCGCTCGATACTGGTACCACTGTTTCCTGAGTCACTATTCACTCGAACTTGTTCTCGGCACACTACACTGACCGTATCGCGAAACGGCACTTTTGTTCTTTTTGCGGTCTTTACATAAGCTAATCACTGGATTCCAGATACGCGACAGTTTAAACCCATCTTCACGATTGAAATTTTTTTATTTTGTAATTTCAATCGCTTCTCTAACCAATCTAGGTATGTAGTGGCGTTCTGTCGAAACTATCTGGGGGTTATAAAATTCAATCTAGTGATTAGGACCCGATTGGATAAAATGTTCAGCAATGGCCGATTTTTGTGTATCGTTATTCTTTACAGCTTTGATATGCTCCTTAATTCGGCAGACTACTGTACGTTTTGTTTGGCCATTCCTGCTACATTACACTTATTTCTAATGAATGACTTAAGAAAAAAATTGTTAAGGTGTTGAGGTTCCTGTCAAACACTGGCGCTACCTACACCCTTACGTATATGCAAAACAAAGAGGGTTTAAAAAATTAACTATTCAGCAATCCCGTTGTCTTAACTTTGGTAAAACAAGCTATGTTAATGGCCGTATTAAAACTCAAACTTTCGCCCCGCTATTCATGCAGACATATATTATATCTAACGTTATTGTACTCTCTACTGACCTTTCCCACCTCAACTTAACAATACGGATTCAAATGAAGCTCACAACAAACAACTCTTTGTTATGTAGATCCGGGTAGTTCTACCATGTCCCGGGCATAGTGGACAAACATGATTAACTAATATACATATTTGTAATTATTGAACTGTGTTTCTTCTAGGAATGTATGTTAATTATTATGTTTGATATATAACCTCATATGTCTAGATGTAGATGTTACTCTTGTCATGGGTTATTGTTAAGAATATACACTTTTAAACTTTCGCGTTCCATAGTTAACAAAGAATTTAAACGGAGATTAACTACGACTATGACGACTGTTCACTACGACCTGGGTCTCTTCAAAGCAAGAGTGAATAGGCATTTCCTGTCTAAGCATGTATAGGTCGCGCCAAACTCCTAGTCCCCTCTGAAGTTGGCGCGATTCGCGTCGCAGTATTAATGAATAGGCGTCAGTAGGGAAGGCGGGGACGAGCGGTAGGGCTTGACTGTACAGCTGCGCAACAAAGCAACTTCAGAGGGGACTAGAAGTTTGGCGCGATCTATACCACCTTAGGCCACATCCCGCTCACCAAAAGGCAAGTTGGTGGCCAAATGTTTAGACAGTTTGCTTTAAAAAAAAAACGCAAACTAACTAGTAAAAGGTTTCATACCTTCTATAAATACCTATATTGTTAAAAAGATCTACGATCTACGAATATGTAATGTTATGCATAATTTCATCGACTTACTTTTTGTTAATGAAAAAAGATAATTTAAGATAAGAGTAAATAGATTTTATACTGTAGAGGTGACTGGAAAATTTTGGAAACAATAACGACGTTGCAAATGTAGTCTCTTATAACATAATATATTTTGGCATTGTATGTTGTTGCTTTTTATATAAACCATGCATAAGTGAGCGCGTTTTACAGTTATCAGTGTGTCAAAAGTGTGTCAAAACCCAACCCTGTTGTGTGAATGTTTTGAATAGTCGTGGTGGAGATCCTTGGAGGGGGCCAAGATGATAATAATGATTGATAATAATTATTGAAACTTAACTGTTGGTTAGTAAATAATAAATAGATACTACATAAAATAAAACATAGTATTCGTAATATTGATACACGCAACCTAAATTAAAGTATCAAAGTATTGTCACTGTGAAATATCACATGATATCGGTGTTGACGGTTTGGACCAAAATTCGTTAAACTCTGTAGCATCCCTTACTAATGGAAGTCCACATTCGTCGCGCTGTATACATGTTATTTCGAAGTAAATTGATACTGAACGCTGTGGTATAACAACGGGATATCGGGATGGCCAGTTTGGTTGCTGTTTTTTTATAGTAATTTTGTAGGCGGATCAAATAGGGATTAAAACCAACTGTTAAAAAACCATTAATTACGAATTTCGGTGGATAAATGAAGCTATGAGTTGATTGTCTTCAAGATTTAATTATAAAGTAACGTTCAATACCTTATTTTGGACATTAAATTGAAAATAGATTAACATTACTTTGTATCATTAATATGAACTCATGAAATATGGTTTGAAGTAAATTATTGATCCAATCACTCGATATTTATCACAGCGACAAAACTAAAAGACAATCACTAGATATTTATAACAGCGACAAAATCAAATGACAATCACTAGATATTTTTTCACAGCAATAAATAACGTAGCAGATATTCGACCCGACCAGACAAACTAGTTATCCCGTGTCACGGTCCGGCTAATGAAAGCCCGTATTTACATAGAGGTCGGCCTACGTCGTGCCGCGCATTATAATACGCTCTAATAAGACGTGTGCTGCCCAACTTTGTATCGGAACATAACCTTCTTGTACATAACCTATTTATTTTGATAAGATAAATAAACGAAACTGATATCTACCTTATACTCCCTACGGTATATAAATCACAGAGGCCTGTACGTTTTTCAACGAGAACGAATTTGCTGGATATTTTTAATCTAATTTTGGCTTTTAAATATTCTTCTTATTTTTTAAATGTTTTAAATCGCCCACTATCGTGTTCAATGTATCAATTGTTAATTTTATCAATTTTCCACAGTCCTTTGAAGGTAAAGTCTTTTTTAGATTGACTGATCCCAGAAATTCAAAAGATCCAGTGGTTTTCCGCTCCTGATCCGATCCGAAACTCTTGGAGAATCTAGTAGAAGGAATGGTATCACGCACTAGGAATGCCATTCCCTCTAGAAAATCTCTGACTGTGTTTCGTTTCACACGGCTTGAGGAACCCTTGTAGTTTTTCGCCGCCCCCAAAAAAGTCCGTTGACGTTTACGTTGAAAATGATGCCTAAAGCAATCAGCAAACTCTCTCCAAAAAAAAACCCATATCAATAGCTTAGCTATGATAGACGTTTACCAGCGACTGTAATATTACTTTTGTTGGTTTGACAAAATGTTATAGCGATCAGCTACTTTTGCTGCTAACTGTACTAACTTGGAATGTGCTATTTTTTATGTTAAAAGGAGGCAAACGAGCAGGTGGGTCACCTGATCAGTAATCACCGCCGCCCATGGATACCCACAAAACCAAAGTAATCGCAAATGCATTGCCGGCCTTGAGGAAGGAGTAGGATCTTGAGGAGAGAGTAGCAATTGGGAAGGGGGAGGGGTGAAACACAACAGCAACGAGTGCCATTATTTTACGTCAATGTTCTGTGAGAAGGTGATATTACGCCGGGCGAGCCGGCCCATTTCGTGCTGCAACGCCGTGTGGCTCTACCACTCAGACAGACAGTCATTTCGCACCACCCAGAGGTCACGTGTAGGGGCTCAAGGGTAAACCTACGGAGGCGAGTAACTTTAACCCCCAAATTTTGCATATGGCATGACCTGAGCGCAGTGATTAACCAACCCGGTCTACGATTGCTGAGGTTAACCGCCAAACCAGAGGGTTATGTCTCGTTTTCCCTACCCATCTAAAGGAAAGGTTCGCACCAACAGTGGGGACTTAAATAAGGAGCTGGTGATGATGAAGACCTGAGCCTAACAGTAAGCTGTTTAAATACGAACCGATCAAACCAAATACCTAATATAGTTTTATGATCAACTACATTTCGATACATCTAATCTTATCTTATCTTAATGGGGCCTGCTAAGGTTTCCCTCGCAGTAACACTTCGACCCATCGGTATCTTTTGTGCAACCCCATCTTTTCACTCTTCTTCTGTAAAGATAATAATAATAATAATAATAAAAGCATTTATTCATTGCCACACAAAGAATACAATAAGTTGGTGCATAACATAAATAATTAAAACTAGTGGCCCTGAAATGGCTCCCACTCAGCATAATATCGAAGTACCGGATTGGCACCACGACGCTGGTCTTCCGTGGGTACCAGAAGAGCTTAAATACTACATACAACATTCACATTAAAACATTCTTCTTAAAATTAACATTATAATGAAATTAATCTTAGTCAATAAAAAGGTTATATAGAAAAATAATTAAATACTTTTTTGTGGATCAGATAGTTTTGTAGAATGTGCTAATTATATAGGTTATAGGTAGAACATGTACCACATAGTATGCTCGATTATACGTTATTACATTTCAATTTAGTGTTTACTTAGAGTATACATTGCTGGTGTTGTAGGTATTTTTTGTATTTATTTTTAAAAGAGCCAACAGTTGCAGAATTTCTAAAGGGGGGGGGGAATATTGTTCCAACACTTTGTAGATAAATAACGGAAGCTACCTCTAAAAGCTGCCGTTCTATGACCAGAGCATACAAGACGAGAGGCATCTCGACAAGGCCGACGGGAGAATTGGAGCTTGTCGAACAAGTATGATGGGTTTTGTGTCTTGACAATGCCGAAAAGTAAACAAGCGAAGTGAAGGGAACGTCTAGACTGCATATTCATAATTTTGTAATGATTAATGTAAGGAGTAATATGTTCTTTGTAAGGGACAGGAAAACAAAAACGAACACAAGAGTTTTGAACTCGCTGAATAAGTCTCTTAGTTCTGGATAAAAGACATCCGCCAATAACAGTGTCAGCATAGTTAAGCTTTGACAAAATCAGGGATTCACAGAGCCGTATACGAACATCTACGCTGAGGTATTGGCGAATGTGATACAAAACTCTGAGCCTGTAATAACACTGCTGGACGACTTCCGAGATATGTTTCTCGAATTTAAGTCCACCATCCATAAGTATACCCAAATTTCGGGCTTCGGTTACTCGCTCTATGGAAGTCCCCTCAATCAACACATTTGGTGTATGTCTATTAATAAGGTCTATTTGAAATTTTGAACCCAAAACCAAGTATTTGGATTTTACGGGATTTAATAAGAGACCATTCCTATTTGACCATTCCACGACACGTTTCAAGTCCTCATTTAGCTTCTCCACCGCAACGGCAGTCTCATTAGGCTTAAATGTGATGTACATCTGAAGATCATCAGCATATAAATGGAATCTACAATTACGTAAACATTCTATGATGTCAGCACTGTACAGAATGAACAAAATTGGACCAAGTATAGATCCTTGAGGAACACCTGCGGTGACTGGAGAAGCCGAAGAGGTGACTTTACTACCATCATTATGATCAACCTCAACCCTCTGAGTGCGTCCACTCAGATAGCTTGCGAACCATTTCACAGTTGCATTATCAAAGCCGTAAAAGGTAAGTTTGGATAAAAGCAAATCAATGTTGATACAGTCAAAAGCTCTGGAGAAATCTAGTAGCACTAAGATTGTTCCCTCGCCCATATCCTGCCCACAAAGAATATCATCTATAACATCTAGAAGTGCCGTCGCAGTGCTACGCCCTGCCCTAAAACCTGACTGCTTATGAGGTAAAATTTTATAAGTATTTAAATATTCTATCATTTGTAAGCTAACAATTTTTTCTATTATTTTTGATAAAAAAGGCAAAATGGTAATAGGTCTGAGATCTTTGAAGTCAGTAGGATTGTTCGTTTTAGGGAAAAGTTTAACAATACCCCCCTTCCAAATGTCGGGAAAGGTATTTGTTTTAATTGATTGATTAACAATAGCGGTGATAACATTAAGCGTGCGAGGTAATGTCAACAAAATCATATCAAGATTGATACCATCCACACCCTGAGCTTTAGTTGAAAATTTTTTTATTACTTTAGTCACCATTGAATCATCAACTAGACTTAGCTTGAAAGTAGCAGAACTATTTCTATTGAATTCAAAGTATGTCAGTGTTGAGATATCCATGTTATGTTTTACGGGAATGTCTAAGAAATGTTGATTAATACGGTTAGGATCACTAATTCTTGCAGGTAAAACTAAATCCTTTTTCTTAAAATCAACAATATTTCTCTTTATATTTTTCTTTTTTTATTTCTTTTTTTATTGTAGTCGCTCTTCAGGAAGAGGTTAATGTTAAAATCACCCAAAAGAATAGTATAATCATACGAACAAAAAGATCCCAATGTTTCCGTCAGCGCGTCAATAAAAGTATCCACATTGACCCATGGCGGGCGATACGCGGTGCCTACAAGTAATTTGTAACCGTTTAGCTTGATGCTGAGCCACATTTGCTCAACACAAGGAGTGTGCGGGTGTGGTAGTACACGTGCATAGATACCACGGCGGAGATAGAAGCCAACTCCACCGCCTCGCGAGCGTACCCCCGCTTCACGAGGCACATGGCGCAACTTATAGCCGGGCGGGGCCGGCGCACGCGCGTCTTCGCCAGCCCTGAGCCAAGTTTCATTGATTGCCATTATATCTACGGCATGCCGCTCCAGAGCTATGACAAACTCGTCATGAAGCGTACCAAGCGACCCAGGGTTAAGGAGGCCAAATTTCAAATTTTTATGTTTGATAAATTGAAAGACGTAAGAATAAAGTACCAGAACATATTTACAATTGGTTAAGAACCTTTTCAACATAGTCAGATGTCGATACTCAACAGCAAAGCATGTGTAATGCACATTATCAATACAAACTACATAAAACAAATAACGAAAGAAAGTCTTTCGAGAATGTTTAAAAATAGACAAATTAAAAATTACATTTCTCATGTGATTAACAAAAATGAGCACAATTATGATACTCGTAAATAACGGAACACCCAAACAATATAAAACTATCTTTATAAAATTATTTGTATATAACATAAGTATAAACAAGAAATGAGAAAAAACAAACAAATTAAAAATTACATTTCTCATGTGATTAACGAACATGAGCAATGTAATTTTTAATTTGTTCGTAAATAACGGAACACCCAAACAATATAAAACTATCTTTATACAATTATTAGTATTTATCATGAATAGAAACAAAAAACTTAAATTAAGAACATCTCTATTATTAAACCTGTGTCTAAGTGAATATCTAAAAGCAGTAAAGTTTACACAATTACTAGTTGTACATGTACATATACAAAACCCTAACACTATGACACGGTAAGATAATATTACCGGGGCTACGAGTATATAACAAAAGAAACATGTCACCATAAACACTACGGTGTATAATTTAATAGAAATACCAAGAGCAAGTATACAAAGAACAGAATGATAATAACGTGGTTGGACAACACGGTCAAAAAGTTTGAAAATACCTTTTGATTGACATAATTTACTAATAGGGACAAAACATTTATTTCTTTTAAAACAAGTTTTATATAACTTACACGTCTTATTACTGTAACACTTTCCAGCCTGTTCATTTAAATATCTCGACAGTAAAGACATAAAAGAAGAATCCTTAATTTTTTTTATTCTATCAGGCAACAGCTGAACCAGCCGAGCCAACGGCGTCCGGGCCAAAAACCCTGACCAGGTCTGACTCCGTGCGCAACCGATGGCGGGGAGACTCTTTGCCGGGGTGACGTCGTGCAAATATCTTACCATCCCTTGTCCAGATAAATCGCCATTCCAGACGTGACCCAATCTCCCGAGCGCGTCGGAAGAGAAGACGGTTGGCACGGGTCAATCGCTCGTTTAAATAGAAGCGTCGGGGTGGCTCCGGTAGACCGACTCCCTCGGTGGTGGCCCCACGGCGTACACGGGCCGCCCGCAGAAGTTCTTCGCGCACAGCACGACGCACCAGGCGAACAACAATAGGTCGCGGTCGAGACATTCCGCCACTCTGGTTGGTCTCCGGTATACGACCAACGCGCGTAGCGCTAACCAGCTCCTGCTGATCTAGCTGAACTCCAAGCTTATTTGCCAAGCTCATGACAATATGGTGCGTTCCTTCTCCTTTATGCTCGGGTATATTAGTTATTTCGATGTCATTAAGGAGAAGTTCCTGATCACGTTCGTTTAGTTCGGTCTTTAACGACTCGACAGTAGACAACAACGCACCATCAGTCGTGAGGCACACGCCGTCACCACTTTCCAACTTGTCGACACGGGCGGTTAGTTGATCCAAGCGAGTTTCACACACTGCAATCCGCGACGTAAGCCCAGACAGCACCTCATTAAATGACTGGACCAGACGACGAGTATTCCGCATTTCCTCACGGAACAAACGCATTTCCTCTGCTAGTGACTGAACGTCACCATCACCAGATGCAACAACAGAAGGATGCTCATCAGAAGGGCTCGGTATTGATCCTCCACGCCGACACATAACTTTGTCGTCATAGCTACGGACAGGAGTATTGCTATTGTCCGTCTTAGGCTGCTTACTTTTACACGAATCGCACTTCCACTTCAGTCTGTGTTCCCCAGTCAAGGTATTGCGAAAGCGTTGCTCACTAACACCCGTGCACAATATGTCATAATGTTCAGAGCAGACACTACAACGCAAGAACTGCCTGTCCTTTATAACGTTCAAACAAGCAGCACAAGAAATTTTACCAGGAGCCATAGTATTTTCTTTGGTTTTTCCCTTTTTAATTTTAAAATTTGTAAAAATATTTTTTATTTGTTCAATATGCACAAAAAAAGAAAAAAAAAAAGAACCAAGCAATCACAAAAATAATTTTCTTTGCTCGGGAATCGATCCAAGGACCTCACTGATATGACGCACCCAATGATGCAACACTAGTGCACTGCGCCAGCCGTACGTTGAACGTAGTGACAAAATAAGCGGTCACTATAGAATGCATAGACGGGTTAATGACCGATCGTTCACTCAAGGTTGTTGAACCGTTTCACACAGCTGATTAATGACACTTCCAACCGGCACTATTTTAACAAAATTACTGATATCTTCGGAAGCACTTCACGTACAGTTTTGAATGATGCACCATTCGATCGATAAAACTTTTAGCAATAAACTGATGTGCCGTTTTAAAGCCGGTGTTTACTTTTTCAGACTTATTTTAAAATAAATAAACGGAGCGTAAGTTAACACGTCCAAACACTACAACCCTCCCCAAACACCTCCCCAAACACCACAAGATAGATGCCATAAGTTTGGCAATGTCTTTAAGAGAGAGCCTGAAGTCCTCAGGTTTCGGATAGGCCGACCCCAGGAGTCCCATTCTTTTCCTAGCCAGAGAGTCGCAGTCACACAGTAGGTGCTGCATTGACTCCGTTTCCTCTCCACATGCCCTACTCAATCTATTTGTTGATATATGCATTCTGTGAAGCATTTGTTTTGTGGCATAGTGCCCTGTCAAGGCACCGATGGTTAATCGGGCCTGCCTTCTACTGCCTCCGCATATGAACTTACTCCGTCCTAAGGCGTTTTCGCCTAGGATTTGGAGTGTTCCATACCCGGCTGCTCTTTCCATTCGATACTGTGCCTGTTTACGATGTAATCTTTTAAAGCCTTGTTAATGGTACTTGGTACAAGTGTCACGAACGACTCAGGACCAATGAGCTGGATCTCCGAGCCTTCCCTGGCAAGTGCATTCGCCAATTCATCTGCCTTCAATACATAAAACTCAAATCTGTATTTATAGCACGTGCTATGAAAAGTTCGCGTGTCAAAACACGCAACAAACCTAGCAGAAACAGGCTGCTATTTGCCGCCCTTGATTGAATCTGACTAAAACTGGTTATGTCCGGTTCGGAGCCGGTATTTGCCGGTATACGCCGCGCCGGTCCTTTTTTACACACCAATCCCGTGATGAATTGACTATTGGGGAATGTCGGCTTACCTCTCTTGTCGAATTTGATGGTGTTCATCCGATAGTGGGTAACGTATTGAAACGTCATTCAGCAAATGGATATGCCATTTTAAAATGGTAAGGGACTTTTAATAGGGATTTGTATCATTATAATAGACAAATAATAATAATAATATAGAATTTTCTTAAAACATATCTTACATACATAATACAAAATACATTTTTATAAGACAAAGCGGTCTATGACTCAGAGACAGCAGATTTTTACGTCCACTGAACCAGCTATGCTGTCAATTGCTGTCACAGCCTACACTAAATATAAATTATATTAAAATTTGTGGTAAAAAAACGACTTGAATTGTTATATCTATACTAATACTAGCTGACCCGGCAAACGTCGTTTTGCCATAAAAAATAAAAAAAAAATTTAGGGGTGGACTACCCCTAACATTTAGGGGGATGAAAAATAGATGTTGGCCGATTCTCATAGATACCGGATGACCCGGCAAACGTTGTTTTGCCATAAAAAATAAAATAAAAATTTAGGGGTGGACTACCCCTAACATTTAGGGGGATTACAAAGAGGAAAGCTTTGTATTTTTGTATGTATGTATGTATGTTTGCAACGAATAAACTCAAAAACTACTGGACCGATTTAAAAAAATCTTTCACCATTAGAATGCTACATTAGCGCTAAGTAACATAGGCTATATTAACAATTTAAAAAAAAATGCGGTACGAAGTCCGCTGGGTCAGCTAGTACTGTATAAACTAAGTTAAAATGTCTCAAAATAATGCGAAACTAAAAAAATATAACATAAACGGTTGATGCTTAAATGTACTCCACTTACCTACTTATCTACTTACTACAACATGTAAAATGGGATCATCTTGGGAAAAAACTCTCTCAATCAAAAAAAATCATCCAAATTAGTGCATAAATGTCGGAGCTCAGTAAAAACATGACGTTAATGTATAAGATTTTTTTGAAGAGACGGTTAAATAGGCAAACATGTGAGTATTATATTATATCATATCAGACAAGTATTTTTTTATGAATTAAACATAAAAAATAATAAGAAACAGTCTTGTTTACGTGCTAACAAAGCGCGGAGTAGCTTGAAGTTGTAAAATTTGCCACACCCATCCGAGAACAAATAAATACATATTTATATAAGCAGTGGAATAAGATTAGATATTAATTTCCTCTCAAAACATTGTCGTGCCCAATCCGGGCCCATAACGTTCTATCTAACTAATATTGTAACAACTCATGTATACTTATGGAGAGCAATAAATGATTGATTGATTGAACATGGCTGAGTCTTTACGATCGTATCTCTCAAAAACATATATTTTTTAAATAAACGTTATTACGAATGCGCTACGCTATATTATGCGCTTCACATGTCCTGGTAACCAATCCAGGAAAATAATACGCTTGTATTAGGAGTAGGTTAACGTCATCACTCAACAACTACAAAGGTATGGGGGTTGAACCACGATTTCTCTCATCCAACCCAAGCTTCTATCCGATTGGCTAACCACGCTTCAAAATACAACATGAATCACATTTCATTTTTAAAAGTAAATCAGACTCGCCTCTGAGCGAGAGTCATGACTGCTTTTTCATAGCCAAGATGCGAAGACCAGACTATATATCACTCTGGAGCTTAGAGTTCAACAAATGGGAATTAAATTTTTTGGTTGTGCGAGCTACGAGTAAGTAGTGATTTAGCTGGAGACCGCTTTTATATTAAAACCTTTTTGAATTGTTTCTGGCCGACCGCCCGCCTGTCAAATAGACTAGAAATAAAGAGGTGGTCGCTGCTGAAATAAAGGACAATTAATTAATGAATTTAATCGCATCTGTAGTCTAGTGGTTAAGACCGGTTTAGAACCAGAGGTCCTGGGTTCGATTCCCATCGGGGGATACATGTTTATGTACTCGTTTTGGTTGGTGGTAGAGGTTGTTTGCCTGCTTGGCTAGCTACCACCATCTTGTCTATATATGTCGCCATAACATCAATGTTTGTAGCATTTTTGTGTTCTGGCAGCTAGAGATAAGGTAGCCAGTGCCTCAGTAGTTGAGGATTCCGGGTGAAGTGCTCTTACATCTTCGGCCTTATCTGTGGAGATACCAGGATGAGGGCCAAGTGCTTACCCGTAATTTCTCATGTACTATAGTATGTTGTTGTAGCTATGACCACATTATAATACCCTTATTCGTGAGAGATTTTGGACATGTACTTTAATTTTATGATCCTTTGTATACTTTTTACAATTTCAATAATTTGCTGTTTTTGAAATTGTAAAAAGTTTGTCATAAAATGTTACACATTTACACAGAATCGAAACTGTTATATGAAGCCTGAAACTTAGGAAGCTTTCAATTAATAAAAACGAAATCCCATTCCACATTAACCCACCACTATTTGTCGGACGTTTGGAGCTAAGTGACTACGAGCTACGGTGCCTACGAGCAGCGCAGCGGTGTCTACGAACTACGGCGTCTACGTCGTAGCCGTACTGAATAAATGTTAGGTTTTTGTCCACTTTGAACACCATTTGTGATCTTACTATTATATGATCGTGAATTTATAATATAAATTAAGTATTTTGTATCTTTAAAACTGTTATGATCACTAGCGAGTAATTATTAACAGTATTATGACCATCTTTTTGTTGTTTTTACCCGACTGTGTCAGAAGGAGGGTTATGTTTTTCTAGCGTATGTATGTATGTATGTATGTATGTATGTATGTATGTATGTATGTATGTATGTATGGATGTATGTATGTATGTATGTATGTATGTATGTATGTATATATGTATGTATGTATGTATGTCTGGTTCTTTAGCACGCCCTACAGCCCAAACGGCATGGTGCATTTTAACATATGAGGTGTCGTTAGATTTTTTTATTGACTGTTTTTATGCTCGTCTGCCGGCTTAATAACATTGCTACTATTAAACCGTAATATAATTTTAAAAGTAACCATATCCTTTCCCTTATCCCTCCTTCCCTTCCTATATAACACGACGCGTGCTGGTTTTCTGTGTCACCGATTTATCATAGCGATTATATTTTTTCTTGAACGAAGAAATTTTCTGAATAATTTCTTTGTCCCTCTACCAAATGATCATCAAGCAGACCTTCATGTAAATAATTCATGTAATAAAGGTTTTATAAACGATATGTGAAAAAGCTTGCGAGTCGGCAAGATAAGGATGCCTGCTTCACTATCTGTCTTCATATCTGTACGCCGCTTTCGCTTAACATTAAGTGAAGCGGAGTCATTGGCCTACCAAAATATTAATATAATATTGAAAAAAACACCAAAAGTTATCTCAACAACGGATCGGCATAAGTTCCTCGCGAGGTGCTAAAGTGCCCGCCGAGACACAAGGTCGACTCCGCAATCGCTGCGTCACTATCGCGTATCGCGATCGCATCGCGCACCGGGGCTTACGGCGATCTTCTTTGCTAATACTTCTAACTGTACGGTTGGCAGACAAAACGTTTTTTATTTTCATTGCTTTTATGTGCATATTAAAATTTAACTAAGTCTTCAATCCGTCCTAAAAACGGGCTGTTAGGGCTACAGTAACGATTAAAAAGCAGCAGCTCATTTTATGTCCCCACTTCTGGGGCACGAGCCTTCCCTATGGAATGGATAGGGAGAACGGGCCATAAACCACCACGCGGGCCCGGTGAGGATTGGTGGTTGTTAACGACTGCTAATGCAGCCGGGACCAACGACTTTACGTGCCTTCCGAAGCACGGAGGAGCTCGAGATGATACATTTTTGGTCACCCATCCGATGACCAGCCTTTGCGAAAGTTGCATAACCTCAGCACTCGCAGACCGTGCGCGTTAACCACTGCGCCATCGAGCTCCTCCTGAACCTGTGAACCTGTGAAAACCTGTGTATTCGTTTTATTTTCGGTTTAAGTAAATACGACCACGTTTCAGGCTTCCGCCAGCAACTCAAGTGGCTCCCAATCCGTTTAAACAGGAATACTAGAATACTATATTTTATTATTAGTAGAATACTTCAATGACACTAATAAATAAAAAATACATTTTAAATCTCACCTAAAATTACTTTTATTACTTTTATGTCATATTTTAATTTTTTTTTAAAAACTTACTATCATTATAGCGCCTCCTCTCTTCTAAATCCTATTGCGTGCCCGCCAGGGTCCATGATGATATCCTATTTATGTTCACCATCTATTTTACATTGTGGAATGCAATAAGTAATTGAATTGAATTGAATTGTATTAAAACTATGCCTTCTTTTTAATATCCTTTTCAACCCTTCCTACCCTTCTTACCTGAAGCGGTTTACCTTTACCCATACTTCTAATGTTTCCTGTCGCTCACACCTCCTCCTCAATCTCAAAATGCCTTCCCATAAAACTGACTTCTTTTCCTATTCCTTTTCCGTTCATGCAGTCAGACTGTAGAATGACTGATTTACTCGTTTAAGAAGCGCGTAAAGGAGTACCATCTTTCCACTTGAGTGTGTCATCGTTATTGTATGTATGTTTAATTTGTGTCGTAACTATTTTACTGTATGTATAGCCTTAAATACTTGTTTGTTTGTTTTTTGCACCCTTTTTTACTTTCCTTTGTGTCTTCTCCTTCTACGGGAAGCCCTGCTGGAAGAAATTTTAATGTGAAATAAGCAGCGCCCTTGTACTTGTCTATTTTTACTACATATGTTTTCCCTTCTTATTCGTTTGTGTGTACATAAATTTTAAATTAATAAATAGATTTCAGCTCAGTTCCAACAATGTGCATAGAGCAAATTAGAATATATAATGAAATTGAATAGAACAGAAAACATTTAATTGGCACTCACAAATACGCAAATTGCATTGAATCTCCACTTACATTAACTATTTAAATTACATTAAATTAAATTAAATTAAATAATAAGATTCAGAAAGCAGTACTCTTTGACACGGCACGTATTGTCAGGAGGTTACTCACTCTGCTGCCCTGACCACTGGTAGTTTGGGCCTGCCCTGCTGCTGGCGATACTCTAGAATTAGGTTTTTATAATGTTTTATTGTTTTTATATTAAAATATTGTAAAAATCTAGTTTTAAGAAAGAAAATAAATAAAGGAAATAATGATTAAATTTAAAAACCTATCCTATTCTAAATAGAAAAATGTAATATCATTTTGCGCAAACTCTGTTACAAACAATTTACAATTTGAAAAAGTTTTCAAAAGTTTATTGTTAATAGTGCACCTGACCCGTTATGTCGAGGAGTGCAGGGTCGAGTCCCGTTCGTGGCAATTTTTTAAATACTTTTTCTAATTATTTCGTACAAATTCCTCGCGAGGTGCCAAACCGCCAAGTCACAAGGCAAACTTTAACATCACAACGTCGCTATCCTGTGATGTCGTGATGAACTCAACAAGGCGACTTTGTGTACTAAAGCTACAGTTCTTTCTGTGTCGAAACTACTTTAGATCGTAAATAAATATTTAGTACCTACTCGATATGGAATACTCAATATTTATTTGCCACCGTCGTCGCCGTCGATCCGCAGACGACCTTGGAGTGTCGCCGATAAGATGTTTATCTTATATACATATTTCGTCGTAGGTTACCTATATGTTATTACCTAATTTGAACGTAAAGTGCTGTATCTTTACTTTACATAAACGAGTATCTATACAAATATTATAAAGCTGAAGAGTTTGTTTGTTTGTTTGGTTGAACGCGCTAATGTCAGGAACTACTATTCCGAATTGAAAAAATATTTTTGTGTTGAATAGTCCATTTATTGAAGAAGGCTTATAGGCTATATTACATCACGCTATGACTAATAGGAGTGGAGCAGCAATGAAAAATGTTGCAGACACGGGAAAATATTTACGCGGGTAAAACCGGGGGGCACACCTAGTTATTTATATTGATGTTCCACATTCAAGTCATGACCAAACTTTTTAAATAATTTTATCACTAGTAAATAATACCGTTTTTTACGAATTATGTTAGTGTCTAAGAAACTACTTCTATTATTGATCTTAATATATCATTGTATTTTACTAGTAAAGATTTGTAAATAGTCCGTCATTATTATTACTTATAGTTTAATATTTCTTATGACGCTGTAAATGTTCCGTGCTTCGGACGGCACGTAAAGCCGCTGGTCCCGGCTGCATTAGCTGTCGTTAGAGCCGTTGATCCCGGCTTGGCCGCATCAGCTGTCGTTAACAACCACCAACCCGCACTGGGCCCACTGGTAGTGCTTTATGGCCCGTTCTCCATGTAGCATTTCCATCTATATGAAGACTCGTGGCCCAGCAGTGAGGACATAAAACGAGCTGGTGATATGATAAAATATTTCCTAAATAAATAAAAGTTATAAAAAAATCTAAATGCAAAATTCTAAATTTTTATTCATAATGAACTTTAACAATTTACAATATTAACTTTGAGGAGCTCGATGGCGCAGTGGTTAACGCGCCCGGTCTGCGAGTTTTCGCAAGGGCCGGTCATCGAATGGGTGACCAAAAATGTATCATCTCGAGCTTCTCCGTGCTTCAGAAGGCACGTAAAGCCGTTGGTCCCGGCTGCATTAGCAGTCGTTAACAACCACCAATCCGCACTGGGCCCGCGTCACCACGTTAAACCACCGTTTATGGCCCGTTCTCCCTTTCCATCCATAGGGATGGCTCATTGCCAGCAGTGAGGACATAAAATGAGCTGATGATGATGATGATGATGAACTTTAACAAGTGTTTTTCGAATGTCAATTCAAAGCCATGACTTCGTAAGCCCTACGGTGGAGACCTTGTAGCTTGTACATTGTATGAATTATGTTCTGAAGAAAATATTTCAGCTGACTAAATAACAAACCGTCTCTGCTGACGCTACAACGAATTATCCAAGCTCAAGATATTTAGCCCATTAAAGCTTCGGAGAGCCAACCCCTCCCCCCCTCCTTGGAATTTCTCTAATACATCTACACTCTTGACATTTAGTACTGGATTCCTCTGCTAGCCCGCGAGATAGATTAAATGTCAATAATTACGAACGAGTTTGTATGTGTCTAGCACGCAATGACAGAAAAAAAAAACTTTAAAAATAAAAACTTTTTAACTTTAGGGGTCACTTCTTGGCGGGAAGGTGAAGAGTCATGTCTGCGGTTTTGTTTTATTTTCTAAAATTGTCTTATGTCTAATATTAATGTGAAATAATGGTGGATTATTAACTGTTAAGTGCTCGTGAGTGTGCATGAGTGTTGGCAAATGAAACAAAACAGTGCAACGTCACTTTTCAAATTCTCTCAAGAAGTCCGCCCGAGGACTTAGTAAAGCCCCACATCTTTACTAAGATACTCGAGGGGTTGGGGGTCATATCATTTCTCACTTCTCATTTCTCTTATCATTCATCATCATCATACAGGAAAGAAATATTGTTTAGGTATTTATGTATTACTTGTAAAAGAAAAATTACTTTGACACGGGCTAAATTCAAATTTAGGGTTAAAGCATTTTAGGGTTAAAGCATTAACCAATTTTTCATTTGACTTAGCATAAGTGACATAACATAAGAAAATTGTCAGATTACAACAAGAAATCTTCGTTCTATGTATAGAAACAAACTACATAAGCCTACTGCTAATCTTACACTTGTATCTAATAATAATACTTTTATGATGTGTATCAAAATTTGCAATAAATTATCACAGCTCTTTAAAACTCACAAGTTGCCAAAATTTAGGTTTCTGGTTAAAGATTGGCTAAATGAAAAATGTTTTTATAGTATCCAAGAATACCTAGATTATAAGTAGATGATAAGTAGATTTTGAATATATATATTTTGTTATTTGTTATTTCAGTCAAGACTGTCTTGACTGAAATAACTAGATATTTGTGCATACACTTGGAAAAGTAGGATTAAGAGATACTTTTTGTTAGCAATAAGACCTGCATACTGTTACCTTTTTCTTTCTATACTAATATAATAAAAAGGAAACCTTTGTATTTTTGTATGTATGTATGTATGTTTGCAACGAATAAACTCAAAAACTACTGGACCGATTTAAAAATTCTTTCACCATTAGAATGCTACATTAGCGCTAAGTAACATAGGCTATATTAAGAAAAAGAAATGCGATACGAAGTCCGCTAGTCACACTATATCACACTAATATTATAAATGCGAAAGTTTGTGTGTATGTGTGTGTGTTGCTTCTTCACGCTACAACGGATGGATGGATTTGAATGAAATTCGGCATATAGATAGTTTATAACCTGGATTAACACATAGAAAACTTTTTATCCCGATATTCCCACAGGAACGAGAACCACGCGGGTGAAACTGCGGGCGGCCGCTGGTATACAATAAAGTACTTACTTACTTACAAAAAGTTTTTAATAAATACTCATTTGTCAGAACAAAATAGTGACGTCATAGTTTCCATTACCATACGATTTCTACCCACACGACCCGGTCAACCCGAGCCGAGGTCCTAGCCTTTAGGGTTTTTTCGGGTTGTTCCGCTCCCGAACCGATCCGAACCTCTCGAAGAATCTAGTAGGGCACGGGGACACGCACGAGTGCGTGATGCCGTTCCCTCTAGAAAACCTCTGACGGTACTTCGTTTTACACGGCTTGAGGAACCTTTTAAGTTTCTCGCCGCCCCCAAAAAAGCCCGGTGAAGCTGAAAATGCCTAGTGGCAATGAGCAAACTCTCTCAAAAAAAAAGCGAAAAAAAAATACGATTTATATTATAAAAAAAGGATTTGACAGCTGCTTAATAGTTTCTCTATTTGCTAGCCAATCAACAACAAACGAACCAACAACCTAATTATTAATAGAATTTAGATAATTAAATGATTAAAACACGTGTAATTAATCAATTAACACATGTTCTTTGTGTATTACATAATTTCAAACATACGATTGCATTGGTGTTTATTATCTGTTTTATAATTTCACCGATAAAATTGTTATCTTTATGAGGCAAAGAATAATTATCATGAGTATTTAACCGATTAACGATATAAGATAAAGATTTTTTTTCTATATACAAGACGAGATTAAGAATCAGCCATTACGAATAATAATTGATTATCTTTTGAACCTTGCATTGAGTATATCACTAAGAAAGCGTTCAGGTAAGAAATAACCGTGTAATTGTTATAATTATAACTACACCTACTCGCATTAAATCTCGACTCTTAATATAAATTACAATATTGTCAGTTACCATGACAAAGTCATGCTTATGCTTACAGTTAAAAAAACGTTTGGAATATTAAAAAGAATAATAAAAACGCTATGGAAGGATTAAAAAATCAAAGGATGAATATATCAAAGTATTGTCGAAGTCAAATTTTCTTTATATAATAAGGTAACTAAGAAATCTTAAAAAATATTTAAATGCTTCAAAAAAATGTCACCTACTAATATATATTTTATTTTCGTAACTTTAGAAAACAATATTTATGTTATTTACTACTTTTTTAAGGGTATAATTTAAACGCTCACCAGAAATACTTTTTAGACCCTAAGCCTGGGTACCAAATAAATTAAATGACTGTACAAATATTATTTTTGCTTCCCAAAATGGATAAATGCTTACCAAATTTTTACACTTTTATTCAAATGATTGAGGATACTTGCTGCCCTACTCCTGTAGGTCACGTGATAGGTTAGGTCTTGAATTTCGAGGTTATTTTTTTTATTAGAAAACAGAAAGCAAGAATTACTAAATTGAAACTCAGGGCATAAAATATTGGTGTTATTTGGTGACAAAATAACATATTTGGTCTGAAATGCAGTTAAAAGGTATTCATATATTTTTATTGCATTTAATAAAATAATATAATATTTTAGGAAACGCAATTTGGTGAACACTTATTCGTTTTGGTAAGCGTTTCAAATTTTATTGGTATTACAATTGATACATTTTTGGTAGGCGTTTAGACAAGCCTTTTTTAATTTAATATGGTGTGGCGGCGTCATCTATCGCATACGCCGCACATTACTAGACACGTAGAAACACCTTCTCAACCGTGTCAACAGTTGGCGCCATAAACGCATACCCACGACGTCGCCCATACTTACGACAACAAAATAGTATGGAAAGCCTGCATCGCGGTAGCGAAGTTTCACCGTCTCCTTCGCTATATATAGCACCTCCAACTAACATCCGTTGGACCTCGGTCCCCGAGCTATACCACCCAGCTCGGAGGAAGATCTTCCCTTTGGCCTTCCTCAATGTGACATTCCATCCTACCACCAGGCTTCCCTACAGTGGTGACCCCGACGTGATGTACCACAAGCTTCCCTACAGTGGTGACCCCGACCTGATGTACCAATGGGATCCCTACAATGGTAAAAAAAGCGTATATAAAATTTTTGCAATGAGAAAACAGCATGGCATTGCCACAATCTTAGTCGGCAACACAAATGTACGTACGTTTGCAGACTGCCAATATATAAAAATTAAAAAAACTTGATGCATAAAATTATGCGATTTATCGGCTAACGGTTTCATCAATTGGTTCTAACTTAACTATTATCATGCGATTGCGATGCATTATAAATATGTGTCATTTACTTGTTCGAAAGGTGTGAACAGCAGGTACGTAAAATTTTATCTGTAATAAAAATATAAAAAATTTAAATATTTAATAATAAATAAAATAAACTTACCTATGAAATTGACGTTTTTTTCTCACTTATTAATAGGTGTACTATTTCTAAAAGTCAGTACCGGTTGCTTATATTAATAAACACCTTTAATTAGGACTATGTTACTTAGGCTGCAGTAATAACAATGATTATTCATTTTGTGTCTTTATGGCCCAATTTTTTTTTTAAATTGACTCCTTTTTTGTTTCGCGGAATTGACTTTTTGTTTCATTGTAGCTTTGAAGGGACTTGATTTTTTTTCTTTCTAATGTCTGCTGTATTTAGCTAGTGAAACAAACACACTACCCTTAAATTTTTATAGTGTTAACATAAATTGATGTTAAGAAAATTTTAAAAACGTTTGTATGAAAAATATAATTTTATAAAAAACCAAACCCAATCTAATACAAGTAACGCCCTAAGGACATGGCAAATTTTAAGAGGCTGCTGTTACATTATTATGAATTATTATTATATCTATACCAAGCCAGCCAGACTCCGTTGACTTGGGCACGTGGAGAGAATGGGAGAAGATCGAGCAGTGAAGAGAGCATACATGGGACAGCCAAGCGGGCGTTGACCGGTTGGGTGTCCTAGGCACCGCTGGAAGGATGAAGTTGTGAAAGACGTACAAGGGTTCCAAATCGACCAGCGGGTTGAGAGGGTAGAAAGTAGGGAAGATTGGCGTATTGTTGTGTCGGACTCCACTACGGGTCACTGAGCCAGAAATAAATAAGTGAAAAAAAAAATACAAAAAAGTTTTTAATTTTTATTTGTTGCAATTAGATAGATATATATTTTATTGCTCTCACAAATGAAAACAAAAAAACAGTTATATTAACCCCCTTATTGATAAAAACTATTTAAGCATTATTTAGTTAAATATTGTTTTGTCAACGTCACACAAACGTCATTTTGAGTTTGAGAAAAAGAGACAAAACAATGATTAACAAAATTTTGCTTAAATAGTTTTTATGAATAAGGGGGATAATCTTAAAGCTAGTAGATATGGGCAAAGGGTCTTATCACTACAAGCGGTCTTATTATTAATGTAATTAAGGTTAATTTAATATTTATATGATTATTTATTTACACAAATATTGTTACGAACAAATTACAATTTGAAGAGTAAGAGTAGATAGTGTTGATTAATTTCGGCGAGTTGGATTGAGCCATGATAGCATAGTTGGTAGTGCACCTGACCCGGCATGGGTGCGGATTCGAATCCCGCTCGTGGAATTTTTTCAACACTTTGTCTTTTTTCAAATTAATATTTATATTTTAAAAACCTTGTCCACATAACTTGT
This sequence comes from Eudonia mercurella, assembly GCA_963082485.1. Taxonomy (NCBI): domain Eukaryota; kingdom Metazoa; phylum Arthropoda; class Insecta; order Lepidoptera; family Crambidae; genus Eudonia; species Eudonia mercurella. The sequence continues at coordinate 1,172,673 of OY720047.1, read as the reverse complement.
AATGATTGTATTTTGTTTACAAACGTGGAGACATTTTATTGACCATCTGTTTCTGTCTGCAACACATCTGTAATATTAATATATTAACTTAACCGTAATTTAATAAATACATTGCACAATTTCTATCATGCGACTTACCAAATGCCAAAAATATCGCGTGAAATGTATACAACAAGTGGCTGGATTACCATTATCCCTTGAAAAGTGTTATTTAATATCATAATATTAAATATTATTTGAAGCTTAAAATCTCATAGTATTTTAAGCTTCACAACAGCTTTTAGTTAAAAAAAACAGCGATGGCACAGTTTTAATAATAAAGAGCAGTCAAATGTTTTAATATATTTTTATTTATAGCAATTGCTTTTTATATATATTCTAGTTGTCGCCAGCGACTTCGTTCGCGTAAACTACACTATCCCACAGAAACCTGTTACCGGTATAAAAAGTATCCTATATCCTAGTCTGGGTCATGGTCTGTCTATGTGCAAAGTTTCATCCAAATCCGATCAGCCATTTTCACGTGATGCGCGGTCAAAGTCAAAAGTTCAGTGTTGGACGTCCTCAGACTAGGTGGAGCGACGATCTCCGCAAGGTGATCTCCGCAAATGAGAGTAGCCGTGGATCATACTCAGTTGCGTGAACTTTAAGAGGCCTATGTCCAGCAGTGGACTAGTAAAGGCTGATGATGATAAGAAGCAGTGGTCCACGCCTGGTCTGCGATTGCTGAGGTTAAGCAACTTTCGCAAAGGCCGATCATCGGATGGGTGACCAAATATGAATCATCTCGAGGTTCTCCGTGCTTCAAAAGGCACGTTAAGCCGTCGGTCCCGGCTGCATTAGCTGTCCACCACCAATCCGCATTGGGCATACGTGGTGGATTATGTCCCGTTCTTCCTTCCATGTCCATCCATGAGGAAGGCTCGTGCTCCAGTAGTGAGGACATAAAATAAGCTGGTGATGGTGGATGATGAGTAATTTTTTTGACTTTGACGTTGCTACAGATGGCTCTAACTACGACTTCATAGTAGTGGGTTCAGGAGCCGCGGGCACTGTGATAGCCAACAGGCTGACGGAGGTGCCTAACTTCAATGTGCTGCTCGTAGAAGCAGGTGGTGATCCTCCACTAGAATCTGTGGTAAGATACGCAACATATTTTAGTAGGAAGTTGTAAAGTGAGTGAGTGGTAATCGCGCTTAGTCTGCGATTGCTGAAGTTTAGCTTCTAATCTTCTAGAATCTTCGCGATGGCCGGTCATTGAATGTGTGACCAAAAAGTTTTCATCCTGAGCACCTCTGTGCTGCAATCTACTATAATAGTAGTTTCAACTTTCTCATTGACTTCTTCGTATTCCACAAACAGTCAGCGTGGTGGTTTCTAGAACAATGCTTTCAATGTGCTAAGTACATAATATGGTAAGGTTTGAGCCCAGCAGTGGAACGTTTCAAGATTCATCTGATGATAAACATTTATTATGATGATGATCAATATCTAGCTATATGATATAATTTTAGCGTCCAGGTACATTCGTGCTGCTTGCAAATTCGGCTCATGACTACAACTTCATTAGTGAAAATGACGGAGTATCATCTCAGAATATAAAGAACCAAAGAGCGCCGCTGACAGCAGGCAAATTGCTGGGAGGAAGCAGCAGTTTCCTTCATTTTGTTCATGCACGTGGAAACCCTCAAGATTTCGACGAATGGGTAACGACATCTGGAGACGAATCGTGGTCCTACGATGGACTTCTAGAATACTTCATGAAGAGTGAAAAGCTTGAAGACATAGACATTCTGAATTCTCCAGATGCTACGTATCAGGGTCTTAAAGGCAATTTGTGAATAGCAAAACAGACGAGTGCGGATAACGATGCAATCTTCCTAGCATTCTCTGAGATAGGGTTAGAAAAAGCACTAGACGCTAACAACCCCTTTTTCGGGGTTGGCGTAATAGAGCCATTACTTTATATAGCCGATGGATGCCGCCAGTGTTCTGCTGAAGGATATTTGAGGCCACTCAGTAAACGCCCCAATTTCCAAATCCTTAAAAATACAAAGGTAACGAAAATTCTCTTTGAGGATAATCGAGCTATAGGAGTTGAAGCCACGACAGCTACTGGAGAAACTTTATCGTTGTACGCAAACCTTGAAGTCATCGTGTCTGCAGGTGCTTTATTATCTCCTCAGCTTCTAATGTTGTCAGGTATAGGCCCAGAAGAGCATTTAAACTCTTTCAACATTTCCGTAATCTCCGATTTACCTGTCGGTAAGAACCTAATTGACCAACCAGGAACGCTTGCAGTATACAAACTGCAAGAAGCTGATTCAATTTTGGCACCAGCAAACCCTCATCTATACCCATCACCAGCGACTTTAACGTTCGGTGCTATAAACCGAACCAAGTCAGCTGCCGATTACCAGTCTACAAACCTTATTGTGCCAGCTGATAATCTAGCATTGCTACAGTTCTGCGGTATAGCGCTCTCTTACAAAGATGAGATCTGTCAGAACATCTTCGACGCTGTACTCTACCGTATCATTTTTCTCACTAATGAACATCATGCAACCGGTATCAAGAGGAGAGGTTTTACTGAAAAGCGCAGATTCAAATGACGATCCCATATTCCACCACGGCATGTTTAGCAACGATGAGGATGTTGAAAATATAGGATTGTATCTGCAGGACTTTGCTCAAATCGTAAATACCACGACCTTTAGAAGTGTCAATGCTGAAATGGTAGATTTAGACTTCGAAAACTGCAGGGGCTTGGATAGGAACAGTGTGGAATATTTCAAGTGCTATGCGCTGAATATGTCTACTACAGTCTGGAATTACAGTGGTACTTGTGCCTTGGGTGCTGTTGTGGATAGTCGGTTAAGGGTGAAAGGTGTGCAAGGCTTGAGGGTGGTAGATGCCAGTGTTATGCCGAATTCAGTACGAGGTAAAACCAATGCAGCCATAGTAGCAATGGCTGAGAAAGCGGCAGATTTAATCAAAGAAGACTATGGCTCGTCACCTAGATCTTAAGGTTATGAAAGCTTTTAGTCTACGTATTAAAAAAGAAGTGTATGTAATTATTTTTATGTTTTATTAAACTATAAAGTCCCGCCCGTTGCTAGGGAAAGGTGTACCTCGTGTTCTTCCATCTTTTCTGTCTTAAACTATAATTTGCAAATGCACTACATTTCCACTTTAGACGTATTAAAAAAAAATTGGTGTTTTCAAACATTTCTTCAAAATTTCAAAGTTAACGATATTATGTAATGTGCAAGTCCGTATGTAAGAGTAACGTCAAGAACATAGGTAAGTATGAGTAACGTGTATATCTAACTATCTAGCACATAAAATATTTATCTAGTGTGTATACGTCAGTTGCTTCTCTGTCATGTCATACACCACAAACATTAAACAGCGAGGTGTCAAGTTTAAAAATTAATTTGCCCTTACAACAACGCTTGTGTGAACGGCCTCGCTCGCGCCGCGCATAAACTTACATAAAAATATTCGCAAATCTCGCGAGATACAGCAGTCATATTTATGACGAAATTATAATAATTAAGCTTGTAAATTCGAGACACAATGCTTAAAAACATTAGACATAACTCTATAAGTGCTATTTGAAAATAAAAACTTTTAGCGCTCCTGTAAAAAAGTGAAAAATGCAGATACGTTAGTTTGCCATGGAGGTGACGATTTTGTTGTACCCTGTAAAAACTGTTTAATTTCAAACATGTTTCAAACGAACTACGAACCCTTTTGCGTAAGACCTGCCGCACTTTGAATCCGATTTCGTACAAAATTTATCTAACCGACTCTCAATCAAGAGGAACCGAAAAATTTAACAACATGTATAGTACTTTCATGGTTCCATAAAGCAGATCAATTCTTTTGTAGGTAACGTAGGGTCTTAATTTTTCAGATTTCCAAATGCAATTATTCGAGAGATTTTTTTTATTTCTATATAAGTTTCCAAATAAGGCTGAATTTAAAAGCAAGAGACTTAAATTAAAACAAACATATCAATATACAGGTATGTACCGAACTCCAGAATGATATCATAAAAACAAACAGCGAAATATACCTAATGCTGTCAAGGTTTAAACTGCTTTCTGAGGTTAAATCTTTGAATGATGCAAAGTTCTTTAATGCATCAAAGCTACTCTAAGTGTTCATATAGTTTAAAAAAAATTGGAATAAAAAACGTAATCTTATAGTTTTAAGTAAATTCTATGGTGTAGGTGTTGTTATTTCTGTCAGAAATTAACTATTATTTTGATGCTTATAATGTTGTATTAATTTAATAGGTTTTTTATTTTTATTTTTTTATTTTTTTGTCATCAGTTAAGCGGATCTTTAATTCACAAAGGAGACATAAATCAATAACTTCTTTTGATGCATACAATAGGCCACCACGACTTTTTTGGTATGTTAAACTTTTGTCATTTGGCTCCCCACATAAACTCTTTATGCATGTACTGCGTTTAACTTTTTAGTAGAAAATACTACGAAGCCCGCTTTATATTCCACTACCTTTTCTCCAAATGGAGATAAGTATGTTTCGAGCTCTAATAATTTGTTTTTTTTTTTTATTTATTTATCTATATTATTATTTTCCTATAATAGCCAGAATAAACATTATGATGAAGTCGATATCAATATTGTGTTTTTGTACTGTCACAGCTCTAACTTTGTTGCAGTGTGGCCAATGTAACTAAATTAAAATTTCCTATTTTCGGGATAAGTGACGGGACGTAAATATAATATATTAATGAAGTAGACCGATCATAAACATACAGTTTTATAGTATTGAGAATTTTTAATGCAATTAAGTTGAAAAAAAATCTGTAAAAACAAAATAAGTTACAATTTATAAGTAGTGATCTATCATTAATTAAATAAGCATTTATAGTAAAATTACAGTTTTAACTTTATAAAACGTGAAATATAAATTGTAATTCAATGTTGGCTCATTCAACTTTAAAAGTTACGCAAAGGTGCACCGTGATTTGCAAATGACGCTGGAACACGCTGGAACTAGTTTTATATAACGAGTATGATCGGCGGTCATACTCTTGTGGCAGAGGGGAACGCCTGACAGTGGCGTCTCCAGTTGGTTTAATGCTCTAAGACGAAGACGCACGATACATCCCGGTCCTCTATGGTACCTCGCAAACTAGGCACACTCACGCCTTGTACGGCTGTCCTAAAGTCGTATCTAGATTCTAGTGTGTATACACCCTCACGCCATATCACCACAAACATGGTTGGCTTATAAACAGCAAGGTGTCAAGTTTAAAAATTAATTTGCCTTTACAGCCACGCCCGTGTGAACGCGCCGCGCATAAACTTACATAAAAATACCCGCGGAGCTCGCGAGATACAGCAGTTTAGAGGTTATACGTGTCCTTGCATAAGCGAGCACGCGGCGCTAGGGAGAACTGGATGTGGCTGTTAAATAATCAAGTGCACGTTGTCACACGTGCACAAAGTCAAAGTCAAAGTCAAGACAAACATAGTCAAACATTTTTTTTTATATTAACGGGTAAGCACAGTGCCTTGATCTCACCTGATGTTAAATGATGATAATAAGGCTAATGATGGAAGCGCACTTCACTCGGGATCATCGACTAGTGAGGCACTGGCTATCTTATTTGTAGCTGCCGGAACACAATAATGCTACAAACATTGATGTTAAGGTGACATATAGATAAGATGGTGGTAGCTAGCCAGGCGGACTAACAAGCCCTACCACAAACCAAACCGAGTACACAAACATGTACCTCCCGCTGGGAATCGCACCTGGGACCTCTGGGTCTAAACCGGTGGTCTTAGCCAATAGACCACAGAGGCGGTCAAAACGTCATAAGTAATGAGTTGATGTTTCATTATAAAGCTCAATATAATTTAAATAACATTTTAATATTAATGGGGAGAACCGGGGTGCCAATTCTGCTATTTTAAAACGTCCACAATCATGTCTTGGGTTGTGATCACCAACCCGCATTTGGCACACGCGGTGATTAAGCCATTACCCATCAATTGTAGTGATGACTTGATTTCAATGATGGAGGGCTTTGCCCAGCAGTGGGACAGTTATAGGCTATTTACTTTACTTATTGTCAAAATTTGGATTTTTTGTACATTTTAAATAGCTGGACAATCTACTTAAGGGATGCCACATCTAGTGCACAAGTAGTTCTGTGATCACGCTGTATCGAATAAACAATAATTCCCACATTATCTTTGTGTGTTCGGTATAAGTGGTTTAGGTACAGGGGTCGATCACTCATCAGCTCATGGTGATACACAAGATACGTCATCATGAGGCTGTAAACCATCACTGGATTACTTTTTTGACTTTTTTAGGCGGCGCTAACTCTAAGGTCCAGAAATCCAAATACGTATCCAGAACTTTTTACGATGCAGTGCTGCACTACATAAGGTACTGGTATCCAGGCTTCTTTGCAGAAAAACAAAAGTGCGCATTTATAAAACTGTTATAAGGCCCATCCTTATGTACGGTTCTGAAGCCTGGACGCTAACCCTTAAAGAGGAGAATCAGCTTCTAGTGGCAGAGAGGAAAGTTCTTCGGAAAATCCTGGGTCCAATAAGGAGGGAAGATGGTAGCTGGAGAGTCCGAAAAAACGCAGAGATTGAAGACCTCGTGGCTGAGCCTAACATAATAGGAGAATACAAATCACACAGACTTCGCTGGCTCGGTCACATGCTGCGAATGGGGGAAGATCGAAGCGTCAAGAGAGCATACTTGGGTCAGCCGATCGGACGGCGACCGATTGGGCGCCCCAGGTACTGCTGGAGCGATAGGGTGGAAGCTGACCTGCGCGACCTCGGAGCCGTCAACTGGCAAGAGACTGCAATGGACAGGGGAAAGTGGCGAGTTCTCGTTTCGGAGGCCAAGACTCACTTTGGGTCCCTGCGCCAATGGAGTAAGTAAGTAACTCTAAGGTCCCGGGTTCGATTCCCGGTCGGCTCAATGTCGAAAACGAACTTTTCGATATTGTGTCGGCTCTTGGTGGTTGTTTCTGATTTCCATAAAATGAGCGCTTTATTATTACTGGTTTCAGAACCTCCTCATGAACATCGCCTGGATCGTGTATAGAAAACACATTTTTTTTATTAAATGAAAATAAAAAATGTTTCGCTATCTTCATCATCATCAAAAATGTCATCAGAATAGTTACTTATTTGATAAGACAAAAGGTAATAATATCACCTGTTACTATAGCCCATGCTATAGCTAATAATTGGCCTTAACGTTTTCCGGCGAAAACTTCACCTGGACCAACAAGATTACCAGACATGTTTGAATATCACTTGTGGCAACAATAACATCTTGAATTGAAACTTCCTAAATTGTAGTGCAGATTCCAATGAGGTGCTAAGAGCAGACGTGTCACAAGTAATTATATTTTTTGGCAAATTGAAAAAAAATGGCTAAGTTTTTGGCTTATAGTCAGCAGTGGGTGCTCACGGTGATGATGATGAAGAAGATGACGATTCAAAAGAAGTTTTTCTTTACTAATCATCATCGTCACCGTGAGCACTCACTGATGAGTATGAGCCTATAACACGCCAACCAAGGGAGCCATTTTTTTTTTCAATTTGCCAAAATATATTAATTACTTTTGACACGAAGAAACGACATTTATACCAAAAACTAAAATTAAAAAAAAAACGACGGGTTGCACTCTGGGAGTGCCGGCAGAAGTGAAAACTTGAATATTAACGTTGTGCATTTTTGATATTTTGGAATGGTTAGGGAATAATTTTGCACGAATTGCTTTTATTATCAGTATAAAAGTACTCTCATTTATGTGGTAGAATACAATATTTATTTATTGGGCTATCGTACACAAACATGACAATTAAAAAGTTAAAAAGTTATATTAAGTTATATTAAAAATTTATATTACGCTGCGCCAGCTGTCTACTCTCCATCCGTCTTACGAATTTTCGATCAGGTCACGTGTCCTGACGCGAGTTTAACATTTTTTACCCATTCCTCTACTCTCCATCCGTCTTACGAATTTTCGACCAGGTCACGTGTCCTGACGATCACGTGTCCTGACGCGAGTTTAACATTTTTTACCCATTCCAAAAAAAGTGCACAACGCCGCTAAAGAAGTTTTCACTTCAAAAAATTGTTAATGAAAAATGCAATAAGTATTAACAAAAATTAAAAAGGAAAACATTGTTTATAAAGTAAATAATGATTTTTGTTAAGTTGACAGAATTTGCTACTAGGATTAAGTAAAGATAATAATACTTACTTACTCCGGCGGCTCAGTGACCCTAAGTGGATCTTAGCCTTCGACACAGCAAGACGCCAGCTTTCAACCCTATCAGACCACTGGCCGATCTGGTAGGACTCTAAATAATAATAATTACATAAAAATACTAAGATTAATTTAATAATTCCAATTTCTTAAGCAATCAGCAATTCTGTAAAAATGATTTGAAAAAAGACAAAGTGTTGAAAAAATTCCACGAGCCGGATTCGAACCCTTAAAAATGCCTTTGCTGAGTTTGTTAGTGGTTCTCAGTACCGACCAAGGTCTACCGAGCTCAATTGTTTTTACTTTTTTTTATCCACCACAATCCGCCAATCGAACAAAACGAACTTCTTACATTAATTAAACTAGCTATTTAAACATCTGTATTCACAAAGATAGCATGATTAAAATTTAACAGACTGCTTCTCTTTAATGCTAATGGCTATTTCTTATTAAAATACTGGAAACAAAAGCGTATTTATTTAACATATCGTATAAATGCTGTGACATTTAGAAAATATTCTCAAAATTTACTTAACGCATTTGAGGTAAGCCGATATTTTTGTCTTTAGATTGTTTATTTACCATTCAGTTCTTTTCATAATTAAGAGTGATATAAAAGTTATTAAAAAAACTTATTAAATAAAAAAAAACTACCTCTTGATCTTTGTGTGCCTAATATGCTATGAGCCTGAGTCGCGCTTTGCAATTGAAATTGAACATATTACATTGCTTTTTAAAACAGTGTGAATGTGAAACAAATAATGGTACTAATTTAAAATATGTTAAGCCACAAAATATTATGTATTTATTATTCTTATAAGCAAAAATATCTCTTTTATGCTTTACTTTCTGTCAATCACCACGTTTGCCAAAACCAGACACACATCTCATGTTGCCCGATCTGGGAATGGAATCCGGGACTTTCGGTGATCGGGCCGAGCAATTAGCCAATCGGCCACCGAGGCGTTATTGTTATTATTTTGTTATTGTTATTATTTTGTTATTGTTACGATTTTGTTATTGTTATTATTTTGTTATTGTTATTATTTTGTTATTGTTTCGCATATTTTCAATAGAATGGTGGATGCTGCTACAACGGCTTTAGTGTTGACGAAGGCAGTGCAAGGGTTTCTGAGTGCGTTGGCCATTTTAGAACTAACCTCCGACGGGTATCCACCACCATACGAACCGAAAGGTACATACACGTTTAATTTGCATAATTGTCTCAGTTAGCAACATAAGTCTTATGATTGAATAACATATTGTATGATTATTTACATATAATTTTACTCAAATATTGTTGCGAACAAATTACAATTTGAAAAAAGACAAAGTGTTGGAAAAATTCCACGAGCGGGATTCGAGCCCGCACCCCATGACATGCCGGATCAGGTGCACTACCAACTATGCTATCATGGCTCAATCCAACTCGCCGAAATTAATCAACACTATCTACTTTTACCATGTAAGCCAAAGGAGCCCTATTGAATGTCGACACCTACTTCGTTTGTCTTTTTATAAACATATTATATAACTGAAAAAAATCAAGAATGGTTTTTTCATAATATGAGTAAACCACAAGATAATTTGTTTTGTTTCGACTGTGAAGGTAGTTCTTCACAGTGACGTAATTGCAGCGGCTTGCAGCGTAAATCACAAACGACTAGAAAAATTCAACGAGTTTTTGGGGCCTCGGTAGCTCAGCGGTCAGAGTATTGGTCCGGTTATCCAAAGGTCGTGGGTTCGATTCCCATTCAAGCTTCCTGAGGCTGGTTGATTTCTTCTAGTCAAATTTTATTTACTTCTATGCATTGTGAATCCAAAATTTAAAAAAAACTGTGGGGACATAAAATAAGCTGATGATGATGATGATGAGGAGCTCGATGGCGCAGTGGTTAACGCGCCCGGTCTGCGATCGCTGAGGTTAAGCAACTTTCGCAAAGGCCGGTCATCGGATGGGTGACCAAAAATTTGTCATCTCGAGCTTCTCCGTGCTTCGGAAGGCACGTTAAGCCGTTGGTCCCGGCTGCATTAGCAGTCGTTAACAACCACCAATCCGCAATGGGCCCGCGTGGTGGTTCATGGCCCGTTCTCCCTATCCATCCATAGGGAAGGCTCGTGCCCCAGCAGTGGGGACATAAATGAGCTGATGATGATGATGATGATGATGATAATGATGAAGGATCAGTTAAGAATCCGCGAGTTATAAAAAAAAATGAACGCACATTTTGTTGTTGTTGCAAAAACTTAAAATTCTGTAAAAGATGTCTAATTGTGTAATATACAACATCTATCGATAAACTTACAGATGGAGCCAACTTCGATTTCATCGTGGTCGGGGGTGGAACAGCAGGATGTGTCGTCGCCAATCGGCTTACTGAAAATCCAAACACTACAGTTCTTATAATAGAAGCCGGTAAAGATCCGCAGCTTGAGTCAGAAGTAAGTCATGTTGATCAAATGCAATCTTTATAAAAATTAAAGATTAAAGAATCTTTAATCTTATCTTTAATCTTAATACATATAAACCTTTCTCTTGAATCACCCTATCTATTAAAAGAAACCGCATCAAAATCCGTTGCATAGTTTTAAAGATCTAAGCATACATACATAGGGACAGACAGAGAGGGGAAGCGACTATGTAGTGATGACTTGTACTGACTGTTTCATCATCGCCGAGCCTAAACCGCTGAAGCTAATAAGATGAAATTTGGACTGTAGGTTAATTGAGTGACATAACCAGTCACTAAGAAAGGAATTTACGGAAATCAATCAATCAAATCAAATAAGGGGGTCAAATAGGGGGTGAAATTTTGTATGAAAGTCCGTCAGCTTTGAAGTAAAATACATGAAAATTGGTATTTGGCTTCTTGAAAAGAAATAAAGAATGACGTGTCTCAGGAACTTTGTTTATTTTCTTTTAAAGGAGCAAAAAAGGGAAGAAGTTTTTTTTGAGGAAATCGTTATTTTTAGAGTAATAACTATAAAGAGACGCTATTTTGGTCACCCATCCGATGACCGGCCTTTGCGAAAGTTGCTTAACCTCACACTCACAGACCGGGCGCGTTAACCACTGCGCCATAGCTATATTTTGTATACGTCGCGTGACGCAGTTCGTGTCGCGCAATAGAAAGATGCGGTCACAATTGTAACTGCGTTGCGTAGCCAGACGTAATTGCGTCACTTTTTGTCGTAGCGACTATCGTCTGTGCTGCGCATAATATATGTGCATATGGAACGCCTATATACTTTCATTGTGCTATATTTTATATAAAACAAAAACCAAATATGTAATATTTTGTCCGCAAATAAATATATATACTATTCTATGCTTTGCTAAAGCAATGTGTGAAGTGTCGTATACAGAGATTGAAATCATCTGTAGGTATATATAGTATGTTGAAAAGAAAATCTATAGATTTAGAGTAACTATTAACAGGACTCTTACCATGTTTTTAATATCTTTGAGTATTCGATATTTCAGCACAGTTGTAGGCATTGTTTTTAGAGAGTTTGCTGACAGCTTTTTTGGGGGCGGCGAGAAACTTAAAGGGTTCTTCAAGCCGTGTGAAACAAATCACCGTCAGAGGTTTTCTAGAGGGAACGGCATCAAGCACTATTGCGTGTCCCCGTGCTCTACTAGATTCTCCGAGGGGTTCGGGTCGGATCGGTTGTGTGCGCTATAACCACGGATGTCAGAATAATCTGTAAAAAAATTGAGAATGAAAATTTAATTAATTAAAGCCAGAGACACATTAAAACACTTGTAATAATACGCGTCAGTTGCCGAGCGGCTAAATGCTCGGCACAATGTTCGAAATTTCTGTCGAAGAAAGGTCGGGCAAAGTGTAATTCGAATTTTTCTATGCATAGCCCGGATTTGAGATCACCAACCAGCAGCCAATACCCCTCAATTCCTGCGATGACCTGATAGGTTGTAGGGATGGACGGTGTGTTAGGCTATACTGACAATAGAACAATAAAACTTTTTATTGATTATAATGAAATTACTGATTGTTTCAGCTTGCAGGCTTATTCTCGTTCACAGCGAGACAGAACTACGACTACAATTACCAGTCAGTAAACGATGGATACACCGCACAAAATCTGCAAGAAAACATTGTAAGGTTGACAGCAGGCAAAGCGCTCGGAGGAACCAGTGTACTGGACCACACCATATTCTTTAGAGGAGACAAACGCGATTTGGACGATTGGGCCAAAGCAGCCAATTCTTCAACTTGGGGATATGATAGCATGTTACCCTATTTTATCAAAAGTGAAAAGGTCACTGATGAAGAAATTCTCAACTCCTCTACAGCAAGCTTTCACGGTACCAATGGTTACATGGGAATATCCAGGGAACCTAACAGTGCAAACGACAACGTCATTAAAACCTTTGAACAGTTAGGATACAGTTATAACTTAGACATAAACAGTAACGTCACAGTAGGTATAACTCAACCTTTTGTACATATTTTTGACAATAAACGATCAAGTTCTTCAAAATCTTATTTAGGCTCTATAAAGAAAAGAAAAAATCTGTTTGTGTGGAAGGACGCTAAAGCTCTGAAAATATTATTCGACAGCAAGAACAATGCCATCGGTGTGAAAGTACAAAATTCAAACAGAAAGTCCATAACCGTTAACGCCAACAAAGAAGTTATTCTTTCAGCCGGAGTTTTTGGTACTCCACAATTGCTCATGTTATCTGGTATCGGACCACAGTCTCACCTTAAAAAATTTAACATCGCCGTTAAATCCAATTTGCCAGTAGGAGAAAACTTTCAGGACCGTGTCAGTACAGTTATAATGCATCAACTAGACCCTTCTATAGCTCCCACACCTCCTCTAGACCCTACCAAAATTCCTGTAGCTTTCACAGTAGCATCAAAAGCTATGGACAACTCGCAGAGCTATTCGGACTTCCAATTGGTCAACTTATTCATTCCCCACGATTTTGTAGCTTTAGTGCAACTATGTGTGAATGTATACAAACTCAACAATAACATTTGCAATAAAATTGCCGGGGCGATAATAGGCAGAAATTCACAGTACTCAATTATGAGTAAGAATCGTCCAAAATCTAGAGGCACAGTTCTACTAGCCAGCACAGATCCTTTAGCTGCTCCAATAGTCAACACGGGCTTATATTCAAACCCTGATGATTTGAATGAAATGGCGTCGTACCTTCTCGATTATTCAAAGATTCAGGATACACCTTACTTCAAAAGTGTTAACGCCACGTTTGTAGATTTGGCATTAGGTAAATGCAATGGGAAGGTTAAGAATAGTCTTGAGTTTTGGAAGTGTTACGCTCTTGAAATTTCGTTTGCTATATGGCATTACTGTGGTACTGCTGCTCTTGGTACCGTAGTGGATTCTTCATTAAAAGTCAAAGGAGTTTCCAGACTACGTGTAGTGGATGCAAGCGCTATACCGAACATGGCCGGCAATCTCGTTGCTCCAGTTGTGGCTCTAGCGGAGAAAGCGTCGGATTTGATCAAGGCTGATAATCAGTAAAAACAACCGGTTAAGCATATTTATAGTTACGGGTGAAACATTATCATTAGTCTCTGATCTGGATTCAGCAGCTATGTATCTACTTCAGAAATGTGTTGTTTTCATTACGATATTAAAGTAAGTTGTTACAACATGTGATGGATTTTTATTCATTTTGAATAATTTGTTTTGTTTTATTTGTTAAGCTGTTTTGTTCATTTTGTAACTTTATATTAAGTACTGTAACTGTTTATGAGATGTTGTTGTTGAACAATAAATTTATTATTATTATTCTCTTTATTTATTTTCTTTCTTAAAACTAGATTTTTACAATATATTAATATAAACACAATAAAACATTATAAAAACCTAATATTATTACTCCTTTATTTATTTTTTCTCATATAAATTTACATATTTAAATATTTTCTAAAAACAAAATCAATAAAACATTTAAAAATATAAAAAATAGGGATCCGCCGGCATCGGGACCAGGGCCCAATCTACCGGTGGTTAGGGCTCCAGAGACAGGAACCTCCTCACAATGCGTGCCGTATCGAGGAGAATTGCCTTCTGAATCAGGCCCTTGATCCAGCCGCCTAACGAGAGCCTCATTAGATGTTGATCGAGACTTATTATTATTATTTGTCCCAACTCTGTTTAAGTGTGATGTGAGAATAGAGATGGATTGGTTGAAACTTGCATGAACATTGTTATATAATAAACTGCCACGTTTGCATTTGTTGCGGATGTGCGATCTATGAACCGGCGACTAAGGCTTTTCGCAGACAGAGCAACTGTGGCAAGTCACCTCGCAACTAGCTGTCTTCAAATAACCTAAAGTTTACGCGAACCCTACCCATTGATATGAAACTATTTTTACGGATCTACTTGCGTTTATTTTACACAATGATTTGATTTTATGTTTATGTTGATATTAGAACCTTTTGCAGGGTCCGTAGGCACAGGGAGACAGAAGTGTGGGTCGTCATATAATTAGTTAGTAGCTTGTTTACCCTCATTTTAATTTAATTGCGTGCGTTCACGTGCACGGGATTTAATAGTATGTATGATGGGATCCCAGGCCGGTGGTAAATTCCAACTATCTTCTCTATTGAAATTTGGATGTTTTTTAATTTCAATAGCCTCGTGCGTTATCTTAGGGATGAATCGTTGTTCTCTAGCAAGTATTTGAGATTTATCGAACCTGATTTAATGGTTGGGTCCCTAGAATGTTTATCCCTTTGTCAGGGTAAATATTAAATTAAAAATGTGTAAAATAAACCCGAGTAGATTTGTAAAAGTCGCTTCATTTTTTTTATATGAGAAGGAGGCAAACGAGCAGACGGGTCACCTGATGGAGAGTAATCACCGCCGCCCATGGACACCCGCAAAACCAAAGGAATCGCAGATGCGTTGCCGGCCTTAAATTTCGATCTAAAGACACTACGCAGACATAACAACTCTAGTGCGAGCTTTGATGATCGACAACAGACAGTCTAGTTGCTGCAACTAGAAACTTTTAAAGTATTAGTTGTATCAAGTTGCTAGTTTTCGCAACTGACAAATACTTATTGCACTGTCTGTGGAACGCTTAATTGTCACACTATGATACGAGTATCACATCACCAGCTCATGATATGTACCCACTGCTGGGGCATGAGCCTTCCCTATGGATGGATAGGGAGAACGGGCCATAAACCACCACGCGGGCCCAGTGCGGATTGGTGGTTGTTAACGACTGCTAATGCAGCCGGGACTAACGACTTTACGTGCCTTCCGAAGCACGGGGGAACTCAAAATAATAAATTTTTGGTCGCCCATCCGATGACCGGCCTTTGCGAAAGTTGCTTAACTTCAGCAATCGCTCTTCTCTCTCGCTCGCTATGATATCAGTTATGATTAATTCTTCTCACTCTTGAAAAAAGAGTGTTGAAAAAATTCCACGAGCGGATTCGAACCGCACCCCAAGACATGCCTGGTCAGGTGAGCCACTTTGAAGCGTAGGACCACTGAGCGAAAATGGGAGTTAGTACAGCAACAAGCATTTATAGTTATTATTAAAATTATTATTATATTATATCAGCCATAGCTATCCCACTCTTGGGCAAAGGCCTCCCCACACTTTTTCCACACCTTCCGGCACCCTGCAACATCACGCCATTCCTTCATGAACCCTTCAAGGTTTCCTGCCATCTTCGTCTTGGTCTACCTGGTCACCTTTTCGCATTATGTGGGGTCCACTCTATTGAGATCCGCGCCCACATCTCGTTGGGTATACGGTAGACATGTCAAGCCCAGTCCCACTTCAGCCCGGGGGCCCTTCGAGTAACGTCAGCAATATGCGTGGCGAGAGCGCAGGCGCAGCTCTGTGGGCAAAGTTTTTAAAAAAAATTATAATAAATAAATAAAATCATTTATTTCGGACAAGGTCCACCGCACCTTACCAACCCGCAAGTTGCTTCTTTACAGTCACACCTCTTTACCTATTTATTAAAGTACTAGTGGTCGCCCAGTGGTCGAAATTCAACCGTAATTTTATTAAGGCTGCACAGATTGTATCCTAAGCAATGAAAAATTAAAAGATAGAATGTGATTTTGGATTGGCATTGACAGATGTCGGCCGCCTTAAAGACAAACAATACGTGTGTGTCAAATACATGGTAGTGTGTGTAATGTTGTTTTTGTTGTTTCAATGTATTTTTTATGAATAATTTAAAAAAAAATATTAACATTCGGATAACCTTTTCTATATAAACTATAAGTGTGCGAAATTTAATACTTCTCCGTTCGCGAAATTTTCGTGAAAACGGGTACAAAGTTTTTGCTTCACGTATTAATATATAGATTACAGTATCGAATCACATCTTTCCACATAAGCAACCTACATACCACCACGCTGGCCGTGTCGGTTGATGGGTTTTTCATGAATCAACGGCTTAACTTAGTGTTAGTAACAATAATCTTATAAGCTATGTTAGTAAAAAAATTGATTAAAAGTAATTTCTTTGACGAGCTGGACGCGAGTCCTGTGCATTATAGCACTGTCTTCGTCCAGTCTCGCCGCGACTGTCTTCTGACATTGCAAACCTTTTCAGGGTCCATGGTTTAAAATGTCATCATGATAAAACCAAAATGTTTCTGTGTTCGCGTAAACTCAAGTATATCTTCTTTTTATTTTGTTACAGTCTGCAGATTACTTTCCGTTTATTTCGGAATCAAATTACGACTACTTCCTACTATCTAACGGTGAACAACCAAGAAAAATTAGGCGACATTCAGATGTACTGTTTGATTAGTTGTTTTTTTTTATAGATAGCTCGGCAAATGACTCCATCTCACCTGATGTTAAAAATATTTGTATGAAAAATATTTGAAGGAACTCAACACAAAGGAACTTACTCTAATGCAGCTGATTAAAAAAAATGATACATGTACGATCGTATTATATTACAACATAATGATGAGATAGCACGTAGAAATATAAGCATTTAATTTTTTTTGCTATTGTCACACGCACAAAATCGCTCCAGCCGTTTGGGAGCTACGATGCCACAAAAGATACACATACACACAGATACGCAGACTCACACCACGTCACACTTTTATCACCCATAGTTTTTGTCGAGGGTTAAAAAAGAAAATAAATTGCAAACTCACCGTGATTCCCAATTCATTTGCAATGTCTGTGACCGTAAGTCCCTGTTCTTCAAGAACAATGATTTTGTGTCTGTCATGTGTAGAAACTCGATATGGCACATTATTGTTATTCATTTTACATCGATTTCAATAATAATCACAAAACCACAGGAAATATTTATCTAGCTGCACTTCACGATGACAATAACAACCGTAATGCGCAATTTTAGGCAATGCGCCATCTGCTGGTAATACCAAAATAATTTAAATAGTTGTACTTTTCTTTCTTTAGCTGTTTCCGGGATTCAGATTATATTTATTAACTTTAAGTTGAATAAAACACGCACAGGATCGACTTGTTTATGCCAGTAAGAGAATAATGGCAGCGGGGAGTGGGTGAAAGACAAGTGACAATCAGCGTGTGCTTTGCGTTTCGTCAAACGCAAATTCACAATTTGACGACTGGACATGGTCTTTTATAAACTTACGAAAAAATAAGCGTTACATTGTAAATTTTAGTGTCCGTTCACAGTCTATCGACAGTTTATAATCTTACCAGATTAATTGTAAACAAACGGTTTGTACAACTAACCGGTGACATATATATACATACATATGTACAAGAATTGCTCGTTTAAAGGTATTAGACACCTAATTTTAATGTGCACAACTTACTTTCGAGCTCAAGCTGTTTGAAACTGCTGCTTTGTAATTGTTTACATAATTTCGAAACTGTACTGTGTACATGTTTTTGAGATTTACTTGGTGGGTACATAATTATGTAACTAAAAGTTAATATAATTTTTTGGTAATCTATTGTTAACAATAATTTGATGAAAATGTGTAGTTGATTTTGACACAATTTAACGTTTACATAATTAGATATTATTCAGAGCTTAGAATACTTATTTTTGATATTTGATGTTGCTACATGAATTTGAAATTTAAGGATGTTTCCATGTTATTGCTCGTGATGTACACGGTTCATTATGTTTTGCTCGTGAGGTACCCAAATATCGAGCTTTTTTGTGTACCCAGTTTTTTCAAATGCGCCAAAACTGTTTTATGGTCAATTCCCAGTTCTTCAGCTACGTCGTAACTGATATGCCGATCTTGCTCCACTTTTAAAAAAATGGCATCCATTTTATCCGTAATAGGGCGACCAGGGCGATATGCATTTATGACACCAAAATTTCCGGATTGAAAACGCTTAAACCAAGTTTGTGCTACTCTCACAGATACTGCACTAGGTCCATAAACATCGCAAATATTTTTCGCGGCTTGCGTTGCATTTTTACCTTTTTTGTAGTAAAATTTTTAAATGTATCGAATTTCTTCATTAGATTCACTCATCTTGACAGTAAGAAAAACAAATGAAAATCACACATTTTCCTAATTTGAATTTAGAATTATCTTCTTTAAAATTTAAACTTTTAATGATACCAAAACCAGTAGGTTACTGCCAAAGAGACTTTATTACAAGAGCTCGAGCGCGCGAATACCAGACACAATAGAATTTTAATTGTTATCGGCCACCTGGTGGTCGATCGACGCTCAAAGGGATATGCGAAAAGACTTTTTCCTCAACCTAATATACAAGAATTGCTCGTTTAAAGGTATTAGATAAATAATCATCATCTCAGCCAAAAAAAAACGTCCACTGCTGGACAAAGGCCTCCCTCAAGGATAAATAATTTTGAGGGGAATTTGCCATAATCGGCCACGCTTGGCAGGCGGGTTGGCATTCGCAGTAAGGTGAGAATAATCACAGAGAGACGCTGCTGCCCATCCTCTGGAATGGTCTCATAGTCGCCTTCTACGACACCCACGGGAAGAGATGGGGTGGTGCACACGGGGAGAAATATATAATAGATAAATAATATTCTTACATGTTTTAATTTAATCGGTACTGTTGTCGAGTAATTTAATTTTTATAACATAGGTAGATATTTGTTAAATCCAACATTAATATTTACGATACTTACAATTCTATAAGTACTGAAAAAAATTAAGTAAAAGAAACATAACGTAGTTAATTAAAGACAAAAAAAAACTTTTATATATAAAATGTCCTCCAGCTGTCGGCTTATGGGAACGGTCCCAAGAATGCTGGCAACATTATTACCTCTTTGGATAGCCAAGCTAATACATTGGCAGAGGTGGCTGCTTTGTACCCCTTCCCACAAAAATTGCGTGGACGGAGGTGTATGCAATTTCGCACACTTATAGTTTATATAGAGAAGGATTGCAGAATGTTAATTTTTTTTTAAATTATGCATGTAAAGTACATTAAATCAATAAAACAAACATTACACACACTATCACGTATTTGACACACACGCATATATACTCTTTTCAAAAATTTTAAAATGGAAGAGGAGCGGCCGAAATCTGTCAACGCCAATCCAAATTCACTTCACATTCTATATTTTTTAATATTTTTCATTGCTTAGGATACAATCCGTGCAGCCTTAATAAAATTACTAAGTTGATGTTTGGTATGGTCGTCGCGCTTTGTATAGAAGTTAGGGTATTTGCGGACAAATTTACACAATTCTAAGATATAAATGCAAGGTAACGTTAATATTATATATTTTACAAAGTAAGCCTTACAGCTTTCTGTCGCTTCTATGTTAACTATAATTCTAATTAGCTTTTTTTGTACTATCAATAAACTAGGAGCATCTGTACTAACGTCAGGATAAACATTAAATCAAATTAAAGTGTTAAATAAACGCGAGTAGATCCGTCAAAGTAGTTTCATTTCAATGTGTAGTGTTCGCGTAAACTTTTCATTTTTTTTTTAATTCGTCTATCATTTAATCTCACCCTAATTTATGCAATACGTGCAAGAAAATATGCACACACAACTGTGTTCGGTAAACCAATATTATCGTTCTTCGTTATGTATGAAACAAAAGAAAGGTCACCCTGAAACTGTGACATTTCTTTAGAGCAAATAATTCCAATATTAATTGTCAATTTATACATAACTAAAGTTATTTTAAAAGGTTGCCACAAATTAACAACAAAGAATACATTAAAAGTGAATAGCCTACGACTATCCCACTGCTGGGAAAAGAATTCCATCGTTGAAATAAGTCACCACTACAATTATTACCACCAGCATTATTACCACGTGAGCTGTGCATTGAAAAAATCCGAAACACTTCGCCCGACCTCGCAATGAACCCGAGACTTTCAGGCATCAGGCCGACCGCTTCGCAACTAGACCACCGAGGCGTTCAGAAATAAACTAAGTCTTTTTTATTCTTTACTAGCTGTGCCCCGCGGTTTCACCCGTGTTAATTAGCAAATAATCTATTAAAAACTATTTTATTTTCCCGTTCTTGCAATATTTTTCATTGCTGCTCCACTCCTATTAGTCATAGCTTGATGTAATATAGCCTATAGCCTTCCTCAATAAATGGACTATCCAACACAAAAATATTTTTTCAATTCAAACCAGTAGTTCCTGATATTAGCGCGTTCAACTAAACAAACAAACAAACTCTTCAGCTTTATAATATTAGACTATCCTTATAATAATAATAACCGATCCCTGCGCTGGGCAATACTGGTAGATATCACCATACCTCATGATGAGAACCTTGTGAAAGCCGAGAAGAACAAGCTCAGTAAGTACCTTGACTTGGCTCACGAGGTTACCGCCATGTGGGATGTGGATTCAACCATTATTGTACCGATAGTCGTTTCGGCAAACGGTCTGATAGCGAAGAGCCTCGATCAACACCTAGAGAGGCTCTCGCTGAAAGGTTGGGTCAAGGGTCAGATGCAAAAGGTAGTCCTCCTTCACACGGCACGTATTGTCAGGAGGTTCCTCACTCTGCAGCCCTGACCACCGGTAGCTTGGGGCATGCCTCGCTTCTGGTGGTACTTTAGGATTAGGTTTTTATAATGTTTTATTGTTTTTATATTAAAATATTGCAAAAATCTAGTTTTAAGAAAGAAAATAAATAAAGGAGACAACACTAATCTATATTAGTATAGATAAGTAAGCCCTTCGCCTTTATCTCACCTGATGTTAAGTGATGGTAAGGCCGAAGGTGGAAGAGCACCTCACCCAGAATCCTCAACCATTCAGGAGCTGACTACCTTACACAATCGGTACACATCATCTACTATCGTTGTTGTCATAGCGACGGTCTCCAAATTAACGATTTTATGCGTCATCCGTTTTATGTACTCGCAAATGTCATTCTCAGTTGTGTCTTTTTTTATTATTATATGAATAAAGGTATGTATTAGAAGGAGGCAATCGAGCAGGCGGGTTACCTGATGGGAAGCAATCACCGCCGGCCATGGACACACGCAAGACCAGTAGGGTTACTCACAAATCAATTTCCAATCATAAATCTAAAAAATTCAAATGACACTCTTAAAAGCGATGGAAATTGAGTGAAAAATTATAATCGAAATAGGCCGTTCCGAAATTGTGAAACTTATCCTAATATCGATAAATATTAATCGCATTGGAATTGTATTGAGATTGAGTTTGCGTCAAGAGCATCCTACCAGAGGAGTCACAGATGCGTTGCCGACATCGGAAGCTTCAAGCTTATCTGACACGCTAGACATTGGCTTTCCGATTTTACTCCCAACGCAATTCCTAGTTTTCTTTCTTTGCATTTGAATCCAGTCTTCATTAGGCTTATTTTCCTTTACAACTTCCGCCATAGTCAGCTGTTATGTTGGCTCATCAGTGAGCGCCTGCTGCGCCGGCGGCGGCGGCGTTATCAACTCCTTTTCCAGCAAGGTCGAGTTTACTGGTGCGATAGAATGAGAGACGCTCTGTTTGTGAAAAACCCCTGCCATCTCCATCCGTTCGAGCGCAAAGGAGCGAGCGATATTTTGGTGCCTCGTAATGAACTGATTATATGTTCTGAGAATTGCGTCGCTATTGGAAATCGCACTAGGGTTTTCTGGTCCCGAGGTGGGACGCGGCATAGCGACCATGGCCCGTTCTCTAGGACCCCGGTATGAAAATGGAGGAGGAGGTGTGTCGCTATTGCGCTTTCGTTAACGCAGTGACTTAGCCCAGCCGTGTCGTCTTGCGCGCTCACCTCCGTTGATAACAAGTGTGGAAGTCCGATCAGTCCGCTATCTAAGATGTACCCTCCTCTTCGATCTGTGTTTACATTCGAGCTGATTACCGGACTTGCCATTCGTTTTACTAATAAATGACTATTTACCTCTTCAAGCTCGTTCTTAGTAGAATAATTGCTCTTTATGTTTGCTATTTCAGCACGTTTCTCCTTTAATCCTCTAATCGATTAATGACTTTGTAACATCGATATGATCAAAACAAACCGGGAGTAATTTATGAAGATCGTACGCCACAAATACTGGTAATTGTTCAGGTTCGATAGTTTTGAAGACCGTTATCATATCTTCCAAGTCTTTTTGCTTCTTTTCCTTACGTCTTGATATCAATTTCTGATTTGTTTTTGTTGATAAAAATATCAATTTTTTCGCCTCGTCTATCTCCTCCTCCGAAAAGGCTGACACATTCTAATCAGGCTTTCGTTATCGTTCATCCAGTCTATTTCGAATAAACGCCAGAACTTCCGATATAACAACATTTCAACTCGAACACTTTAATGTACTAACATACATTTTTAGCAACAATCGGCGTCCGTTTGCATGTGCGCGCGGCCGAGACTGAATACATACCGCGCTCCAGTAACAAAATATTAAAATAAATTTAAAAAAATATATATATTTCAGACCGAGATCCAAATAAAAGGGTTAGTAAACATAATATTCTTATAAACTATGTTAGTGTACAATCATGGTGTTAGTATTCAATTTTGTAAAACTAGGTGTTAGTATTAATTATTTGGGTTTATAAGGGATGCTGTTTTTTTGCGGATGATTGCGCCAAAACCATGTTTCATATTCAGCAAACATTCCCGACGCACTGCAGAAACGGGGCAGTCCCAACATCATCCTGAAGATACCATTGTATTGAACCCGTAGGGCATAGCGGCTTTTTAACATAACTTACTCCCAGATTCCCCGTGTAGAAACACTGACAATACGCTTTGAAGAGCGTGATTTTCGCTTCTTCACTACAGCAGGAGAATCTAGCGGGAGAATCTACGGATCAGCATGTTGCCTCTGATCGCCAGAGCCCTACGCTCCCATTATCTACATTATCTTTAAGGTCGTCAGTAACAATGTGGCCGAGATATTTAAAACTGAAGACCCTGTCAATAGTACACAGTTTAGGATTATCTCGGGCACTTTCTACCTGCGGCCTTAAAAATAATGAATGCACACTTTTTAACACTATAGCTAAGGCCGTAACGCTCATAAGACCCTAAAACAGCTTGGAACAGTCCGAGCGCAGCTGTAGCGAGTTTTAAAAAAAAAAGTCTTACCAACATTTTCCATTTTCCATCGAAAATCGAAGAGATTAAGTAATCTGTATTAATCTGTATTAAGCTATAAGCGGAAACTTGTAATTGGCTGTATTTAATTTATAAATACTTTAAATTAAATTTAAATGAAATTTAATTTTTCTTTAAATTTATGTATTAGCTGTAAGTTATCCAAAAAAAAAAGAAATCGTGTCCGTGAGAGGTTGTCTATGTGTGCGTTGCTTGAGCGCGTTTGTGTGAAGCTTACCTTCTGCAGTGTTGTGATTTAAGTTTCTTGCCACCCCCAAAAAAGCCTGGTGACGCTACAAAGGCCAGCTGACACTATCAGGAAAACTCTTTTCAGAACAACAAGAAAAAGCCGCGTTCCATCAAGCGGGCTGAACACTCGTTTGTCCGCTCAGTCTAAAAAGTATTTAATAAAACCAAGCTACTTTTAGTTTTGTGCGCCCCTACGCGTGAAAACTTCTTCGGCTAAAATAGTTATAATATTGACAAAACCCAATATTTTATATTATAAAGTATTGGGTTTTGTCATTTCTTTTCTTGTTGCACTACAAGTCGGGTACGCAAAGTAAGTACGTCTCTTTTATTTCGATTATTTTTGGAAATGAAAGAATATTGCGACAAGCGGAAAATTACTTTATAATTATTATTTTACGGTGTTGGATATTTTAATTCTAAAAAGAATACAACTATTACTTCACTTCTAAGAGCGATTATATAGATCTTTGAAATTAATAAATATAATTTCATATTTTAAAATATTTATTGTAGGTCCCATGAAAACATTAAAGTTTAAATTGTACAATCTGAAAGTGAATTTTACTTAAACTTTCTATGTTCAAAATACAGTGATCTAAAGAGTTAATAAAACAACGTTTAAATAAAATCAACAATTAAAAATAAACTGAGCGTGAAAAGTTTCAAATGGCATTTTATATATTTTTCTAGATAATTTGAAAAGTGACTTTGTATTAAATAAATAAAATAAAATAAAAACCATTTATTTCGGATAACTTGATCCATATCTGTTAGTAGTACAATACATAGAAAGTTGTTAGTAAACTAATTAATTTAAAACTTTATTTATCAGACTCTCCCATAAATGTGAGGAGAACCTCTCAGCTATAGTCATCAGGATGCTATTGGGACTGTCCCGCACTCTACGGATCAGGGATGCCGTCTTTTTGCGTAATATGGCATTAAAGCCGTCAGTGCGATAGTGTGCAAACATCTCCGATGCGCTACAGAAGCGAGGCAGCCCCAACATCATCCTAAAGATATTATTGTATTGGACGCGAAGGGCGTCCAGCGACCTTCTGGTGTGATTGACCCACAAACTTCCCGTGTAGCAACTTTGACAATAAGCTTTAAAAAGCGTTATTTTAACCTGCTCAGTGCACCGGGAGAATCTGCGAGTCAACATATTACCTCTGACCGCTAGCGCCCTCCGTTCCCTCTCAATGTCAACATCATCTTTAAGGTCGTCGGTAAGGTAGTGTCCCAGATATTTAAATTTAGAAACGCGGTTTATGCTCATGCCGTTAAGGGTAATGTTTTGCGAGTTCTCTGGGAATTTACCAGCGGCCTTAAAGACCATGTATTCACATTTCCCAACATTATATTTAAGCCCATGCGCCTCCGCATAGGTTTCACAAACTCTCAGCAGCTTAGCGAGACCACCCACCGTCGGGCTCAGCAGCACCATGTCGTCGGCGTAGCTTATATTATTAATTAGTATTGCCTGTTTTATTTAATTTGCCAGCTCATGCGCTTTAAATATAATATTTCATTTATTAAATCATAGGAATAAATCATACTTTTAATATGAAAGTATAAATTTGAAGTT
Source organism: Eudonia mercurella (assembly GCA_963082485.1). Lineage (NCBI taxonomy): Eukaryota > Metazoa > Arthropoda > Insecta > Lepidoptera > Crambidae > Eudonia > Eudonia mercurella. Next base: position 1,146,985 of record OY720047.1, on the reverse strand, counting down.
TTGTGTACTGATCTCCAAATTTCATTATGAAGATGAAAATGAAATGAAATAATGATAATGAATTTTTTTTTAAATATTCGACACCAATTTTATAAAATAAATTAAAAGTGCAAACGTGAATTCTTACTATCACGGCAAAAAGTAATCGCAATACTATATATGTACATATAATATACATATTGCCCCTTACAAATAAACAAAGAATAAGTCCGAATAGTTAGTTAAATATTATAATTAATCGCTTCGCGTTTAGTATTTAGCCAATTTCAAGTGTTTTTATTATTAGTGGTAAGGGTACAATTGTACAGTAGATAAAAATAAAAACGGAGTCTCACAACACGTGTTATTACGGGAAGAATTCGGGTTAAACTCTCGTCCGAATAGTTATTCCGTGTTTTGTTCCTGTCATGTTAACGGCATTTTAAATTAGAGGAAAAGAGACCAAACACAGAATCACTAATCGGACCTTATTTTTTGTTTATTTGTTAGACACATTCCCCCTTATTCATAAAAACTATTTAAGCAAAATTTAGTTAATCATTGTTTTGTCTCTTTTTCTCAAATTCAAAATGACGTTTGTGTGACGTTGACAAAACAATATTTAACTAAATAATGCTTAAATAGTTTTTATGAATAAGGGGGTAAGAGTTTAATTTAATTTCTTGTGTACAAAATGGTTTTTAAATTCGAAAGATACTTACAAAAACCCTGTAAAACCCTGGCACAGCAAATATAGATAAATAAATATTACAATTTTCAAAATAAAATCAAAACATGTTAACAAATATATTATACAGTGGATTCAGTTATATAAATTAAATTGTATTGTTACTTAAAATCAATTAAAAATAATAATTTATAGAGTTATATATATACATTTTGACCTAACTTTGTTTATATTAGTCCAGAGGCTAGGGCACCCATACTCGTAATAATGCATAATTATAGTGTTTTAATTCAAGAATTAGAATGGACTTCACCGCGTCCACTCTGGCCACTCTGAAGGCCGGCCAGTTCAACTTCGGCGTACTCGCTGCCTTGCAACTGTCATTGTCGTTCCCACCTAACTACGAACCTAAAGGTAAGTGTAGTCATTACAAAAACACAAATGTTGAAAAAAATCTTTTTTTTTCACGAGCAGGATGATTGTAATATGTTCGCAACAAAATTTGCGTTAAAAATTATTTAAACAAGTGTTGTCATGCTTTCGACACCCTTAATCACGACCAGCCCCCCGATTCCCAAAACAAAAATCGTAACGATATCGCAGCGACTTATTTTCATACTAACATCTGATTTAAAAGTCGTTCGAACGAAGTTTCAACAAACCGTATACGGTAGATCTCGGTGCCTAGTGTGAGTTCTTTTAGCATTCGATCACGTTAACGAAAACGAAAATTAGTATGGTATTGAATCAGCGCCTCTTGCCAATAGAGTATGCCGGGGAGCTTTTCGAGCTCATACCACCATCGCCCTTATACCACCGAACCTCCAGACGTACCTACTGCAGGATATCATCCCCACCTAGTAGAAATTCCACTATGTCGCACTAAGCGCTTCATGTCATCATTTTTACTGCGCACTGGCAGGGAGTGGAATTCTCTGCCATCGTCTGTGTTCCCAAAAACTTATAACCTGAATTCATTCAAGGCGAGAGTTAATAGACAATTTCTGGGGCAGCTCGCTCCATCGTAGACCTCATCTACGCTCTCCATCGGGCGAGATCGAGGTCAAGAGCTGTCTTATAAGGCATTAAAAAATATCCCCCTGCCCGATCTTCTAAATGCCACTATACATTTACAGAATACACTAAACATGCACACTGGCTTAGGTCCAAGACACCGTACTCGTAGAACAAGGGTACGAAGTACCGGTTCACACGCGCTCTATACCAGGTACAGACATGTACCTGTGCGCTTCTCTCCACCACCACGGCCGGGTGAACCCGAGTCGAGGTCCAAACCTTTAGAGGCGCCCTCGGGTTGTTCCGCTCCCCGATCCGATCCGAACCCTTCGGAGAATCTAGTAGGGCACGGGGACACGCACCAGTGCGTGATGCCGTTCCCTCTACAAAACTCCGAAGGTGATTTGTGTCACACGGCTTGAGGAACCCTTTAAGCATAATTGAAATGTTAGTTTAGCATAATACAACTTACTAGTGGTAGCCCAGTGGTCGAAATTCGACCGTAATTTTATTAAGGCTGCACAGATTGTATCCTAAGCAATGAAAAATTAAAAAAGATAGAATGTGAGTTTGGATCATAAAGTTAATGTTGGTATATTAACTTTATGGTTTGGATTGCCATTGACAGATTTCAGCCGCTCGTCTTATATTTTTGAAATTTTTGAAGAGTATACATATATGCGTGCGTGTGTGTAATGTTTGTTTTATCGATATAATGTATTTTTTATGCATAATTTTTAAAAAAAATAACATTCTGCAATGTTTCTTTATTTTTTTTTTCGTAAAAAGGGGTACAAAGTTCTTGCTTGCCTTTATGGGCGTTTTTGTTATTATTTTTGTGTGGACAACTTTTTAGCCGAATATGTTTAGTCATAGTAAGATTGTCAAATTAGAAGTTAAGTATGGCTGTTGTTGTTTTATTATATAAATATGTAAATAATAGTCCCTAACGCCCCCGAAAAGCCGAGGTGAAGCTGAAAATGCCGTTTGAGGCCGTCTTGGCAACTTAAGGAAAGAGTTAAAATTTCGCCATACAAATTTTTGTTTGTAACAGAAAGTTGCGTGCACCTAGCTCGGGTTGCCAGGCTGAGGTGGTTAACTTGCCCGGGTAGAGGTACCGTCAGCAGAGCAGCTGCGTCCGGTGGAGCTCCAAGCTGATGTGAGAGAGCTACTGGCTTCCGTGCGGTGTGTCTCAGCTCGCTCACCTTTCCCGATCTGTTTTTTTTAATATCTTACGGGTAAGCACTTTTTCTCCATCTCACCTGATGTTAGGTGATGATAAGGCCGAAGCTGGAAGTGCACTTCACCCGAAATCCTCGACTACTGAAGCACTAGCTATCTTATCTCCTGCTGCCGGAACACAACAACGCTACAAACATTGATGTTATGGCGACATACGAGATAAGATGGTGGTAGCTAGCCAGGCAGGCAAACAACCCCTACCACCAACCAAACCGAGTACACAAACACCGCTGGGAATCGAACCCGGGACATCTAGGCCTAAACCGGTAGTCTTAACCACTAGACCACAGAGGCGGTTAAATGATGTTAAATGATGTGATTGTGGAGCTGAGCAGCACCAGCACGCTGGCAGAAGCAGCTGCCAGCCATATCACTGTATATTTTTGTTATGTTATCGGCAATCTATTTAATCCGGTCTTCTATAGGACACCCAAGCATTCTAAAGAATAATATAATTTATTCCATACTTTGCCTAGGTATTATATACCGAGTGTTCAGCATGCAAAATGTGTGTGCGGTGCCAGCTATAGCGTTAGTAATATGAATTAGTTATATGCTTTGCCGGTAACATATATTATTCCTAATATGACAATTTCATTACAGACCAAGAGAACTTTGACTACATAATAATAGGCGGTGGAACATCAGGCTGTATCCTCGCTAACAGACTCACTGAGTACGATGTATCCGTTTTGGTCATAGAATCTGGCACAGACCCAACTCCTGAGACGAAGGTAAGATACTCCACTGTGACCATTTCAATACTAAACTCATGTCAACATCCCACTATTGCTGATTCCTTCTCTACATGGTAGTTAGACTAAAATATTACCTACTACCCATTTAGGGAGCCCTTTAGCTGAGAAGGAGAATGGGCCTAAGAAACTATGTATACTAAGCCCAATAGGGCTAAAAACGTTATGCCAAAATGTTATTACTTAAAATCATCAATCATCAAATTGATGTTACTTAAAATAATTGAGTATTGGCTTTTGACGAAAACATTTACGCAAACATGCATATGGGCAGAGAATGAACGAAAGACAACAGCTGGTCTTATCTCTTATTCTTTTTATAAGGAAGTATGTGCGTATTCGGCACACGAATAAGCAAGAAACCAAAAAAGAAAAATTTGTTTGTTACAGTATCCAGGTTACTTCCCCTTCACTGCAGAATCGACTTACGACTACAACTATCCGACGGTGAACAACCATTATACAGGACAACTATTAAGAGGGCAAGCTATTAGAATGACCGCCGGGAAAATGTTAGGTGGGACCAGTGCAATGAACCATATGCTTCACACTAGAGGAGTCCCTTTTGACTTTAGTCGCTGGGCAGCAGCGGCCGGTGATGATTCTTGGGACTATAAGGCTTTGCTTCCATATTTCATCAAAAGTGAAAAAGTCACAAATAAAACCATTCTTAATTCGAATGCAGGCATTTTCCATGGAACCGACGGCAATGTGGGTGTGACTATAGAACATAGCGATAACAATAATGATATTATTAAAGCATTTAAGGAGTTAGGCTACGAATACAATTTGGATATAAACACTAATAAAACTTTAGGTATTAACGAACCGTTCTATACCATTTTCGACGGAGAACGAACGGACATGGCCCGAAGCTACCTAACTCCGGCCAAAGACAGGGAAAATTTGCACGTCTGGAAGAAAGCTGTGGCTACTCAAATTATATTCGATGATAACAAAAATGCTGTCAGCGTAAAAGTTTTAAATTCCGACAAGAAATATATAACAGTGAATGCGAAAAGAGAGATTTTACTATCAGCCGGTGTTGTTAAAAGTCCTCAGTTGTTGATGCTATCCGGTGTAGGCCCAAAGAGTCAGCTGGAGGACTTTGGGATTAAAGTCCTATCTGACTTACCAGACGTTGGCAAGAATCTCCAAGACAATTTACCAGTTTTGCTAGTGCACAAATTACAAGAATCGAATGCTATTGTTATTCCTCCCAGTCCGTCACATTTTCCTAATCCCTATCTAGTTGTAAACGTAGCTGTTGATCCATCGGTGTCTATTCCTGACTATCAATCTATAAACTTATATATACCTCATGATTCAGCTTCTTTGGCTTTGCTTTGCGGTGTCGTACTGAAGTTTGATAGCAAGGTATGCAGCCTGTGCCACGATGCCAACGTTGGCAGAAACGTTTTGCTTACTGTAATTTACAAGCTCCGTCCACTTTCAACTGGAGAAGTGCGTTTAAACAGTAAAGATCCTCTCGATAACCCTACCATAGACACGGGGTGTTACGCCAACCATAAAGACCTTGAAGACATGGCAACATATATTCAGCAATTCACAAAGATTGTAAATACAACGGTTTTCAAGAGCAAAAAGGCAGAGTTTCTTGATATGAAAATAGATAAATGTAAGGATTTAAAGAAAGGTACTCAAGAATACTGGGAGTGTTATGTCGTTAATATGGCCTGTACCACTTATCTTTACGTCGGGACTTGTGCGATGGGTACAGTGTTAGATAAGAGATTGAAAGTACGAGGTGTGAACAGGCTCCGTGTGGTAGACGCAAGCGCAGTACCTACAATTCCGAGTGCAGATACTATGGCAGCTCTAATAGCTTTCACTGAAAAAGCAGCTGATTTAATTAAGGAAGATATAAATAATAGTCATTAGTTTTTTTGAAAATTGCTGCTGTTTCACAAATGTGACTGGTGTGACAAAAAAACTAAAAAAAATAGAGAAATTTGTTGTTTTCAGAAACCATTTCATCGATTTTAAGTTGAGAAACATCCTTAAGTTATTTAATTTAAGTAATGTATAGTTGTACGGATACAAATTTACCGTATCTACAATAAAAAGAAAATTCTACAGTTTGATTAGTTAAGATAAATAATAAATCGTTTTTATGTTTTTTCAAGTTTTCCTTATAATGTTGAAATAGTTAATGATCAGCGTTATTAAAACTGGAAAAATACAGCTTTTTCCTGAGTCTTATCGGTTTGATCTGTTTGTTCGATTGCTTGATCTGTTTGATATTGACATGGATGATAAAGCAAATTCTATCTTTTCTAATTTCTGACTTTCTTTTGACTCATTTGGATTGCATACCTTGTAAAGATATCATAATTAAGTATTATTTTAAAATTAAAAATGTACATTACAAGAAACAATGAAAAATATGATAGCGACTATGTGTGGTTTTTTTTTTGTTAAATTATTTTGTTTTTCCTTTAACATCATATTATTGATTTGCCTTTAGAAATATAGGGTGGTAAGTATTAATTACTATATATATAAGTATTTGCACACTAAACTGGTACCTAAGCACTTGGCCATAAGGCCCAACGTAGAAGCGCATTTCACCCGGAATTCTCAACCACTGAGAAACTAGCTATTTCAACTATCTGATGTTACTGTATTTGGCTTTGTTATAATTAAGACATCTTTGTAAAGCGTATAATATTTAATTTGTTGTTATCTATAGTTATCTATAGGAAAGTGTCCTGCTATGATAGGGCATTTTCCAATATTTTTGACGCTGAAGGGAGAAAAGAGCTGGACACTTGCTGAGTTTCTTGCTGGTTCTTCTCAGTACAAGATCTCCCGCCCAGAGTAGACTTACGAACCGATGGCATAGTGACATTCATAAGAGCTACTTGTAGCCTAAACTGAATAAATGATTTTGAATTTTGAATTTATACTAATATTATAAAGAGGAAACCTTTGTATTTTTGTATGAATGTATGTTTGCAACGAATAAACTCAAAAACTTAGATTAATAACGCCTAGATATATAGTCTTCATACAAACGCATCGCCTAAAGTGATGCAAAAAGCAGATTAATGTAGGCGTGAGCATTACGTGCTTACGGTCGCCTACACGCACACAAACAAAACTTTAATGTGTACACCAGTGAATGAGCAATTTCCCCGAAAGTGGGGAAATGTTATACTTACGTGAAATAATAGTATAAGTAGTACAGTAGTTCATGATAATGTCGTTAAAAGATAAGTAAGAAAATAAATGTCTAACATCTTATATACTTTTTGTTGATAATTTAGTTTAATACGATAATGTTTATATGACATTAATCAATAATAATCAAAAGGACTAATAATCGAAATCAAATATTTAGCTTTTCTCTTTACTAAAATTTGTAATAAAAATCAGGAGTGGTGGTAGCTCAATAATCGGAGTCACGCGCCTCATATCCGTCGTTGGGAGTTTGAATCCATGAAAGGAACGAACTGCTAGGAGGATGATATATAATAAAAGTCATAACATGTCATGACGAGGTCCTTTTTTATTATATTATTTATACACCTACGCAATAAAAACACTTTGCGTCTTACAAATAAACAAAAAATAAGCTTCGAATAGTTATTCCGTGTTTTGTCTCTTTTACTCTAATTTTAAATGACGTTTACATGACGGGAACAAAACACGAAATAACTATTCGGACCTTATTCTTTGCTTAGGTATGACTAATAAATGAAAATAAATATAATTTGAAAAAAACAATTTATTTTAAACCAATGGGGTAAGTATTCAAAGATCGATATAGATGGCATCATCGCCGACCGTTCTCAACATTCGCCATTTTGTTAATTTGTTGTTTTTCGCTCTAAAGTTATTTGCTAAAAAATCACTTATTATGTATTCGACGTAGAGTGTAACCCAATTAACAAAGGCTAATAAAGAGGTGTCGACGAGCGGAAAGAAATCAGCTTTAATTGAACGGTAAACAAATTATCGGCATTTTAATTTTATGCTGGTTATGTTTCGTTGATTTAAAATACTACAATACAAGTAATTTCATGTGTACTAAGAAGAAAAACTACTTAGAAATAAAAGTATTTCCAAGATCTGGGATTCAATAAAAATAAATAAACAACATTTTGGTGCTATCTCTGAGGTCCCGGGTTCGATCCCCGGTCGGATCAATTTTGAAATACCTGTTTTTCTATATTGTTTCGGGTCTGGGTGTTTCATATGTATAATAGGTATGTATTTAAGTATATTATGTATGTTTATCCGTTGTCTAGTTAACCATATAACGAGTTTCTTAAGGAAGCTTTTCTTGGGGCTAGATAATTGGTGTGAGTGTGGGAAACATTTATTTATTTATTTATTTTATTAACCACTTTTAGTGTTGTCTTGTCGGCAACTTTAGTTAAATTAGCCACCTTCATTCCGATCACTGCTAATCATTATACCATTACACTAAATAGGGAAAGATATTATCTTACTTAAGGGCAACACTTAAAATATATTATGGTTTCAATAAATATTTTCAATAAGATTTAATTTTATAACTAACATACTCCAATGAAAAATGGGAAAATAATTTCTTCTTACTAGTAACACTTTCATAAAATCGCGGCTTGTAATTTTATTTTTAAAAGTAGTAAATATTTAGCTCAATACAAGTCAATTTGTAATACTTACGTATGAAATGTTATGTAAAAAGCTTTTTTGTCCTTATGCGATGCGTTGTGACACCCATTAATTGCACAAACCGTCATAATGTAATTAATTGTCGGAGATGTTTGCACTAGCGCTTGATCTTGACAACTGACGTGACGTTCGGGCGGACTGAGCCAAAATGGCTTGGTTTGAATTGCTTCACTTTTCTTGCGTCTACTCGGTTTCTATGCGTTATTATTCTAAGCTCAAAAACTAATAGACCGATTTAAAAAAATATTTAACCATTAGAATGTTATATTAGCGCTGAGTAACATAGGCTATATTAAAAAAATATATTAAATAAAATACTAAAAACGACAATTTAATTTTCCAATACAATATGATTTGTTTGTTTTGTTGTCATGGAAACCATTGATATATATTTAACTCAATGATGGAAACTGTCTAAGCGATACGAAGTCCGCCGGATCAGCTAGTCCCGAATAAAATAAAATAAAATAAAAATATTACGGTGACATAACCAGATAAGATTAAATTCAATTAAATTCAGATACTGGTCAGACGGGCTTAAACAAGCCCTTTCATCAAACCCAGTACCTAAGCCCGGTAATTTTAACCATTACACCACAGAGGCGGTACTTATCCATATTTTTCTGATACACTAATCCATGAAAATAAAAATTTGAAACGTTATTGCCTACCTTGTTACAAACAAAAATAATTGTACTTTCAGTACATTATCCCATTATTAAGGACTATTTTCGCGATCATTAATTAACTAAAGAGGTACTGGAACTGCGACAGGTGAGCCGAGTACAGGTTAATAAGGGATCAGTGTGAAATAATAAGCGAATAAGTCATCCTACCATGAAATGTAAGTTTTGAAGGATGGTTTCATCACACGACGTTCATAGGAGCTCGAAATATTTTAATTTGGTATTTTGGATTTTGAAAGATCAAAACCTCGACGTCCAGATGATGGTGGCTGGTCTATATTAAGTGGACTGTAAGCTGTAAGCTGTAAATTGGTAAGTCATCACCGGCTCATTTAATGTCCCCACTGCTGGGGCACGAGCCTTCCCTGTGGATGGATAGGGAGAATGGGCTTTACCCATCACGTGGGCCCAGTGCGGATTGGATTTTTGGACTCCCGAGAAGGACGTGAAATTATGTAGCTTATGTACATAGATACTTGTATTAGGTTAAGGGCCTGTTTCACAATGTCTGATTAGTAGATAGTTGGCAGTGAAAGTGAAAGTTTTGTATGGACTTATCTGTCAATACGCTAATGGGAACTTACTTGTAGATGGTGAAAGAGGCCCTTAGACAAATGGTAGATTAGATTAAAATAGAATAGGAAACACCTATAGTATAGATGCTCTTCAGCTTTATAATATTAGTATAGATTATCTATATAATAATAATATTAATATAGCCTTTTATTCAGATCTCTTTACAATAATTTATACTTAAAAACTAACACTGGACTTATAAACTATTTATACTAGTATCTGTTGTTTTGTTATCATTCCTAGATCTGTTTGCCAGTCGGCAAAGGCCTCCTCTAACCTTTTCCATTCTTTTCTTTCTTGTGCTACTCTGTTCCACATGACTCCTGCCACTTGTCTGATGTCATCATCCCACCTTTTATGCGGTTTGCCTCTCTTCCTTTTGCCTTCTCTAGGGTACCATCGTGTCACTCTTTTGCTCCATTTGTCGTGTCCTCTTAATACTCGTACGTGGCCAGCCCATCTCCATTTAAGTCTTTTGATTTTTAATGTTACATCTGTAGTTTTTGTTTTGTTTCTAATGATCAAGTTTTTCAATTTGTCCGACTTTTTGACATTTAGCATGCTCCTTTCCATTGCATATTGGCAAGTTGCTAGTTTGTTCAAAATATCTTGATTTAAGGCCCATGATTGGCAGCCGTACGTAAGAACGGGTAATATGCAGGTGTTGAACAATTTGCTTTTTATGTTTATATGAAGCTTTTTGTCTTTCATGGCTTCTCTCAAGCTCCAGTATCTCTTCCAGCTATTTGCAATTCTTCTCTCCACTTCTTTTCGCATAGGTTCTTTTTGAGTAATAAGTTGTCCCAGATAAATGTACTCGTCGGTATAGTCAATTATTGTGTTCCCTACTTCTATGGTATGTTGGTTTCCATTTGTCATCACTCTAGTTTTCTCCGGATTCAGTGTCAGCCCAACTCTCTCACTTTCTGTCGCCAGGTCTTTTATCATGGTGTTTAAGTCTTCCGATGTTTTTGCCAGTAGCACTATATCGTCTGCAAATCTCAGATGGGACAGAAACACGCCGTCTACTTTAATTCTGAGATGTTCCCAATTAAGTCTTCTGAATATTGATTTCAGAACTGCGGAAAATAGTTTCGGGGATAGGGGATCTCCTTGTCTAACGCCCTTTTCCACTTTGAAATCATTCAAAATTCAAAATTCAAAATTCAAAAACATTTAATTAGTTTAGGCTACAAGTAGCTCTTATGAATGTCACTATGCCAACGGTTCGTAAGTCTACTCTGGGCGGGAGATCTTGTACTGAGAAGAACCGGCAAGAAACTCAGCAAGTGTCCAGCTCTTTTCTCCCTTACAGCGTCAAAAATATTGGAAAATGCCCTATCATAGCAGGACACTTTCCATTACAATAAACACAAAAAAGACAACCACAACATGTAAAAAAAAAAAAACACAAAATAAAAAATATACGTTAACAAATTTGCATCAGGTAACAGTTGCAATTTCCACAATGTCATACAGTACCACTACAGTACTATCGTAAAAGTAAAAAATTGTTTAAGAAAAACAAAGTCAAATTATAGTGAATAATACTAAAAATAAGATAAGTATGCGTGAGCAGACCAGCCTCCACAGGCGGCACCCGTTCACGAGTATGACATATGAATCAGCCATCGCTTCACTCAACCATATTTTAGGGAACGTAACGACCCGACGCACACGCCACCACCGCAGAGACAGTAAAGAGAGCATGACACACTCAAGATACTCTAAATAAAAAACTTAGTGATCTATTTAACGCAACGCTGTTTGTTATCTGTAGGACACTGTTGATAAAGGCTATCATATCAGTATAAAAATTATATAAATTAATTTTATTATGATGATTCAAATAGAGTATAATGTGTTTTTATTATAACCAGGCTGTTTTATCATCTAAATATTCTTTTACTGTATAATAACCTTTTATGAGTAATAAAGATTTCACATGTTTTTTAAACTTATCTAAAGGTAAATCTAGTACAGTACTTGGTATTTTATTGTAATAGTGTATACCTTGCCCCAAGAAAGAACCAAGAACCTTTTGTAACCTGAACAGTGGCATTACAAGTTTTGTCTTATTTCTAGTATTGAAATTGTGTACGTCACCATGTTTAGTGAAGGAGTTGATATTGCAACGTACAAAAACTATACAATTATAAATATATTGAGATGCAACTGTCAGGACACCAATCTCCCTAAAAAGATTTCTTAAGGAAGTTCGTGATCCTAGTTTATAGATTGTTCTTATCGCTCGTTTCTGTAGAATGAATATAGTTTCAATATCAGCCGCTGTTCCCCACAGTAGGACGCCATACGACATGATACTATGAAAATAACTAAAATAAACTGTTCTAGCAGTTTCAACGTCTGTTAACTGCCTTATTTTTCTAATGGCATAAGCAGCAGAACTGAGTTTACCGGCCAATTTCGACATATGAGGATTCCATTGAAGTTTTGAGTCAAGGGTTATGCCTAAAAAGACTGTAGAATCTACCAATTCTAATTGATCACCGTTTATTCTAATATCAGTTGGTTCATTTCTGACATTTGGTAAAATAAATTTAATACATTTTGTTTTCTTAGCGTTAAGCTGTAAATTATTAATAGTAAACCAACGAAGTACCTATGAAAGAGCTTTATTTACATTTTCATAATTAGTTCTACACCTAGTTACATTAAAAATGAGTGAAGTATCATCTGCAAATAATACAATTTCACAGAAGTTCTCTACAAAGAATGGCAAGTCATTAACATAAATCAAGAATAGAAAAGGACCAAGAATCGACCCTTGTGGAACTCCCATTTTTACATGAGAACCAGATGATTTAGTACCATTTATATCGACAGTTTGTGTTCTAGCGCTAAGATATGACTGTATTAAATTTAGAGCAAAATCTTTAAGACCGTAATAATGTAGCTTCATCACCAGAGTCCGGTGCTCAACGCAATCGAAAGCCTTGGACAAGTCGCAAAAAACTCCAAGAGCGTTTTGAGACTTCTCCCAGGCATCAAATATATGTTTTATTAGAGCAACACCTGCATCAGTAGTAGAACGACCCTTAGTAAAGCCATATTGCTTACTATGTAAAAGGTTGTTTGTGTTAAAATATGTCATCAACTGTTCGAGTATAATTTTTTCATAGATTTTACTTAGCGCTGGTAATATTGAAATGGGCCGATAGTTACTGGGGTCTTCTTTGTTTCCTGATTTAAATAAAGGTATAACTTTACTAAACTTCATAAGATCAGGAAAGATTCCTTTATCGACACAGTTATTAAAAATTTCAGCAAGATACGGTGCAATAGAATGAATAATATCCTTAATTACTTTAATAGATATACCCCATAAATCACTCGTGTTTTTCATTTTAAGTGATTTGAATGTTTTAATAATATTAATTGAATCAATGTATTTAAATTGAAAGGAAAGATTACATTTTGGTACATATTTTTTGAGTAAAGTTTGTGCAGCTTCTGGTGATGAATCTAAATTTGACGTTGTTATTACAGGTATATTTACAAAAAAATCATCAAAAATATTAGCAATTTGTGCATCTGAATTAACTAAGTTGTCGTTTACTTTTAAAGTGAAAGTATTATCCCGTGGTTTAAATTTACCTGTTTCACGGTTTATAATATCCCAAGTGGCTTTAATTTTATTGTTAGACTTTTTAATTTTTTCTTTAATGTAATTAGATTTTGCTACTATGCACACTTTCTTAAACATTTTCGAATAATTCTTTACATATTCCGTAAAATTAACATTTTGGTTATATTGTTTTAAACTATATAGCTCATACAATTTATTTCTACTTTTATATATACCAGTCGTGGCCCAGTCACAGAACTTAAGTTTATGAGTAATTTTTATTGTTTTTGGTGTAAACACCTGGTTGTATTCGGTCTTGATTAAGTTAAAAAGATTACTATAAAGTACATCTGGACACATTGCTTTTCTTTTCGAGTTGAATTCTTGCTGTGCTGTGCCTGTATATGTTTCTTAATAGTCTGATGTATTTCTGTTCAATACCTTGTTCTAGTAGTGCTTCCCATATTTTTTCATGTATTAGAGAATCGAATGCTTTGCTATAGTCAATAAATGCGATGTAGTATGTGAGCTGGCATTCATTATATTTCTCTAAAACTTGACGCACTACGTGGATATGGTCGATTACTGAATAGTCTTTGCGGAATCCTGCTTGCTCGATCGGTTGCTGTTCACCTAGGTTTTTTTCAATCCTTTTTAAAATGATCTTAGCGAAAATCTTATATACGTTGGACATAAGGCTGATAGGGCGATAATTACCAATGTCGTATTTATCCCCTTTCTTATACAATAGGATGATGTTGGACTCAGTCCATTGTTGAGGAATGGTTTCGGTGATTATTATGTCATTGAAGACATCTGTGAAGACTGGTATCAGGATTTCCTTGCTATGTCTTAGAATTTCGTTGCTTATGCCATCGGGTCCGGTTGCTTTTTCTTCTTTTTGGGTCTCAATAGCTTTTCTGACTTCGGTTTAGAGGGTACTTGGAATATTTGACGTTTCCACCAGATCTATTTCATCTTGCGTAGTGTTGCATGTGTAGAGTTTCTTGTAGTATGAAGTAGCTGTTTCCAATATATCTGTTCTATGCTGTTTCCATTTCCCTTGATCATCCTTCATTTTAACAACCCAGTTTTGTGTTTTTGTCAGCTCTTTGAGCGCTTTTTTGGTTCCTCCCGTTTTAAGTATGTAGTTTTCTATCGTTTTCATCCTCCATTGTTTTCTATCCTTCCTCATGTTTTCTTTAATTTCCTTGCTGATTTTGGCTAGTTCCTTTCTTCTATTTTGGATATTTCTTGCGCTGAGCAGATCACTTCTTTCCTCCAGTAGTTTTACAGTGGCTGTTGATAAATAGTTTTCTTTATCATTTTTGGTGTTTGCTATAGTTTTTGTCTGGGCTTTGATAATGTCTTCCATGTGGTTGTATTTTTCTTGGGTTCCTAGTTTCGTGGTATTGTCTTTGAAGTTTGCAAGTTCATCTCTCAGGGTGATTGTTAGATGTTCTAGTTGCTGTTTGTTGAATTTTGTGTTTGTTACATTTTGTCTCGGTCTAGGTTTCTTTGCTTGTTTTGTTTTCAGTTCGGCTCTAATAAGTCTATGATTGGTGTTGAAATTGAATCTTTTAATGACGTTGAAGTTTGTGAAGTTAGCGTTTCTGTTAGTCATAATAAAGTCGATTTGGTTTTTTGTTCGGCCATCAGGTGATATCCAGGTCCACATGTTTTTCTTGTTTTTCTTGTACACAGTATTTAGTATCGTTAGGTTATTTTCTAGTGCGAAGTTAGTAATTTTTTCTCCATTTCTACTTCTGGTTTTGTTATTATACGAAAATGGTCCTAGTATTGTGTTTTCTCCTGGGCGTCTTGTTCCAATTTGGCCATTGTAGTCTCCCATCACTATAAGGTTTTTGTGTGCGTGTCCTTGAATAGCCTCGTTTAGATCATGGTAAAAAGTATTTATTGTTTCCAGATTTGATTGCTCTGTCGGTGAATATACTTGTACGAAAGACCATGGGTTTTGGTATCCCGGTAGTTTCACGTTCATAATCGCTATGCGCTCTGAGATTCCAATGAATTCTTCTACGTACTTTGCCATATGCTCTTTGATGATAAATCCTACCCCATGGTGGCCTTGTGTCTCTCCTATGTGGTATAGTAAGTAGTCTGGATAGGAAGTAATACATTCGCCCATTCTTCTCACTTCACTCAGACCAACGATGTCCCACTTGATTTGTTTTAGAGCGTATGTTAGTTCCATAAGATTTTCTTCTGTTCTCAGGGTGAGTATATTGAGGGATGCGATATATATTACAGATTTTTTATGTTTGTTGGTATTTTGTGTTGGAGGGTTGTGGTCTCTTTCCCCCACGAGGACCAGTCGACTTGGGGGAGCTTGATGATTTCTTATTCCTTTATTTGCAGTTTCTTTGGTTGGGTTTGGTTTCCGTTTGCCGTTCTTTAGTTGCTATTGTTTTTTATTTGTATTAGGTATATTCGAAAGAGAGCTGGATCTAGATCGCATTATGTCAAAAGCGTTTGTTCTGTTTGATTTGATTGTATCTAGGGTTTGTTGCTTTTTTTGTTGGTTGTTATATGAGGAGGGTAAAACAGATGGTTCCCTTTTCCTTTTCTCTAGATTGTCGTTGTTCTCTTTAACTATTAATTTATCGTATTTCAAGTACGCTGTATTGCCTTTTTTCCGCTCTTCAATTAACTTCACTTGCAAATCCTTCCTTTTTTCCAGTATTTCCTTCGGATAGTCCTCAGTGATGTATATTTTGTTAAAGTTCTTTTTATTTTTAATGATTTCGTTCTTTTTCCAGTTATTTATAAACGAGCACAGTACTGGTCTTGGTTTATTACCCTCTCTGTTTTTAATCCCTAGGCGATGAATTTTGTTCACTTCATACTCTATGCTGATATTTAGATCCTGATATACAATTTTCTTTAGCTGTTGTATTAATTCGAAGGAAGATTTTTCTTTTTCTTCTAAGGCAAACACTATTATATTATTGTTTCTCTCTGTTCTCTTAAAATTATCTATCTCTCTTTCTAGTTTTTCTACTTTAATTTTTAAGTTTTTATTCTCCTCCACAATGGGAATTAATTTTTCGTCCATCTTGTCCATAATATTTTTTTGTGATAGAATCCTTCAATTCTGTATTTTGATTTTGCATTTCGATTTTCATTTTGTCGAAAAGAATTTGAAATTGACCTTCCATCATTTTAGCTTTGAATTAATTTCTGCGTAGAATGGAACGCAATGGTAGAATGTGTCAGAAAAAAATTTTTTTCGTAGTGGCAACACTGTCTATAGTGTCAGATTCGGTGACGTAGTACTGTCACTGTGTGAATGAAATATTGTAATATAATATTGTTTTCTAACCTCGAATCGTTGATGTTGTGCTTGTAAATACTCGATGGATGCCAATAATCTCACGTTGTTGATTATTTGTAGTTGCTTCCTGATGGTTTTGTTTTCTTTTGAGATGGAGTGTCTCGCCAATTGTTGTGTTTTCTATTTTTTATCGCTTGATTTCGGTCGGAGGCTATCACTATGATGTTGACAGTTCGGACGCCGGAAACGGAAAGTCCTAATATTATAAAGTTGAAGAGTTTGTTTGTTTGTTTGAACGCGCTAATCTCAGAAACTACTGGTTCGAATTGAAAAATACTTTTTGTGATGAATAGTCCATTTATCAAGGAAGGCTATAGGCTATATTACATCACGCTATGACTAATAGGAGTGGACCAGCAATGAAAATAGTTGCAAAAACGGGAAAATACTTTTTAACGCGAGTGAAACCGCGGGGCACATTTAGTTTATTATCAAACACGTACATAGTAAACAATAGAAATTAGGTTCTAGTATTTGATAAGGTATCAATGCATGTAGTGATGCACCGCTGCTCGCAAACACAATCCATATTTATCGCCAAAGTCACAAGTTACGATTGTACGTTTTAAATTGTCGAGTTCCGCGTTTAAATTCATCCTCTCCGCTTAAACGTAATATTGGTCTTAAAGTCAGATTCCAAACCACCGCCTAGAGATGTGAGCGCTCGGTCTCTTTACATTGACGATAGTGTTGTGCAGGAATCGATTAAACGTTGCTATAGATGGTGTTAATCATGTATTATTAAATAGGGTTTTAGATATATACCATGTATACAGAGATATGTAGACCTACATCGTTAGGAGACCTATAATTAAGATTCTGCTTTTACGGGAAGCACAATCCATAGCAAAGTTTTGGTCAACTTTATAGTTATAGGAGTATTTGCCGTACTAACTTCCTTAACCCTCTTCAAGGTAATAGCAGCTATATTACCACCTAATATTAAACTCTTTATTCGTATGAACTTGGAAAAAAATAAAAAATAACAAAATGTTTAAGGTTCAAATGCCGCAGAGGGGTAAAAGTGGTAGTAGTAAGACCACCGACCTCAGACCTATAGGTTTTATTTCTTTTGGGATTTATTTCAAGTCCGCCTGGTTTATGCAGCTAGACGCAGCATCTTATCTGAGTCAGTCACCATAACATAAATTTCAACAACATTCTGGGTGAAGTATGCTTTCGTCTTTGGCCTACCATCAATCCCTTCTACTTTAATAACTATAAATTACCACTAGCGCCATCTAGGACGTGGTCTGGGAAGCCGCTTGCTACTACTAGCACCATCTTATACATGAGCGGAGATGCAACATAATATGTAAGAAGCCTGTCGTCTTGTAAGAAGCCACCACTGCTATTGAACTGACAACCATAACGCATGCAAATATTGTATTTAGAATTAATTAAGCGAATAAACTACTGTTAAATCAATCAATAAACGAATCAATGGAGTACCAAAGCCTCCGTTCCTCACTAAATTGCATACTGGCACCCACTACCAACCGTTAAGGTTTTATGAGTGTCAAGCATCGATTTAGGTGTCAAGTGCCAAACGACTCTGCGCATGCAACTGAATCGTACATAGGAACATCTCCATCAGGTTATAATTAGAACACGGGAATCGTTTTTAATCCAGTACTCATAACACTAGTGTCTCAGGACTTAGCAGTCAACTTCACTTCACTTCACACATGTCACTTAACATCAGAGTGCCTATTGTGAGTTTTGTTTACTATGCGTATTCATTCGATTACGTTTACGAAAAGGAAAATTAGTATGGCATTGAAGCAGCGCCTCCTTGCGACATACGAGAAGAGTTAAAATTTTGCCATACAAATTCTCGTTTTCGTTAACGTAATACAAAAAGCGAATGAGACTCGCACTTGGCGAGTATACTGCCAAAGGATAACGACCACACTCATCATGATTTTGTCTATTTTCCCATAGCCCAGATGTCAAAATCAAAAGACAATAAGTCACTATTAAACGGTTTAAAATATCAAAATCGAAACTAATGAGATTAATGCAAAGCGCTGCCCCGTTGTGAATAGCAAAATGATTTTATCGATATCGATGGTGACACGAGCGCACCCGTCCGCCGTTTGCTTGGCAAGCCACATTTTGTGGAAGTCTCCTTGCGTTCCCGAAATTAGATTTGCTCTCTGAGCTGTAATTCTGATTAAAACCATTTTCTGGCTCCGCATCGGTGACTCTTTGTACGTTCTTACAATGTTTCGCCATTTAAACCTTTTTGGGGGTAATTAGGGGATAAAAGCTTAGCGCGCAGGATTATCGCGGGAGGGGTGTGTGTTAATGGGGGCGTTTCAATAAACGCGCTTAAACAACGTTAGGGGGTGTTTATATCAGTATGTTTGTGTAATCTTACTTTATCTATTGTCTTTTGTTTTAGAGCTTCCATTTTTAAAACAATGACAGGTTTATGGATTTCTTTCTAATCGGCCTAGTGAACATGTGGCTTGGAAAGCAGTTCGTAAATATCTTAAGACTTCTTAGTGAGAAAATGGAGAGTCCGGTTTTCAGTTTATAGTTTTCAATAATTTGTGGTTTGTCGAATATTATTTATTAATATGAAGTAAGGGTGGATTTTTGAAGCGTTAATTGTTCATGAACTTTCGTGAATGCTGGTAAACCTTTCAATGTTTCTATAAATTTTATCTTATAAGATTTAGTACTTTGTAAGCTTTCAAGATTTTTTAAAATAAATAAATGAAACAGTTCAATGTAATTTTTCGAATTCTTTCAAGAAGTCTATTCCCACTTCTTTACTTTCAAGGGGCTTTGGAAAATATCATTTATCATTTTACATTT
The DNA here is from genome assembly GCA_963082485.1 of Eudonia mercurella. Taxonomy (NCBI): domain Eukaryota; kingdom Metazoa; phylum Arthropoda; class Insecta; order Lepidoptera; family Crambidae; genus Eudonia; species Eudonia mercurella. Next base: position 1,127,586 of record OY720047.1, on the reverse strand, counting down.
ATCATGCTTCACTCATTATTATCTTTTACTTATTACACAGTAGAAATACTATTCTTTGATAGGCTTTCTTATCGTTGACATTGGCTATGTGCCAGCCGCACCAAAGCATTTTATAAAAAGTTAAAACCGAATATAACATTGTAACATTAATTGTAACATAGATGGAGTGCAGAAAGATACATTTATGTCATAAATGTATCTTTCTGCACTCTATTTCAATATGAACTTAAATTACTATGCCAAATACTTCTGTGCGCGCAATCTGCTTAAAAGGGGGTACCTATAAAGTTTTTTCTCTGCGAATTATTATAATGTAATGTAGTATAATATAATATAATTATAATGTCGCTCTAAAGCATTTCAAAAATCAAAAAGCAGTGACAAGATTATGCGCTTGCGTCGGCCTTCCCGGTAGCGTAGCGGTCGGTGCGGCCGCCCGGATTGCGGAGGACCCGGGTTCGATTCCTGGCTGGGTCGGGTGGGCGTTTGGTTTTTTCACTGTATTTTATATAAATATATAATGATAATAATATTGTAAGTGGAAATACTGAGTTTGAAAACCCGGAATTTAGGTCTAAGTCTTGTGGTCTTACTATAAAGATAACAGTAAACAATACTTTAATAAACTTGTAAGGTTTTATAATAATTGTAAATCATTGTTATTATTGTTATTATTATTTAGCACTGTTGGGGCCGTTCCCATGAGCCCACAGCTGGAGGACATTTTATTTATAAGTTTTATTTTGTCTTAAATTAATTTATGTTTCAATTACTTTATTTTATTGGTAAGTAAATTATTATTATGTATATAAATGTTATTTCTTTCCTATTTTCCTTTACCGCGACTTTGGCAACGGCACCGTGACACATTCAGCCTTCCCGCCCTTCAATTACGCACGAACACGATGCCTCGTAACTTTTCGTGCATATTTCATTCGTTCACGCGTTCATTCCGAACGGATGGAAGATGCCTGGTTTACGACACCTTTAAATTTTAAGAGCGTCCTACCGAATTAAATTAATTGTTGTTGTAACAAACTCGAGCATCGAAATAACTGAAACTTGTTTTTTTTTACTTACGGGTAAGCACTTGACCTTCATTAGCTGTGCCCCGCGGTTTCACTCGCGTTATTTAGCGATTTTCCCGTTTTTGCAACATTGTCATTGCTGCTCCATTCCTATTAGTCATAGCGTGATGTAATATAGCCTATAACCTTCCTCAATAAATGGACTATTCAACACAAAAGTATTTTTTCAATTCGAACCAGTAGTCCCTGAGATTAGCGCGTTCAACCAAACAAACTCTTTAGCTTTATAATATTATCTATATAGTATAGATGATAAGGCTGAAAGTGGAAGCGCACTTCCCCCGGGATCCTCAACTACTGAGGCACTGGCTATCTTATCTCTAGCTGCCGGAACACAACAATACTACAAACATTGATGTTATGGCGACATAGGAGATAAGATGTTAGTAGCTAGCCAGCTTGACTAACAAGCCCTTCCACCAACCAAACCAGTACACAAACATGTACCCCCCGCTGGGAATCGAACCCGGAATCTCTGGGTCTAAGCTGGTGGGACCACACCGGTAAACTTACTTTGCCCAACCTGGAAATTGAACCCACGACCTCCGGATATCGAGCAGACCGTTTAGCCACTCAACCACCGCGTCTAGCGAGCATGTAACACTGATAATTTAAAAAGTGTATTGTTCCAGGGGTTAACCGATTAATTTCCCGAACTAGATTAAGCGACAAGACAAGTAAGCATTTGAACACAAAATCGCGAATTTGGACATGTTCGTCGACAGGTTTTTTTGTATGCCATCAAATATAGTCGAATCAGCGGATCGTGAAAGAGCGCTGTAATGGTGGAGCAGCGTTATAAAAAAAACGTTAAAACTAGCGAGCAATTTAAATCCAATTAGCGAATGGATTCGCCATGGAAAAACGTTCAGTTTTTTCCGGTGGATAGGTACTATGTGCAATGCTATTGATTTATAAGTGTTCACTGCGTATACCTATAGTTTTGTTGGCATACTGAGAATTGGTTTTCAAGTATTTGGTGACAGTATTTGTAAGTATCAAAGTAACTAAGCATTTGAATTATACATATAGCTTTTAAAGAAGAAAAGATTCGATCGTGCATAGAATACAGATCAGAAGGCAGATCCGTCCCAAAGGTGACTGCATCACCTTTGCGACGGATCTGCCAAATACCAGTTGGCCGCACTCGACTCGGTGGAACGCAGAGCTATAAGGCTCATCGGTGATGACGCGCTTGTCGAGGCCAAGCTTACCAGCCTCGCACACCGGCGTCGTGTCGCCTGCCTGTGTGTCTTTTACCGACTTTACCACGGAGAGTGTGCCGGGGAGCTTTTCGTGCTCATACCATCATCGCCCTTTTACCACCGATCCTCCAGACGTACTGCAGGATATCATCCCCACCTAGTAAAAATTCACTATGTCGCACTAAGCGCTTCATGTCATCATTTTTACTGCGCACTGCCAGGGAATGGAATTCTCTGCCATCGTCTGTGTTCCCAAAAACTTATAACCTGAACTCCTTTAAGGCGAGAGTTAATAGGCATCTTCTGGGGCAGCTCGCTCCATCGTAGACCTCATCTACGCTCACCATCAGGCGAGATCGAGGTCAAGAGCTGTCTTATAAGGCATAAAAAAAAAGCTTTGAATAGGGTTCCTTTAGCTTATAAAGTAAAATTAGATACTGTTGATTAATTTCGGCGAGTTGGATTGAGCCACGATAGCATAGTTGGCAGTGCACCTGACCCGGCATGTCATGGGGTGCAGGTTTGAATCCCGCTCGTGGAATTCTTTCAACACTTTGTCTTTTTTCAAATTGTAATTTGTTCGCAACAATATTTGCGTAAAATTATATGTAAATAATCATTATAGCTTTGCCTTAGTCAATTTTGAAGAGCGGTTTATAATAAGTGTATTTTAAGTATGTTTATCCGTTGTCTAGTAACCATTTAACGAGTTTCATAACGAAGCTTCTCTTGGTCTAGTTAATTGGTGTGAGTGTAGGAAAGTTTATTTACATATTTATTTATTTATTGTTGCTCAAATGGAAGCTCCAATGACTATCGTTGTTGCAATCAATATTTTTGTATATTTTGTGAGTAACAATAAAGAATTCACATATATGAGAATAAGATAGCCAGAAGAGATAAGATACCCAGATAGCATTAGTATCATCATCGATCAAATTGTTTTTTTTTCTGTTTTGCTGACCCTACCTTTTTCATTTAATTTTATATGTATGGACTCTTTGTTTGAAATAAATGTTTGAATTGAATTGAATTGAATTGAATTGAATTAGTGGTGGATTCCGGGTAAAGTGCGTTTCTATATTCGGCCTTATCGTCATTTTTAATTTCTTTTCAAAGCTCTATCATGTGTAATAAAGTATAATCGCCTTCAAGTAGAAAAACCTAGTGTAATACGTCCAATGGTCGAAATTCTAGCGTAATTCACAAAACATGTAATCAAATACTCACATTTTACATTTGTGACACATTACATCTATACTAATATTATAAAGCCGAAGAGTTTGTTTTATGTTTGTTTGTTTGGTTGAAAACGCTAATCTCATAAACTACTGGTTCGAATTGAAAAATTATTTTTGTGTTGAATAGTCCATTTATTGAGGAAGGCTATATTACATCACGCTATGACTAATAGGAGTGGAGCAGTCGCTAATTAACGCGGGTGAAACCGCAGGGCACAGCTAGTAATATATATTTTTTTATCTTTCTACACTTATTTTCCATCTGAATTTTAACTAAACAAATCTCACAAAAAGATTTTAAAAAAATTCTTCACAAATCAATATGTTTATATATTGACGTATTCTGTTTACTCGACGAGCCTATTAATACTTTAAATGTGCTGTTATCTTAAGTTTGTTTCAATAATAAAGCAGCTAAACAAATAAATTAATATCTATTGATGCCATAAATATGGTACAATTTGGTATGTGAATCAGTTATCGTTACACGATATGAATAATGCATTAGTTTGCACGTCTCTCATTATTACAGATGTTTATATAATTAGATTGCCTCGTAGGAACGGATCAGGGGCGTGTGTCCGTTGTCATAGAATAGGCATACGAAGTTATCAAAGATGTCTTTGATTGGTATCATTGGATTAGAGTAATTATTATTACTAGTGGTCGCCCAGTGATCGAAATTTGATCGTAATTTTATTAAGGCTACACGAATTGTATCCTAAGCATTGAAAAATTAAAAAAGATAGAATGTGAGTTTGGATTGGCATTGACAGCACAGAGGCGATGGTATGCTAACTTACATTGTTACATTCTGGCTTCCATATTACGGTATTTACTTGCTTAGGAGCCAGGGTTCCATAAATTATATAGGTAAAATATATATTGGTACAAATAAACAAATTTATTATCATCAGCTCATTTTATGTCCCCACTGCTGGGGCACGAGCCTTCCCTATGGATGGATAGGGAGAACGGGCCATAAACCACCACGCGGGCCTAGTGCGGATTAGTGGTTGTTAACGACTGATAATGCAGCCGGGACCAACGGCTTTGCGTGCCTTCCGGAGGAGCTCTAGATGATAAATTTTTGGTCACCCATCGATGTACGATAACCGGCTTTTGCGAAAGTTACTTAACCTCAACATAACCACTGCGCCATCGAGCTCCTCCTAAAAAATATATTATTTATTATTATTTATTGTTGTTTGGTGACAGATTTTCATGAGATGGTGGTAGCCAGCCAGGCAGACATAAATTAAGCTCTAGTTCAATGATTTTCTTTCTAAACTAAACTAACAACAGTCTTAGTGGCATTGATATTATATAATTATTTTTTTTTTAATTTCGATTATGAAATCGTTAATCGTGAAATATGATAAAAAGGTCTTGGATTCTTATATTATCTTTACTAAGTACCTAGTAGGTTATAAGTTTAAAAAGATTGGCTGCTTGCCAGGCTAGTAGATAATTGAGATCTATCGGATCTGCGCATCGACTCTGAAGCCATCCGGTATAAGCCATGCATGCAGATATTAAGACCTACTTTGGTTAAGTAGATGTCGGTATCCGACAATCGAAGCTGTTGTTTTTAAAAAGAATACACCTGTATAGTTACACCATCCAATAATGTCATTTAAACGTCATTTGAAAAGGCAAACTAAGGATAAGGCAATTTTTTTACAAAAAATAATCTTATTTTTTAATAGTATAAATATTTTAATTAGTCTATGGTATCATGTAAAAATATTTAGGCAACAAAGTAAGTTACCAGTGACCTTGAATAAGAGAAAAAGGAGCATTCTTAATTGATTGATATCATCATCTTAGCGTGATATCATAACGTGAGATTTGTCACCAGTTCAAACTCGGCCACTTGAAGCCAAACCATTTTAGGTGATCATTTTCTGAGTAAAACTGTCACCTAACATAGTGCATCATCATCATCATCATCATCATCATCGCTTACACTAGTCCACTGGACATGAGTAACCTAAATATGTGTGTTTTAATTTTTAACCGCACCTTGTGATTATTACGGCCAGTTGCCAGCTTGCCTTTAAACTGACGCCTGATACACTTAATAAAAAGTAGCGCTAAATAATGATATTGCTAATGATATATTATCAGGCTTTCTGGCATACTTTAATAAATAAATTAATTAATTAATGTTTATATATTACCTTAATTGTGTTATTGCATGTGTGTTATTTTGGCTATTTTGGTAAAAAAAATAGTGTCATATTTACACAGATTGATATAGTATGAGAAAATATAGGAATTATAAATTTTTAAAAAGGTAAAATTTGGAGAAGCCTATGTCCAGCAGTGGACTAGTGGGCAGTGGACAGTATAGGTTGATGATAATGATGATGAAGACTTCTCATTGTTTTCAAACTTTGAACAACTCTGCTAAACAACTGTTGTTATTAAATTCCACCATCATTATAAAATATAAATGGTGTTCACACATTACAGCCCAACCACCATATTCGCCAGACTGGGTGATAGTAGCTTGGTAGGCGCACTTAAAACAAGCTCTACCACGAAACAAACCAAGTGCAATAGGTATATTGCTGATGATGGGAATCAAACTCATTATTTTCATTATTTGTATGAGCGGGCTCTTGAAAGTTTTTAATTGTATGATTTGGTAACGAAATACTTTTTTTTTTTGTAAATATCGTTACTTCTTTAAAGCTGTGGAGTATCTTGCGCCCATTCTTCTCCACAGCTAAAAAATAGACGTCCTGAATGGGTAGTAGGTAAAAAATGTATGGACGATTCAAAAGCACTTTTCATATTTTTTTAATAAAAAATGTTGGCTTTGACTTTGAAAGAGAACTCGGCACTTTTGTGTCTGAGGCCGATGGTTTAACCACAACACTATAAAGGTAGTTAAATAGTTTAGTTGCGACGGGTTGCTGCTGGGAAACGAACCCAGGACCTCTGGTGGTGGTTTAACCACGACACCACGGAGACGATTGAGAGAAAAAAAAAATTAAATCAAACTCTTTTACGGATCTACTCGCGTTTATTTTACAAATTTATTTGCGTAAATGTTTATCCTGGTGTTTAATCAAATAAATGAGTAAAATAAACGCGAGTAGATCCGTCAAAGTAGGTAGTTTTATTTCAATGTGTATTGTTAGCGTAAACTTTAGAAAACACAAAGAATATACTAGCTGACCAGCGGACTTCGTACCGCTTTGGCAGTTTCCATGACAACAAAACAAACAAATCATTCGTCCGCTTAAAAACACGCGTTTCCATAATGGACCCCTATAGCAGCGCCACCTACCGGGTCCAATTGTAAATCTAAACCATTCCCGAATTCACTTGAACACACACAGAAAGTTTCATCCAAATCGGTCCAGCCGTTTAGAAGTAGTTCAATAACATACACACGCACAGAAGATTTATATCTAATATATAAAATTCTCGCGTCACAGTTTTCGTTGCCATACTCCTCCGAAACGGCTTGACCGATTTTGATGAAATTTTTTGTGCTTATCCGGTATCTATGAGAATCGGCCAACATCTATTTTTCATCCCCCTAAATGTTAGGGGTAGTCCACCCCTAAATTTTTTTTTAATTTTTTATGGCAAAACAACGTTTGCCGGGTCATCCGGTATCTATGAGAATCGGCCAACATCTATTTTTCATCCCCCTAAATGTTAGGGGTAGTCCACACCTAAATTTTTTTTTTATTTTTTATGGCAAAACGACGTTTGCCGGGTCAGCTAGTATATGTATATATTAATACGTGAAGCAAAAACTTTGTACCCCTTTTTACGAAAATTGCGCGGACGGAGGAGTATGAAATTTCGCACACTTATAGTTTATATAGGGAAGAACTTCAGAATGTTAATATTTTTTTTAAATTATGCATAAAAATACATTAAATCAATAAAACAAACATTACACACACTACCGTGTATTTGACACACACGCATATATTATACTCTGTTCAAAAATTTCAAAAATGGAAGAGGAGCGGCCGTAATCTGTCAATACCAATCCAAACTCACATTCTATCTTTTTTAATTTTTAATTGCTTAGGATACAATCCGTGCAGCCTTAATAAAATTACGGTCGAATTTCGACCAATGGACGACCACTAGTAAAGATAAATTTACCAATGGCAAACGCCTCCATTATTAAAATCGAGTCATCACTACTACTATTACAATAGATGGACAATGGCTTAATCACCACGCATTTAAGCCCGATGAAGCTGAAAATGCCGTCTGAGGCAATCAGCAAACTCTCTCAAAAAAAAAACCACGCATCCGAAACACACTATGCCCAAAAACATCAAATTAAATGAAACCAATTCTATTTCTACGGTTTGAAGAGGAGCCATGGAGCCATATGTAAGTATCTCACTGCCTTCAAATCGGGCTGTAAAAGCCGTTGGCAGCCAACATCAAACTGTTGCCAAAACAAAATCTAACGTAACCTGATGGGTATTATTTAATTTTTTTAAGAAACTTTGTAATCGTTTTATTTTGTTTAGGTATTTTGTAATATCCGGTAACGAAGCTCGAAGGCGGAAGATGTTTCGAGATCAGTCTTTGGCGGATAATAGATTTGAGACAATCGCTTACTATTATCACGCTAGTTAGTAGAAGGTTCCGTGCAAAGTTATTTTTAAAATAGTAACCCAATTTTTATGATCGGTAAGTAAACAACTTTCTCCTAGTAACATATATCTATGTATATATCTATTTATCTATACATATAATAAAGCTAAAGAGGTCTAGGAGAGAAAGTCTGTACATGGTAGATATTCGAAAAAAAGTTGGCTGGGGATACTTAGAATCGATAACAGAACACGTTCCAACAGTTTTTAGAATTTTTGTCTGTTTGTCTGTTTATTTGACCGCGCATCACGTGAAAATGGCTGGATTTGGATGAAACTTTGCGCATAGACAGACCATGACCCGGACTAGGATATAGGATACTTTTTATCTCGGTAACAAGTTCTTGTGGGATAGTGTAGTCTTCGCGAACGGAGTCGCGAGCGACAACTAGTAGGTCGTATATGCCAAAAAATGTTTTTTATTATTTTTAATTGTAAGATAAAATTACAAAAATATATTTAAAATGGAATTACATCTTTATCGATTGTTAAATACATGCAAAAGTGGTATTTCCACTGAGAGGGTAGTAACTTCACAGTGACGTAATACCGCTGGCTTGCAGTGTAAATCACAAACTACTAGAAAAATTCAACGAGTCTTTTGGGGCCTCGGTAGCTCAGCGGTCAGAGCATTGGGCCGGCTATACAAAGGTCGTGGGTCCGATTCTCACTCGAGCTTTCTGAGGCTGTAAATGAAAATTTTATCATGTCATGGCATAATACGGTCTATTGGGCAGACACAATAGTTCGTAATACCTACCTTGTATAACATCCTAAATTATAAGGTTAATAAATAATAAATAAATAAATAAAATTAAAAATTATAAATGTTCAAATAATTTTTAACGCAAATTTTGTTGCGAACAAATTACAAAAACACAAATGTTGAAAAAACTTCCACGAGCAGGATTTGAACCTGCACCCTTCTGACATTCCGGGTCAGGTGCTCTTCTAATTGAGCTATCGTGGTTCTAACCAGCCCGCCGAAATTATTCAACACTTTTTACTTTGAAAGCCAAAGGCGCCCATTCAATGTCAACAACTACCGTCACTAACATCCGATCATAATATTTTTACAAATATTAAAGATCAGTTAAGAAGTAAGCAAGCTACTTATAAATGTTCAAATAATTTTTAACGCAAATTTTGTTGCGAACAAATTACAAAAACACAAATGTTGAAAAAATTTCCACGAGCAGGAAGGGTGCAGGTTCAAATCCTGCTCGTGAAAATTTTTTCAACATTTGTGTTTTTTTTTTAATTTATGCTAAGCTCAGGTTTTTTAATACAAACCACATGGCGTATATCACATACGTGGTCACTTAAAGTTTTAATAAAGGTGTGAGATTTCACTATGACTCAGACGGACGTGCATTGTTTGGTTACACCAACATCTCATGCATATTAAAATTAACGAACACTTAACAGTGAATAACACACCATGAACAAGACCTCTTTGCTTTCAGTTTGCTAACAAATGTTTGAAATACATCTGGCACAACAGAAATAAAAAAAGAAACTTATTAAACACGGCTACGTGTTTCCCGCCAAAAAAAATTAGCAATCTTTTTACTTGATTAAGGTTTGGAGCGCTTTGCATATTTAGCCAGTTTTCAGGTTAAAGTTAGGGATATATTGTAAAATATTGTCTTTGTATAATAGTAGATCGTTCGTGAACGTACATGAGTGCTGGCAAATGAAAATATACAGTGAATTTTCTCTTTTCAAATTCTCCGTAGAATTAATATTTACGGATACTCAAGGAGACTCGATAATGTGTAATGATAGAACTGGTAAATGATAAATATTCCTCCAAACTCCTTGGATATCAGTAAATATTACTCCTTAGCCAACAGTCATGCACATTCACGAACACTTAAAGGTTAATAATCCACCAATATTTCATATTATTCTTAGGTATGGCACAAAGCATCAATTTTAGAAAATAGAACAAAACTGCAAACATGAAAAAAGTGTAAGTCGTTTTTTTATTTGTCTATGCAACTCTAAAACGTCTAACCTCTTTGAGACATTTATCTTCACAAAGTATACCAAAGGAGTACCTATTGCTCAGACCACCTCAACAAAAGAGTCTGACAAAGCGATCGTGATTGACCACGACTCGTGATCTGTCTGTCCGCATTTTATATGTTCAGATTGAGCGTTAATAACAAAAGGTATTTGGCAATAATAAAACTACACTGTGACAAATAGTTAACGAATCTTCTAGCCAGTGGAAGGGTACACACATAATCTGTCTGGATGACGTAGGTACTTCTAGATTAATTACCTCCTTGGTTGACATGTTTTGGGATATAAAGCTCGTTCCATTTTTAAATAAATTCTAGTCTATTCTTACTATGTTACCCCTTCCTTCTATTTATTACGATTTTTTAAAGTACTTAATTGTTTTATTCGGCTTTTTAAAACACTTATGTATATACAAATTATGGATTGAACAGCATTCTCAAGACAATAGAGCTAATTCTCCCTGGCAAATCGACAAAACTGCATTTCCGATGAAATGTAGTGTGGAGAGTCTCCCAATTTTTTTATACGAGTATATATTTAGCGCGGCATTAATGACTTCACTCCACCTGATGTTAAGTGGAAATGGAGTCCAGTCGCGAAGACAACTGCATCAGGCACCCTCACCTTGCCAGCCCACAAGGTGCCTCTTCACGCTTCGTTTGACGGACCCCATATCATAAAAAGTATTTAGCATATACTCAATCATTGTAATGAAGCCATCGCTATAATCTAATTCTTGAGAATATTCCTTATTACAGCTATTATTTTTATTAGCTTGAAATACCTACTTTAGGATAGATACAATGAGCTTTCCATTAGTGAAAGAATTTAGGAATCGGTTAAATAGTTCGACAGAGTAGTTCATACAAACAAACTATTACCTGTTTATAACAAAATATGAATGTCGGTGACTATTATGGTACGACTTATTAATTTTATGTAACACTGTACAATACCTAATGCAGCATCGAACACAAGAAATTATAAAGCAAGTCGTAAAAGATGAAATAATCGTACAACATTGAGCAAACTAATATTGCACTTTCTCAAACTGAACTGAACTCGCGACAGCGTACAAAATTATAACGGAATGCGCGGAATAGCAATGCGACAAGGTCCCAAAACTTATAATGGGGTGCTCGGTGCTCACTTTCTAAGAAAAGTGGTTTGTTGTAATAAATAACTAGGCGCAGCCGTAGGAACTGTCATTTCCTCGCGACTCGCCTCCGAGTTCGTGCTGGCTTGAAAGAATAATTATTTTTTTTTCTCTTCAGGGATACGTCAAAATCTCTCGTCAGATAAAAACCTTTGTTTTTGGAACGGGAGAATAAAAACAGTTTTCTTTTTTTTTCCGCGCCCCGACCAAAAAGTTTTTCACCCGCTCGATTGTTTTCATTCGTTCGATTTTGCGGTAGTGTTTTTTTTTGGATAGTTCTCTTTTGGCGCGCTTATTTTGTTTTTTTCTCCGATGATAACTTTAGCTATTGTAATTTATTATTTGGTTTTTAGGCAAGCGTGCAGATAACTCGTGTGAAAACCGAAACTTTTGTGAATAGTGCGTGATTGTTGTGTTAATTGAAAACTGGTAAGTGTATTGATTAACGACCTTTCATCAGTTCATTAGTATTCAATAGGTTCTTTAGATTCGCAAGAAACTTTTAGTTTTTGAATGTAATTAGTAACTTGTTTTTTCTTTTTGACTTTCCGAATTACAAACTTGTTACGATACAACTTGGTTGGGTATATATGTAGGTATATTATATATAACACAATAAAAAACATAGTAATAATACCGTTAATATTAATTATTCTAATCATACGTAGGTAGGTATATATCTAAAACCAGTACTTAGGTAAAATATATAACGTAATTTAGTTTTTCTCACACATCATTATATAGATAGCAGAAATACTGAAAGCTTTTAATTTATTAAGCCTTTATCAAGTAATATTTTTAAATACATCATATTATTATCATTGCTAAATGTCAAAGATTTTTGTAATCTACTCCACATTACTTTTTTAAATAGGTATTTGTTTTATTTCGTGTGTGACATTTATAAACTTATTTCATTGATTGATTAAATACAATTAATACTCTTTTTATTATTCTGAATTTTGCAATCATCACAATGTTTTAAAGTTACAATATAAAGTTTTACTAGAAATCAACCAGCCTCTGGAAGCTCAAGTGGGAATCGAACCCACAACCTTTGGATAACTGGCCCAATGCTCTGACCGCTGAGCAACCGAGACCCCAATAGATTCGTTGATTTTTTTCTAGTACTTTGTGATTTACGCTGCAAGTCAACGTTATTATTTATTAGTTATTATTTTAGTAGTTAATTGTTATTTGAATTCACTTACTATTTTAATTCTGCTATGCCCATTCGGGACCCATGTGCTTACTATCACAATAAGTTATGTCTTATTATTATATTCTACATCACAACAGCTTAATAAATACATATTTTTAATGAGTTTAGATTTTCATTTTCAGTTTGTTATAAAGCTCGTTTTAAAACATGATACAAACGATGCTAGTTGCACACAAAGATAACTTGCCTTTCTTTTATAATAATATTTTTAGCTCTTCTTTTCCTATATTCTTATCAAATAAACAATATATTTTAAAAGCATAATTAGATGTCTTATAGTACTGACTTATTCAAATGCTTTTCTAATTACGTTGTAATATCGAACTTTCGACATGTCGGGTCATCGGATGGGTGACCAATTTTATTATCATGTTAGTCATAATGGCAGAGTCATCGTCATCATCATTATCAGCCTATTATAAGTCCACTGTTGGCCATAGACCTCTCCAATTAGAAATTAAACAACTTTTACGGATCTACTCGCGTTTATTTTACAACATTACGTTTTAATGTTTATCCTGACGTTTCGAACCCTTTGCACGGTCACAGGGAGACTGCGGTGTTGGTCGTCTCATAACTAGTTAGTAGCTTGTATACCCTCATTTAAATTTAATCAGGTGCATTCCGTTTTACGCAGAAAGAGCTTACAGTATCTTTTGGTCTGGCAGTATGGTGTTGGTGCTGGGATTTAATATTTTGTATGAAGGGATCCCAGGCTGGTGGGAGATTCCAACCACCTTCTCTATTAAAATTATGATGTTTTTTTAATTTCAATAGCCTCGCGTACCATCCTAGGGATGAATCGTTGTATTCTAGCAAGTATTTGTGGTTTATCAAATCTGATGTAATGGTTGGGCCCCTCTAGGGCATGTTCGCATACTGCAGACTTATTTTCGCGCCTATGCTTGACGTCGGCTATGTGTTCTTTAACGCGGGTTCCTATACTTCTCTTTGTTTGCCCGATGTAAGAGAGCCCACAGTCTCAGTCCAGTTTGTACACGTCTGCATCTTGAAGGGGTATGTTGTACTTTCATCTGAATGTGTAGTGTTCGCGTAAACTTTAAAAAGCAATATAAAATACTTAGTTTAAAAAATGTTGATTTGTAATTTTCGTTAACTTTTTTTTTATATCTTACTGGTAAGCACAGTTCCTTCATTTCACCTGATGTTAATTTAGTGATGATAAGGCCAATGATGGAAGCGCACTTCACCCAGGATCCTCAATTACTGAGGCACTGGCTATCTTAAATCTAGCTGCCGGAACCAGAGCTTGAAACCGGTTCAAAATTAACCGGTTTCATTAGGGTAAAACCTGTACTATCGTAAAGTACCGTTCCGGAGCGGAACCAAATAGGAGCGATATTTTGAACCTAAATAAACCGGTTTATTTCTAGCGATCGCTGGCTGCGACTTGTTGTAGCTTGTTAGACGAAATGCTATCTCATCTTGATAGTTGCGCGCATCCTATCAATATGGGTCGAAAACGTAAATCAAGTATTTATCATTTTAAATTTTAACTGGTTTATTTAAAAAAAACCCATTTTTTTTGTAAACCAGTTCAAAAACCGGTTCAATGGAACGTAGCCTTTTTAATAAAGTTCCATGCATAATTTCGTCAAACCGGTTCAAAAAATTAACCGGTTTCCAAGCCCTGGCCGGAACACAACAATGCTACAACATTGTTGTTAAATTTAAATGCAATGCGTAGTGGTCGGCTTTGTAGAGATAAATAAAAGGCCTAGGATTGTTTTGCGTAAAAGATAGCTTTATAAACAGTTCACATTTGATCTGAATCTAAGCTTGCACAAACAAATAATAATAGTATTACAATTATGTATTTTATAACTCAATACGACATTCGGTATCGAAATACAACATAGCTTATGCACACACGTAAAATAGTCTAATTCTCACGCGCGGGAAAACAATCGTCACCATGGCAACGGCAGTATGGCCGCCGTAAGGCTGCCGGCACACCATCGATGTTTTGCGTTGCTGGGACATTTCTAAGGTGTACTTTATTATACAGGTTGCTTGGTAATACGTGTTAATGCCGAATATTATTATGGCAGATACGGTCTTGTGTATGAAAGCTCCGGAAAAATGAGGACATGCTTGAAAAGCATGATATAGCGGTGATATTGATGTTCTTTGTACTAAAGAAAATTGTAAAGTAACAGGACAACCCTAGGTTCAGCTGATACATTGTTCTTGGTCTCATGGTCCGAGTTGAACAAAATTAAAGTAAATATTAAATTTGAGTTTTTTTTATGGAAAAGTAAACTTAAGTAGGGTAATAGTGAACACTGTTCGACACTTTAAGGCCAGTGACGACTGTTTCATTCACTAAAAAATAACATATTTACAATTTGAAAAAAGACAAATTGTTGAAAAAATTCCACGAGTGGTCAGATGCACTACCAACTATGCTATCGTGGCTCTATGCTATAGTTGGTAGTGCACCTGACCCGGCATGTCATGGGGTGCGGGCTCGAATCCCGCTCGTGGAATTTTTACAACACTTTGTCTTTTTTCAAATTGTAATTTGTTTGCAACAATATTGGCGTAAAATTATATATAAGTAATCATAAACATATAATTAATTGAAATATTATGAGATGACAGGACAGCAAGCAGGTGATCTGTATTCAATCTTTGCTAGAGACTAAATTAGCTGCAAAACTGTCGATCATTGGTTCTTGTCGAACACTAATGCCAATCTAAATAGGGTTTTGTACAAAAACTTATACAAAAAAAATAACAAGAAAAAGTAGAAGATTTTTTGTCGTTTGAAATTAGTAGAAAATGATGCATTAAAAAATTTATACCTCTTCAAAAAATTCTGAAAGATATTTGCTAAGCAATAAAAGCTAACTTTAACTCGATAGAGCAGTAAAAAATTAACATTAAAAAAAAACAAAAAACCCGCCTGCGTAAAAAATAATAACTAAATAGGAAATCAATTGAAAAGGCCGGAACAAGATAAAAGTTTTCAGTTGATTTTCTATTTAGTTATTAATTTTTACGCAAGCGGGTTTATTTGTTTTTGTTTTTATTTATGTCTTTTTAGTTCTGACGCCCAATCGTTCTCTAATGAAGGTAGGTCTAACCCCTTGCAATGGGGCATAATTATTATAATCGTAGACTTATGATGTATTTTTTTTAGTATTACGGTAATGATAATCATGATATACCTTTTTGAAATCCTTGTTGAGCCCTCTAATTTGATACCCATAATGTATATTACAAAAAAAAAATGTTTTCACCAAGTCCAATAGCGTCGCACAGCTGCCATGTTTGTTTTTTTAACGTCACCTTTCTAAGAACACTTGGGCAGCTAAGACAAATTTAACGATAGCTCAATTATGTAAATCCGTTCAGCGGTTCTGGAGATATGAGGTAATAAAGAATATTGCATACAAGATAGGCGCGAAAAATATATACCCTTCCTTTGCAGTCGGGTAAAAAACAAAACACTCAATAACGTTCTGGCACTTATAACTCCGATTTTCGCCCCAATTTCGATGGATATTAATTTTTTTCAAGTATTTTCAATAGTTGAAAATAACCAGAAAATGGGTATGGCATTATCACCACGCTTGCGGATCACAAACTCGGTAAAGAAACGCACTTTGCCCATCCTGGGAATTGAAGCCAAGACCTTCGGATATCCGTGCAAGTGGTTTACCACGTGGCCATCGAGACATCACTCAAATATGTTAATCAACAAATAAAAAAAAACCGTAACCCTTAATTAAGTTTCAGATAGACAATCGCGCGTGTGTAGCCAGCTGTAATTTCGTATCTGTGACACGCGCGTTCACACAAGACAATGATGCAATCAAGATAATAGTACATTGTCTGTGGTACCTTTTCCGACGCAAAAAAAAGTTTCGTACCCCTCGATTAATTGGGAATGATATTCCAAACACGGTTTCTGATTTTGCGGATTGACGGTGTAATAATTGGTTTTGCTTGAATAATAATTTATTGTTTGGTGTGGCAACTGCGAAATTATTGTGTACAGAAAAATAAAACGAAAAATGTATTGGTACGTGTTGGACTAGCGTTTATTATTAATTTATACCTGCTCACCTTAACCACCTCTATGGTCTAGTGGTTAAGACCACAGGCTTAGACCCAGAGTTTAGACCCAAGTATGTTATTTTAAAAAAAGTGTAACGTTAAGTGAATGTATAGAGGTCAGCATTATTTGTAATTCCGGGCTCTTGAAAGTTTTTAATTGAAAATGTTCCTACTCCCCATCCCACCTTCTCCCTTCCTCCATAGGAGTACACGTGCTGCTCTCCGGAGTCACCGCTTCACTGTCTCAAATATTCCATCGCGCACTAAGAAATTTGGTGACTCATTTTTTTGTCGCACCTCCAAAACATGGAATAGTTTGCCAGCACACGTTTTCCCTCCTTCCTATGATATGAGGTCTTTCAAACGAGGCGTGAAGAGGCACCTTGTGGGCCGGCAGAGTGAGGGTAACTGATGCTGTGATGTTTTCACGCTGCACCAAATGTCGTCGCATCTGGATTCCATATTCACTTAACATCAGGAGAAATGGAGTCAATTGCCGTGCTACGTGTAAAAAATTGTATGTTTTTTTTTTTTTTTTGTAAATGTCGTTACTTCTATTAAAGCTGTGGAGTTTCTTGCGCCCATTTCTTAGCTGTGGAGAACCACAGCTAAGAAATACACGTCCTGAATAGATAGTAGGTAAAAAAATGGACGATTCAAAAGAACTTTTCGTAAGTTTATTTGAATAAAAAATGTTGACTATGACTTTGACTTACGGGTTCGATGCCCAGCGGGGGTGCATGTTAGTGTACTCGGTTTGGTTGGTGGTAGGACTTGTTTGTCCGCCTGGCTAGCTACCACCATCTTATCTAAATGTCGCCATAACATGAATGTTTGCAGCATTGTTGTTTTCCAGTAGCCTAGAGATAAGATAGCCAGTGCGTCACGTCAGTAGTTGAGGATCCCGGGTGAAGTGCGCTTCCACCATTGGCCTTTATCATCACTTAACATCAGGTGAGATGAAGGCTTATCCGTAAGATATTTTTAAAAAAATATTTTGTGATTGTGTTTCTTTGTATGGTGAGGGTAATCTCTGGACTGAACTTCTTTGTGGGAAAGTGAAGAGTCATGTCTGCGGTTTTGTTATATTTTCTAAAATTTGTGTTATGTCGAATATTAATGTGAAATAATGGTGGATTAGTAACCGTTAAGTGTTCGTGAGTGTGCATGAGTGTTGGCAAATGAAACAAAACAGTGCAACGTCACTTTTCAAATTCTCTCAAGACGTCCGCCCGAGGACTTAGTAAAGCTCCACATCTTTACTATACTATACTCGAAGGTTTGGGGGGTATATCATTTCTCACTTCTCATTTCTTATATTATATATATATATATTGTATATATATATATATATTGTTTATTTAAGTATTATAAGATTTTTTCATTGGCTATGCTTGTGCAAAGCCATTAAAAAAAAAGTTTTCTGGACTACTGGTAGGCTACTCTTGACGCAAGCTCAATCTCAATACAATTCCAATCCCAAATCTAAAAAAATCAAATGGCACTCTTAAAAGCGATAATAGCGCTACATTGGAATTAAATTGCGTGGAAATTGAGTGAACAAATTATAATCGTGATGGGGCGTTCCGAAATTGCGAAACTTATCCAAATATCGAGACATATTAATCCCATTGGAATTGTATTGAGATTGAGTTTGCGTCAAGAGTAGCCTAGCTGGTCGTATCCAAAAAATCTTTCACTGATAGATATACTATACTGATACATTCCGTGCGAGTAGAAGTTCGACTGTGAGGGAGTAACTTCACAGTCCCAAAAACAATATAGAAATTTAAAAAAAACTTCACAGTGACGTAATACCGCTGGCTTGCAGCGCAAATCACAAACTATTAGAAAAATGCAACGAGTCTTTTGGGGCCTCAGTAGCTCAGCGGTCAGAGTATTGGACTGGTTATCCTAAGGTCGTGGGTTCGATTCCCACTCAAGATTCCTGAGGCTGGTTGATATGGTCTAGTAAAATTGTATCTTGTAAATATACGAGAGTATATTACATGTAAATGCAAAATTCAAAATAAAAAAAAAAATGGTTTTTAAAATACGAAATCAACGTGGACGATGTCGCGGGCAAAATGCTAGTTATATAACATACATTTGAAGGCACGTAAAGCCGTTGGCACGTAAACCAGTCGTTAACAACCACCAATCCGTACTGGGCCCGCGTGGTGGTTTAAGGCCCGTTCTCCCTATCAATCCATAGGGAAGGCTCGTGTCCCAGCAGTGGGGACAAAAATATCTGATGATAAAGCAAAATAACGACTTAAAACTCACGGTGTATATAATTTTATTATGGGATTCAGTTCATTAGAACATAATGCCATGTTTTTTATTAATTGATGGCACAATGAAGCGCGATGACACAGATTCTGTCGCATCTCACACAATAAAAATAATGGCCCATAGCTGTTATACAATCGTGGTACAATATAAGAAAAAATATCTACATGATCAAAGAAAATTAACTATAAAACTAAAAAAAGTTTATAATGGGACAGAAATTATTAAGGTGGTGACTGACCGGAGCATTTTGCCGTAACGTAACATGTTCGATGCGAGCATTCGCATTGTCAGTAGTCAGTATAGTGAGCCGAACCGCTCGTCAAACGATACGATGATACGCTCTGGTCATTCGCCACTATAAGGCAAATATAATTCTTCGATACGTTGGTTGGCCAGTCTTGACACATGATGATCAATCAATAATAATTATTTAGTTAGTTATGTTTATTTATGTAAAGTATGTAGGTTGTATAAAAAAACTACACAGAAAATTGCGGACTTATATGCGGACTTTAACGAATTAAATAGCCAATATATTGATATATTTAATGATACTGAATGCATAAACAAGAGGTAGTGTGTGGGCAATGTTAAATTCACTACCAACTTAAAGAAGTACTTTATCCCCTTTTTTTTTCTTGGAAAGATTAATTCTACTTCATTTTTATTACAATTTAGTTATTTTTTTTTATGTTTGTTACCCCAGAACTCCGTCATTTATACACTGATTTAGAATTTTTTTTTTCATTTGAAAGGATATACTTCCAGATTGGTCCCATTTTTATCAAAATCCGGTTCTGATAATGGAACCCTTAAGGAATTGAGGGAACTCTTCAAATATTGTAGGCTTACTTATAGCGATTTTGGTATTTTTAGCAATAAATCAAGCATTTGCTTTTAGAAAGTATCATTTGATGAAGTGTAATTGATGAAAAAGACCACAGATTGCCACCGGAACTCCTCAATGACTGTAACTAGATATGCTTAGTGGAGAGAAATAAAACATTAATAAATTTGTTACAGGACAGAAAAGCCTCATCATGACGCCACCCATCTACTTGCTTCTTCTACTAGCAACAGTGACAGCAGACGAGGTGACCACTCCATCATCACAGCTAAGGCCGAGAGACTTCAACCACCACGCTTTTGATGCGAAGCAGTACTTACGGGAGCTGGAAATACCGGAGACGACGAGGTATGTACGACCTCCGTAGCCGAGTGGCTTGCACGCCGGACTTTGGGCGGTGCTAACTCTGAGGTCTGGGGTTCGATTCCTGGTCGGTCAATGTCGAAAACGAACTTTTCGATATTGTGTCGGGTCTAGGTGGTTGTGGTACCGTCGTTGTTTTTGATTTCCATTAAACAAGTGCTTTAGCTACTTATTTTGAAAGAAAGAAAGAAAGAAAGAAGAGAAAGGATCAGAACAATGTATGTGATGTTGTCTCAATATAAAAACAGAAAACACTCTATTTGTACCTTTTCATACGACACACAACAACAAAAATGTGTAGAAAATATTATAAAGGGATAACAAATAGGAATTAAGGTACAGTAATCTTCAAAATAATCTGAGCGTTCAAACCTACCAAAAGTATCTGAACGTTTGACAAAAATCACTCTTAGCCCAATACGTGAAAGATGTACTTCCATTTAATGTCATTTGTTCTCAAACAACAAATAAAAATGAATTTTTACGTTTCGAGATAAGGTTGATTTCCGTCAAATGTTCAGATATTTTTGGTGTGTTTGAACGCTCAGATAATTTTGAAGCTGACTGTACACACGTCTGCATATCAGGCTAACACAACCTGTCAGATTTTTTTAAATTGACTTTGAACTTTGTGCATACGGCATGTGGTTGATTATTTATTGGAGAAAATTGACAGTTTTACATAAGTTGATATGCAGGCATCCCTCGTCTGTAGGTACATTGGATGATAGCTCAATGGCTGATTTTACTTATACACTATGTGCCTTACAAATAAACAAAGAATAAGGTCCGAATAGTAATTCCGTGTTTTGTCTCTTTTACTCTTATTTGAAATGACGTTTACATGACAGGAACAAAACACGGAATAACTATTCGGACCTTATTCTTTGTTTATTTGTAAGGCACTTAGTATGTTGACTTGGTTTGAGGTACCATACAGATTGAGCATTCTCGAGAATGAGATCAAAATAAATAGCAGAATTGGGGGTAGGTCGGGCAAATTTTCGATGCATAACCCGGGTTTGTGATGAACAAATGCGGGTTGCAAATGCAAATTGGCAACCCATCAATTGTAACGATGACTTGATTTCAATGATGGACGGCTTTGCCCAGCTGTGGGAAAACAGTTATAGGCTATTTACTAACCAGTCAACTGTCCAATTATGTACTCTAACGGGCTTCATTCTATTTCACATTAAACATGACGAACTCATCTATAACGAAAACTAACTAGCCATGGCACCAACGCCGTCATAACTCGCTGCAACATCGATTTCTCATTAGTAAAGAGCTTACACCGCAAGATGTCCGGATAGGATTGTAGCTCTGAACTACTGTCGACACTCTCCGCCGATTATATTCAATTTGAGGAACCGCACAAAGCGTTCGTAATGATAGTACTATGAGTGTGATAACAGCAATCAGTTTCATCTGGCACATAGATTAACTAGTCTGTATCACCAATACATTCACCAACATTGCATAATTATATAATGAGGTTTTAAGCAACTTTCGCAAAGGCCATCGGATGGGTGCCCAAAGTTGATCATCTTGAACTCCTCCGTGCTGCGTTAGGCGTGTTAAGCCGTTGGTCCCAGCTGCATTAGCAGTCGTTAACAACCACCGCCCGCACTGGGCCCGCGTGGTGGTTTATGGCCCGTTCTCCTTATCCATCCATAGGGAAGGCTCGTGCTCCAGCATTGGGGACATAAAATGAGCTGGTGATGATGATGATAATGAGGTTTACTTGTTTAAATGGAATCATCAGTATCACCAGAATGGTAAGAAGATCTCCCTGTGGTGATTCCATCCAAGGAATGTTCGTACCTCAACTGTGGAGACATAAAAAGAGCTAGTGATGGTATAATGTGTGTGTATGATTTAATTCCACGATGACGGAGCAACGCTTAAAAACATGTAGAGAGAAGAAGACAGAAGAAAAGATGAATAGACTTTGGGAAAGATTTAGAAGCAGTAAATGTTAAGATAACGGCTGATCTAGGAGAATGGAAGATTGGGAACAGAGAAGGCAAATGATATAGAAGATGCCTGAATTAATCTTACCTGATGGAAAACGACTATAAGGCAAGGCAAGGAAACAATTCACAATTCAATTCATTCGGAATCATAGATGGGGGGATGGGGAAGGCATCACGCAGGCGAGGCTTTAGAATCGGATCGAGAGTGTAACAACCCGAGGGCACCTCTAAGGACTAGGACCTCGACTCGGATTGACCGGGGTAGTGAGGTGACGTGGTCGTAGGGTGGTAATTCCATAAAAATCACAAAAATTATTATTGCAAAATGGGTTTACACTTTAAAGCGTCGAGAAATAATATCTTCCGTTTTAAACCCATAAAAATTCTTAGGTATGAGGAATTACGACATAAAAGATAGTGGGCAATAAATCGTGGACCGACAATCGGCCATTCGCCGTCAGCGGACGCTAAGCCATCTACAAATGAGAAATCGATAGTGCATGCAATGGACCGCTCCAAACTGTATTTCTGTGGATTCATTCGTTTTGCGACTGTTTTAGATTAACTACCAAAGGCTACGTACGCCACTTTCAACCAAACTTATTCGATTATTCACTCAAGGGGTAGTCGGAGTCTAACCAAGGTTGTCAAAGACTTTTCCTGCAAAATACTACAGCAACATGCATATCAAGTATCTAGTGGAAAGCTTTAAAGTTCTTTAAATTTCGTAATATCTCAGTCAGCCAGTGGTTAATGCGCCCGGTCTGCGAGTGCCGAGGTTAAGCAACTTTCGCAAAGGCCGGTCATCGGATGGGTGATCAAAAATTTATCATCTCGAGCTCCTCCGTGCTTCGGAAGGCACGTAAAGCCGTTGATCCCGGCTGCATTAGCAGTCGTTAACAACCGCCAATCCGCACTGGGCCCGCGTGGTGGTTTATGGCCCGTTCTCCCTATCCATCCATAGGGAAGGCTCGTGCCCCAGCAGTGGGGACATATAATGGTGGTAAAGCAGTGGGGATAAATAATATATAAGTGGTGGTGGTGGACTTAAGTTAAAACGAACTAAATTAAAACTTAACTTAACTCAAGAAGTCGTAAGTAAAGGCAATAAGGCTTTTTAAAGGGACAAAGACACTCGCTTGCTTTTTTATGTTACAGTTACAGTAATGTTGTAAAGATTGTATTCTCTCACTTTTACAAATCATTATTCATTCAACTGATGGTAAGCGACTATAAGGCAAGGCAAGGTAATACGCTTCACCCCAAATCCTCCATTAGCTATTGGAACTGGCTGTCTCCTAACAGTTAGAACAAAACATTGCTGAATACTGTCTGGTTATGGCGACAGATCGTTAGAATCGATCTATGTACTAAGATTATTGCAAATGAATAAGTTAACGATTCAACGATACACTACAAAGATTGTGCTCTTTGACTTTTAGATATTATTAACTATCCCAAAATTAATTGTTTTGAAAATACCAGCTCTTTCAGAGTATTTGAGCTGTCTGATGCATCGGAGAACGTCTACTGTTGCCTCTGAACAGAAACTTCCGCAAGTTGAGTACGTTTGATGGGATTTACGGGTAGCGACGCCACCGACGCTAATTTACAACTAATAGCTCGAGTTTCGTGCCGGCAACGTTTCGTTTAGAAGCGAACGCAAGTTTTAGACGTTTGCTGGATATTGGCTAAATGCATGAACTACGGACGTTTTGGTCCGATGTATATTTCAACTGTTTGTGCAGTGTAAAGAACGCGTGATTTTCGCTGAGATAAATTACATAAAATTATCTTGATAGATTTTTTTTATAAGTTTCTAAAAATCAAAGCTTCGTTTGTACATTTCAAAAGGATTTAAGAAGGAATTAGCATAATAATTATATATTTTTTAATTAAAAGCTATTCATTAAAAGAACCAAGCAAGCTACTCCAAGCTGTGGACTATCTGGACTCTGCTTCTGCTTATCATCAGTTCAGGCTGTTACGTAGTGCAGGACGCCTTCTGGCGCGGTGGAGCGACGATATACGCAAAGTGGCATGCATTGGGGAGGCCTATGTCCAGCAGCGGACTGATGTGGGCTGATTATGATGAAAAGAACCACCACAACCAAATTCCCAATTTAAGAAGCTTACCGGTGGCTTAACTGTGTGTGTTGTCACAAAATATTGTTTTAGTACCACCAACATTGCTTAAGAAGAGGAAACACTAAGGTCGACTGATTATATGAAAAGTAGACAAAATCAACGTTTCGTAGTCCCCTGATTCCCCCTCCAAAACTGGACCAATTTAATAATTTTTTTCATTAAAATTAAAGAAAAGCTTTGGCTGTGTCCCTATGTTTTGCTTTTTTTTTTATATAATCTCGTCAAATTTGTTTGCTGGATGTCTGAACACAGCAAAAATCTGGCCAATTTTTAAGGTTTTTAAAGGTTCATATCTTTTTTAAAAACTAATTTATGAAAAAAAGCAAAACATAGGGACACAGCCAAAGCCTTCCTTTAATTTTTAATGAAAAAAGTAATTCAATCGGTTCAGTTTTGGAGGAGGAATCAGGGGACTACGAAAAGTTGATTTTTTCTACTTTTCATATAATCAGTCGACCTTAGTGTTTCCTCTTAAGCATGTAATCAGTATCATCTGCACAAGTTACACAATTAACGAAGTAATACAATTTATTCTATTATGTTCTATTCTATTCTGGTCTTTTCTGTTCTAATCTATTCTATTCTGTTCTAGACTGTTCTATTCTATATTCTGTATTATTCTATTATATTTTTCACACAGACAAGGCCCCGTCCTATTCCCGAACGACGCGCCCCCACCGCCGCGCCCCCCTCTCATCGTGACATCACGCCCTCTCCTCGAGTCCGTATCACGGAGCGAGCTGAACAACACAATAGCACAGCAGACCCAATTGAGCCACATCATCAGACCGTACCTGGCAAGGGTTAAAGAGTACAGGCCTTACCAGTACGCGATCGCTACGGAGACTCCGCAGGCGCAAGATTACACTGTTGATAATGGAAACAAGTATTATTATGAGGTTAGTGTTTTTAGGAGTTCGATTATTATTTACCATCAGCAGCTCATTTAATGACCCCACTGCTGGGGTATGAGCCTTCTCTATGGATGGAGACACCACTAGGAGAACGGGGACGCAGACCCGGTGCGGATTTGTGGTTGTTAACGACTGCTAATGCAGCCGGGACCAACGGTTTTGCGTGCTCAAAGTCATCGAGCTCGATTGGGTTACTGTTTTAAGCAACTTTAGCAATGTAGTGTCATCGAATGCGTCATCAAATCAAAACCCAACGAAGCTACATCATCAGACCGTACCTGGCCAGGGTTAAGGAATACAGACCTTACCAGTACACGATCGCTATTGAGACTGGAGACACAAGATTACACTATGAATAATGGAAACAAATATTATTATGAGGTAAGTGTTTTCAATTAGCTCGATTTTGAAGGTGAAGCAACTTTAGGAATGTCGTGTTATCGGATGAGTCACCAACTCAAAACCAAACTGAAGCACATCATCAGACCGTACCTAGCGAGGGTTAACTACTGTTTTACCAGTACGCGATCGCTATTGTGAATTTCGAGACTCAAAACCTGAGCTAGTGTGTAGCAATGTGTGTAAATGAAAAAAGAATTTTCCAAATCGGTGTATAAATGACGGAGTTATGAGAGAGTAATGAGGTAACAAACATTTAAAAAAAAACATACAACCGAATTGATAACCTCCTTTTTTTGAAGAAAGAATATAAGATTGAGTATAATACAGGTTAATTGCAAGTAAATTGAACAAGCTAAACTACGCAATTATTTTTTACTTTTTAGTGCAATTTTTTCAGCCTAAGTTTTTGGAGTCGGTTTTATTTTCTTTTGACGACGCAATAATACTTACTCACGAGTAATTAAAATACATATTGATGAATTTGACTTTGGGACTGGGAATCATATTCTCCTCAAGTTCGAAGTACATAAACTATCCAATGCAGGAACCAAGGAACTGTCTAGATGCCCTATCATATAGTAACGAGATATGACAAACAAAACGTCTACCACATTAATTAATTTAATTTACACATTCTGCGCGCTTCCTGCGACAAGGTACCTATCTGACGATCGCCATTGTGGCTCGCTCGCGTATTATATTCAATGTGACTTGCGATCTTATCTACCGTGTGGGGCCACATTAGACACTTAGGGACCGCTCGCCTCTGTGGTCTAGTGGTTAAGACCACCGATCTCAAACCCAGAGGTCCCGAGTCCGATACCCAGCTGGAGGTACTGTTTTTGTACTCGGTTTGGTTGGTGGTAGGGCTTGTTGGTCCGCCTGGCTAGCTACCACCATTTTATCTAAATATGTTGCCATAACATCAATGTTTGTAGCATTGTTGTATTACGGCAGCTAGAGATAAGATAGTGTCTCAGTAGTTGACGATCCCGGGTGAAGTGCGCTTCCACCATGAGCCTAATCATTATCATCATCATCATCATCAACATCAGCCTACACACGTCCACTGCTGGACATATGCCTCTCCTTGTGCACGCTACCGAGCAAGTCCGCTGCTACTCTCATCCAGCTCTTGCCAGCCACCTTGCAAAGATCGTCGTTCCACCTAGTCTGAGGGCGTCCCACACTACGTTTGCCGATACGCGGTCTCCATTCAAGAACTCGTTTACTCCATCGGTAATCGGTTCTGCGGCTAATATGGCCGGCCCACTGCCACTTCAGTTTGCTAATCCTGTGGGCTATGTCGATGACTTTGGTTCTCTGTCGGATCACCACGTTCCGGATCCGATCCTTCAGGGAAACTCCAAGCATAGCCCTTTCCATAGCTCGCTGAGCGACTTTAAATGTGTGGACCAGGCCTACCGCGAGTGTCCACGTTTCGGCTTCGTATGTAATGACGGGTAGGACGCACTGATTATCATTTAAGATTTAGGTGAGATGAAGGCACTGTGCTTAGCCGTAGCATATAAAAATAAAAAAGATTCATTTTGAGGTTGTTTGTTTCTAAGTAAAATTGCCAAGTGATCCTTGGCCAGCTGATACATTGTTCTTGGTCGACAATCTCATAGTCCAACAAAAACAGAAGTGAAAACATGTCAGAGTCATAATATAAATTTTGATTTTTGTATAGAAAAGTAAATCTGTAACAAACAAACAAAATTATAAGAATTCATTCATAATATAAACTTAGTTCCGCCCTTCGTTACTAGATGGCGCTGGCGGTAGCATCCTGAATCGCGCTATCGAGATGTTCTTTACGAAACTATAAGTAGAAATATAAACTTAGTTCCGCCCTTCGTTACTAGATGGCGCTGGCGGTAGCATCCTGAATCGCGCTATCGAGATGTTCTTTACGAAACTATAAGTAAAAATTGTAACTTTGATATAGTTAAGAGAAATTAAAGCCTGCACTAAGGTCGCTTCCAAGCTATTGGAACTTTCTTGGTCTTCCTTTGATCCTCTGTGTTACTAGTATTACTGCGGCACTAAACCCTGCGCTTTTACGCCTGTAAAACGTAGTCGTTGGGTCCGTACGGCTACAAACCCTGTCTCTGTATACTTCGTATTATACGAAATTGCCCCAACCAACTGTCCTGTTATTTCGGCGGTGACGTCGTGCCTGTCCCCCTCTCTTCACGTCGGCTACAGTCTGGCGCCCAACGTGGGGCCTTCAGCTTCGCACATTACGTCGACAACCTGGCGACCAGCGGCTGTAAAAACCCATTTGTAGTCACGAGATCGGGACGACAAACAACCACGAAGACCACCAGAAGGCCCCTGTTTTAAAACAGGCAGACGCATCAAAGCCATATATCCTGAAAACGGATGCGAGTAACTATGCTCTGGGAGAAGTTTTAGTGCAGGGGGAGGGAGAAGAAGAGCATCCCGTTGAATACGCAAGTCGTCTTCTTACACCTGCAGAACGTAACTACAGCACAACAGTAAAAGAAGCACTTGCTGTAGTCTGGGCGGTAAAGAAATTTTCTGGAACCAATGTGGTAGCAGACACTCTCTCAAGGCCACCATGTACTGATGGTAGCAAGGACCAGTGTGATATATGTAGCATAATAGTACAGAGGCATGCGTAAATACATTGATGTTTATGTAAAGAAATGCGCTGAGTGTCAGCGATATAAAGTAACCAATCAAAAACCTGCAGGCTTGTTGCAAACTACGGCAATGAATCAACGATTTGAAGTTCTTGCATTTGACCTGTTCGGACCCTTGCCAGAATCAGCGGATGGTATGACCTGGGTATTCATAATTGAAGATGTAGCAACTAGGTGGGTTGAAATAACACCAAAATTATTACAACTGGCCCATACAATGGAAAGGGCCAAGGAAGTGCAAGAAATGAAAGAAGAGAAGAGAAAAGAATACGTAGATCAAAGTAGACGAAGTGATCCTGGCTATAACGTCGGTGACCTTATAATGGTAACGTCTCATCCCATAAGTAAAGCTGCCCGAGGAATAAGCGCTAAATTCGCACCACGACGTGACGGACCTTATGAAATAAAAAGGAGGCATGGCCCCTCTTCGTATGAAATCGCAGACATAAGGAACCCTAACATTTCTCTAGGATTGTATCACACTTCCGCTATCACCCCTTACTCAGGTAGCGACCATGATGTACCTGATCCTGTTCAACCTCTTAAGAAAAGGGGTCGACCAAAGAAGAAGAAACCGCAAGTTAATATAGTTGGGAAACAACCTAAACGAGGACGCGGTCGTCCTCGCACGAACTGCACCTAACTCCTTCCTGTCTCCTCATCGGGACGATTATCGGAGCCAGAGGGGGAGATTGTAACAAACAAACAAAATTATAAGAATTCATTCATAATATAAACTTAGTTCCGCCCTTCGTTACTAGATGGCGCTGGCGGTAGCATCCTGAATCGCGCTATCGAGATGTTCTTTACGAAACTATAAGTAGAAATATAAACTTAGTTCCGCCCTTCGTTACTAGATGGCGCTGGCGGTAGCATCCTGAATCGCGCTATCGAGATGTTCTTTACGAAACTATAAGTAAAAATTGTAACTTTGATATAGTTAAGAGAAATTAAAGCCTGCACTAAGGTCGCTTCCAAGCTATTGGAACTTTCTTGGTCTTCCTTTGATCCTCTGTGTTACTAGTATTACTGCGGCACTAAACCCTGCGCTTTTACGCCTGTAAAACGTAGTCGTTGGGTCCGTACGGCTACAAACCCTGTCTCTGTATACTTCGTATTATACGAAATTGCCCCAACCAACTGTCCTGTTATTTCGGCGGTGACGTCGTGCCTGTCCCCCTCTCTTCACGTCGGCTACAAATCTACGTAAAATGTGATTATAAATTGGCATTTTTTTTCTTTTCTTTTCTATAAACATGTTTGCATTGCTATGTTTCGGGACACCTATTAACAGTGTCTCATTACATTTCCAATATTAACTTCAATTTACGGACTTTTGTTACAATAATCTAGATTTCACAATAAAGTATAAGTACTAGTATCTTTTTAATCCGTACACTTGGCCTTCATCTCACCTGATGTTAAGTGATGATAAAGCCGAAGGTGGAAGCGCAATTCATCTGGAATCCTCAATTACTGAGGTACTGACTATCTTATCTCTAGCTGCCGGAACACAACATGTCTTATCTTAGTGGGGCCTGCTGAGGTTTCCCTCTTGCAGTAACACTTCGACCCATCGGGATCTTTTGTGCAACCCCGTCCTTTCACTCTTCTTCCTCTGTTAAGATAGATGCCATAAGTTTGGCCACGTCCTTGAGAGCGAAGAGCCTGAAGTCCTCCGGTTTCGGATAAGCCGACCCCAGGAGTCCCATTCCATTCTTTTCCTAGCCAAAGTGTCACAGGCCTAAAGGCTTTGGGTTCTTCGTAATCTGATTTTCCCGTTTTGGGTACCTTAACAGTACCTTAACACGCCTCCACGTTCTGGGAATGTGTCCAAAGGCTATACATGCTTTATACAGCCTGCAGAGATGGGGTCCCAGGATGGAGGCGCCCTGTTGTAGTAGAATACAACATGTTACAAACACATATCATCATCATCATCACCAGCTTATAATATGTCCCCACTGCTGGGGCACGAGCTTTCCCGACGATAGGAAGAACGGGCTATAAACCACCACGCGGGCTCAGCGTCTGTTAGTGTTTATTAACGACTGCTAATGCAACGAGACCAACGGCTTTACATGCCTTCCGAAGCATGGAGGAGCTCGAGACGATACATTTTTGGTCACCGATCCGAACCCATATAATACCCATAAGTTACCCATATATTACTATTACTACTAGCAGTAGCGAGAACTCAGAATTCTTTGATGATATATGTTGTTTTAGTGGCTCCACCCTACGTGTGAAAGGAAGTTTCTATGATATTAGTTTTCGTATTCGTTCAAGCTTGTATGATTGATTGGCGCAGTGTTATTGGCTTCCAGAACAGGTGGTATACAGCCTTGTTAATTAATAACGGTCATACATCAATAATTGCTGATCTTTACGCTATTGATCGAAGTATTTACGGTATAAATCTGTATATACATGTGTATATTGTCACTATACATACGAGTGTAAGTAGACTGCAAAACATTGAAGAAAATTATGTTTATCGTCTTTTATTCGACTGATCGGTACTGTAGTGTTCACACAATTTAGGGAATTCTACTAGGATATAAAATAAAAAAACAGTTGCACTTAACTTTGTGTCATCATCATCATCATCATCAGCTCATTTTATGTCCCCACTGCAGGGGCACAAGCCTTCTCTATGGATATAGGGAGAACGGGTCATAAACCACCACGCGGGCCCAGTGCGGATTGGTGGTTGTTAACGACTGCTAATGCTGCCGGAACCAACGGCTTAACGTGCCTTCCGAAGTACGGTGAAGCTCGAGATGATAATTTTTTGGTCACCCATCCGATGACCGGCCTTTGCGAAAGTTGTTTAACCTTAGCACTCGCAGACCTGGAGCGTTAACCACTGCGCCATCGAGCTCCTTAACTTTGTGTATTTTAATAAAAACATTACATTAGATTAAACAGATCTCAGAGCACCTCGGCTTTTTAGCCGGGCTGTCTCGCTCGTCTCTACCACTGTGTCAAACCGTTGCAAGCCTTTTTAATTTTACATGTTCGATGATTCAAATATTCATCCAGACTAAAGAGGCTTACATACAAATACTATAAACTTACTTTTACTTAGAGCATTAAACCAAATTAATGCTCTAAGTACTTTTACTATGAGCTGCATATAACCTCCTTAAAGTACACACACTATACCTTTAGCAACAACGCTAAGGTGTTACTCAAACAATCAGTCCCGGGTTCGATTTTCAGTCGGTTATATTATTTATTTATTATTTGCGAAACATACAAAAATTCAAAATTCAAAATCATTTATTCAGTTTAGGCTACAAGTAGCTCTTGTGAATGTCATTATGCCATCGGTTCGTAAGTCTACACAAGGCGGGAGATCTTGTACTGAGAAGAACCGGCAAGATACTCAGCAAGGGCAATTTTCTACGTGGTAAAAAATTTTCTTCCCAGGCAGTAAAAAATGCTTTCATACAGTTTGTCGAATCTAGATCCCCAGAGTTTTATCGCAAAGGGATTAATGAACTTCCGATTAGATGGCACCAATGTATAGATAACTAGCTGACCCGGCGGACTTCGTACCGCTTTGACAGTTTCCATCATTAAGTTAAATATAGTATATCAATGGTTTCCATGACAACAAAACAAACAAATCATTTTGTATTGGAAAATTAAATGGTCTTTTTTAGTATTTTATTCAATATATTTTTTTATAGCCTATGTTACTCAGCGCTAAGGTAGCATTCTAATGGTGAAAGAATTTTTTAAATCGGTCCAGTAGTTTTTGAGTTTATTCGTCGCAAACATACATACATATAAGCATACATATCTAAGCATACATACAAAATTACAAAGGTTTCCTAATTTATAATATAAGTATACTCGTAGATGAGGATAAATATTTTGATTAAGTTTTCAGTCTCCCTGTGACCACGGACCCTGCAAAGGGTTTGAAACGTCAGGATAAACATAAATTAAAACTAATGTACAAAGCAAACGCGAGTAGATCGGTAAAAGTTGTTTCATTTCAATGTTAAATCTTAGAAAAAACGAGAATTAATTTTTCAGTACAAATCGGTAATTTCATACTTTAACCCCTAATTACTGTGTCCCTCGGAGTCACTGTGCCGCTATGTTTTTCTAAGCCCCTACCCTCTCCATCTCACTATTTTATAAGTGTGCCCTTAGTTTTTCTGTGCTCCTCGTCCTTTTCTTACTGTGTGTCTGTCATTTTCTCAGAATAATAAAGGTTTCTTTATCTTTAGTCGTTGTTTTAAGGTCACTTGATCCTTGATGATAACTTAATATTTAAAAAAAACTCTGCAAGTCTGCAAAAGTTTGTAACACATTTCGATGACCATGGTGAATCTGCAGAAACACATTTGTATAATCTGCACTGCGAGATGGGATAGTTAAATTCTAAAATTGTCTTTCTACAAGTAGTTAGTGAAAATTGAGAAGTTCTCTTTTTCTATAAATATAATTTATAAAATGACAATTTTTTTTAGGTATATTACTCACTTAATTTATTTATATACTAACTAGCGACCCGCCCCGGCTTCGCACGGGTGCAATGCTGATACTAAATACACTACAGAAAAACTGTGAACGTTGTATATAAAAACATAGCGGCCCCACGCTCTTGCCGCACCGGGCGGCCGGCCGGTACCGCCGCAAACGCTACGTCCCGCAATTTTTAAATCTGTAATATCTTCGAAAATATTCACTTAAATCATACGGTGTAAAGGGCCATCTATATGGCTATATTAAATGAACAATGTATTCAAGGTATTTAATTGGTTAAGGATTAATGCTGTATTGGTTAAAATCGCTTCGAAAATTAGCCATTATTTGTCGTAAAAAGTAAATGACAAAAAAAAGTTATTGTGGGTTATCCATAAGAGATAGACATATACCATCACGGACTTTTCTGTAGACCTTTTCAATGTGTACAATACTTAGTACATTATTTTGATAAAACTCGTAGGGTTCAGCCTGCGTTTGCAATGTAAGCGGAAAAAATGTAATTATTTACGACATCACATTAGAAACCTCAAAAATAACAGTACTTCTCCACTATTTAATGGATGTTATTATACATATAAACCTTCCTCTTGAATCACTCTATCTATTAAAAATAATATAAAAACCGCATCATAATCCGTTGCGTAGTTTCAAAGATTTAAGCACACAAAGGGACATAGGGACAGAGAAAGCGACTTTGTTTTATACTATGTAGTGATACGTTATAGGAGCGATACGTTGAGGAGCTCGATGGCGCAGTGGTTAACGCGCCCGGTCTGCGAGTGCTGAGATTAAGCAACTTTCGCAAAGGCCGGTCATCGGATGGGTGACCAAAAATGTATTATCTCGAGATCCTACATGTTTCGGAGGGCACGTAAAGCCGTTGGTCCCGGCTGCATTAGCAATCGTTAACAACCACCAATCCGCACTAGGCCCGCGTGGTAGTTTATGGCCCGTTCTCCCTATCCATAGGGAAGGCTAGTGCCTCAGCAGTGGGGACATAAAATGAGCTGATGATGATGATGATGATGAATACGTTATACGTGAAAATATTTGATTGATTAATTAATGATGTGTTTTTTTTCCAGAATCACACCCCGTTACCTCCAATCTACAAAGCTCTATCAAACCATGCCAGCCAGAACTTGCTAGAAGTACAAAGACATAATGTAAAGGATCGTTATGGCTATCAGGTGAGAAACGACACACTTACGTTTTTTAATATCTTACGAGTAAGCACAAAGCCTTAATCTCACCTGTTGTTAAGTGATGATAAGGCCAAATTGGTGGAAGCGTACTTCACCCTGATCCTCAACTATTGAGGCTCTGGCTATCTTATCTCTAGCTGCCGGGACACAACAATGCTACAAACATTGATGTTATGACGACATATTTATATAAGATGGTGGTAGCTAGCTAGTAGCCAGGTGGACAAACAAGCCCTACCACCAATCAAACCGAGTACATGTACCCCCACTAGGAATCGAACACGTAACCTCTTACTAGACCACAACAGAGGCGATCTAAATGATACATATGTGCTCTGATTTGGTAATGGAGGATGTTTCTAGCATATTTGGGATCATACAAAAGGTTTACTTTATAATTCCAAATGTGTCAGATAGGGTTCCTAGTGCATAAGAACCCGGAAAATTTAAAAGATGCCTGTAAAACACTACATGGCCGTTATTGAGGTTTTTTGTTACAAAGGAATATCGCAAAGTGACAACCCGAGGTTGAGCTGATACATTGTTCTCGATCGTCAACCTAATAAAATAAATTTGGCTTTTTGTATGGAAGAATAAATCTTCGTCAATATGATTTTGCTGGTGTTTTTTATACTTTGTTGCATGGCTTTTATTTTAGGATTATACACCTTTTGCCGAACACCATATATATGTTAATCACTATGAACTCTTTAAGACTCTTTATAAATCGAAACACATGCTAATAGATGCGTTAAACTATTTCTGTGTACAGGTGAGAGAACCGGAGTACAATCGTCACCAGAATCATCACAACAGAAATGATGCCATCAAAAGCCATGTGGACAGTGAAGACTATGACCAGGTAAAGTTTTTTCCTCAACTGCATCTTTTTGCACTTGCATGATTTATTTCACAACTATTTGGTCGAGTGGCAAAGCACTAGGTCCATCATCCGGAGGTCCTGGATTCAATTTCCAAGGAAATCAAAGTGTGTTTGTCATCACCAACCCGCACTTGTCAAGTGTGGTGATTAAACCAACACCCATCAATTGCAGTGATTACTTAATTTCAATTATGGAGGCCTTAACCCAGCAGCGGAACAGTAAATAGGTTAATTTCTAACATATTTATAATTATTTCAGAGCAAAAACTACGCGTTCTCGTACAGAGTGAAAGACCAGAAGACCGGTGATGACTTCTCCCACTCCCAACGCAGTAGTGGCTCAGCCACCAACGGGGAGTACCGGGTTCGACTCCCCGACGGACGCATGCAGATAGTATCCTACACAGCTGACGAGAACGGCTACCAAGCTAACGTCAGATACGATGAAGAAGACAAAACATCTGGAAACAGCATCGATAACAATTATAATGATAACGCTAACAAATATAACAATAACCAAAATCAATATAACAACAACAATTATAATGATAACAATGACCACATTAACGATCGCGTCTATGTCAACGATAAACATCATTACAACGATTATACACATAAGGAATATAATGATAAACATGATACACAACACACTGCATACCAACCTGATGACTTAAACAAATACAAAGCTCCTATAAACAATGATTATTACAATCAGTACTCAGATTTGTCCAAAGAATATTATAATGATGATTTATCTTCGGAATATGAGAGCAAAAGTTATGATTACGAACCTCATAAAAGCAAATTCACCACTTTTGTTGATAACAAAAAGACTAATCTTAACCATTATGCATCTCCGAAATCTAATTTAGCATTAGGATCTACAGTAACGCCATCTTACGAAGAACTGAAAGACTTATTAGCTACCAAAAAAGCTTATAACACTGTACAACCTTACGTTAATAAAATACCAGTTCAATTAAATGTTCCTTCAACTACACCCAGTTATGATTTTACAACGGAAAGAGTTGTTTTCATTGGTGGTAAGAAACCAAACCTTTATACAAGCGTTAGCAGTTTACCTTCAGTGTCGACGCCGTCACCTTTGAATTTTAATAGTTTTGTCTCGTCAACACCTAGAAATTATTTAGTGTCGACTATAGCTAGCTTGGGTAATCAAGTTGATTTGTCGGGACCAAAGCCAGTGTTATCAGGCAGTTATATAGACAGGATCAATAAGTATTTACGGTTCAATTGATTGTTGACAATTTGGTGTATTGATCTCTCGGTTTTGACCTGTGGTTTTTGAAAGTCTTGTGCCCATTTTTTGTATAGTTTCCTTTTTGGAATTAACTGCCACTTGCGTTGATATCTTTATTCTTGATTTAGCCACAGATTCAGGGAAATCCCATCACGAATTACGACTCATTTCAAGAAGTATACTAATCAGAAGTACAAAAGTAGATGTAAGCTTTTTTCTAAAAAGAAATTTGCTATACAAGTCTCTACTTATTAGGAATATTGAAAATAACAAAACAATGAAAAATGTAATGTTATTAGTATTTGTAAGTTAAGCGTAAATACATAACCGATTGGTGTTATAAAAGACTCATAGGCATAGGTAACACATAATTTAAGAAACCTTTTAGTGTTCTAAGTTATGTATAATTTAAGTTTTAAATTAATAAGCACCTCAGTTAGATATGAAGATTTTTGTTACTACACCTTTATGATTGAGACAGTCACCTATACATACGTAGTTACCATTCGCTATTCATTCAATTATGTACCGTGTTTATTATGTAAATAATTTATTTGTAATTTTTACTATAAATAAAAAAATATAAAATAAATATTAGTTATACAACTTTCTTAAACCCCTACTAGGTACTAACAATACACACCCTATTAATCTAAAAATATCAATATGAAAAAAAAGACAAAGTGTCAGACGACCTCCGTAGCCGAGTGGCTCGCACGCCGGACTTTGGGCGGCGCTAACTCTGAGGTCCCGGGTTCGATTCCCGGTCGAGTCAATGTCGAAAACGAACTTTTCGCTATTGTGTCGGGTCTGTGTAGTTGTGGTACCGTCGTTGTTTCTTATTTCTTTTTTAGCTACTTACTTTGGGATCAAAACAATGTATGTGATGTTGTCTAATATAGTTTAATAAACAACACACTGAAACTGCAGCCTACACATGTGTTAAATTAAGCTGGTCATGAATCGCCTCATAGAAGCGAGTAAACCCGCAGAAAATTGCAAGTATATAGAGCGGATCCATCGAAGATAAGGTGCCTCACTGCGGTCTATGGGCTGTCGATTATTGCCGACGATTCTTGTAGGGGTGAGGCGGAGTCGATAGCATTGATGATATCGATATATAATCAATTACTTCTTTTTTAATAAGCAAATGATTCCTCTGACCTAATGTAACAGAAGCGGAGTTCAGATGCAAAGACAACTAATGGAGCAGGATTGTAAAATATAGTTTAAAAAAATGGCAACTTTTAATTATGCTGGTGATGATAACGCCAATACCCATCAATTGTAGTGATGACGATTTCAATGTTGGGGATTTCAAGGCCTTCGATTCGGTTCGACGCAGTGAAATAGTATAGGCTATTACTTACTTACTTAATTTATTTGTCTTATCTTTATCTATTAATTGTATTGGTAGCTCCAATATGTTTAAACAAACCAATAGGGCCCTTAGGATTATGCCACGATAGCGTAGTTGGAAGCGCATTTGAGCCGGATTGTCAGAGACACCCTCTGTCTGTCAGAGGGCGTGGGTTCGAATCCCGCTCGTGGAATTTTATTCCAACACTTCTCCAAATTGATCCTATTTCAATAAACTGTATGTCATTTTTAGGATTCCTTTTAAATATAATAATAAGTTAATCTACCACCATCCAAAACATAACATATCGATACATATCCTTGATGTATATCGACATACATATTATGTCCCATCACTACGCTGATGCAACTCACGTGTTCCGCTGAGTCGAACCTGGAGCGGTGCCAGCGCCTCCGTCCGGCCCACATACTGCATGCAACACACACGAACACTTCCACAATGGGAACAGGAATTTTTGATTTGGGCTTTTAAGGTTAAAGAAACGGGAATATGTTGTTTTGACATAACATTATGTCTGTAAGTAAACTGTATCTCGATTAGTTAATAAAAATTTTGACACCAAAATTAAAAATACTTTATTTAAGATTTTTAAATAACGATTCATTTCAATTCAAAATCATTTATATTCTAAACTAATTAGGCTACAAGTAGCTCTTGTGAATGTCACTATCCTATCGGTTCGTAAGTCTACTCTGGGCGGGAGATCTTGTACTGAGAAGAACCGGCAAGAAACTCAGCAAGTGTCCAGCTCTTTTCTCCCTTACAGCGTCAAAAATATTGGAAAATATCATAGCAGAACACTTTCCACTTCAAATAAACACAAAACATACAAATATAAGACCAACCACAACATGTAAAAAAAATAAAAAAAATTAGGTTAACAAATTTACATCAGGTAAAAGTTTCAATTTCCACAATGTCATACAGTACCACTACAGTACTCTAGTAAAAGTCAAAAATTGTTTAAGAATTCCCACTCGAGCTTCCCGAGACTGGATTTTTTCTATTTTTTAAATTTTTTTATCTTGTAACTAAATACATGGAGTTACAGCATTATGAAAACAAAAATTTAAAAAAAAAATTGTTAAGGCTTGTTGACCGCCTTTGTCGCCAGAGGTCCCGGGTTCGATTCGTCCGCCTGGCTAGCTACTTAATTAAATATTTGTATATTTTATGGATCACCAACTTGACCTAAACTATTACAAAGTAAAAAGAATAGTAGGTAATAAGTATCTAGTTAATTATTGTCACAATTGCAGAAGACCCTTTATCTTTATGTCGCCATAACATCAATGTTAGTAGCTACAATTGTAGTGTTCCCACAGTTAAAGATAAGATAGGTAGCACGTCAGTGGTTGACGATTCCGGGTGAAGCGTTTTTTTTTTTGAGAGAGTTTGCTGATTGCCTCAGACGGCATTTTCAGCTTCACCGGGCTTTTATAGGGGCGGCGAGGAACGTAAAGGGTCCCAAGCCGTGTGAAACGAATCACCTTCGGATGTTTTCTAGAGGGGACGGCATCGCGCACTAGTGCGCGTCCCCGTGCCCTACTAGATTCTCCGAAGGGTTCGGATCGGATCGGGGGGCGGAACCACCCGAGGGCGCCTCTAAAGGCTCGGACCTCGGCTCGGGTAGACCGGGCCGTGGAGGAGGAGAGAAGCGCCCAGGTACATGTCTGTACCAAACCGATTCTTCGTACCCTTGTTCTACGAGTACGGTGTCTTGGACCTAAGCTAGAGTGCATGTTTAGTGTATTCTGTAAATGTGTAGTGACATTTAAAGGATCGGGCGGGAGGGTGAAGGGTATTTCCACCATCAGCCTTATCATCACTTGACACATCAGGTGAAATGAAGGCCAAATGCTAAAGTATAGTATTTTGTGAAGAAATTTATGAAAAAACAAGCTGACCCGGCGGACTTCGTACCGCTTTGACAGTTTCCATCATTGAGTTATGTATACCTATATCAATGGTTTCCATGACAACAAAACAAACAAATCATTTGTATTGGAAAATTTAATTGTCGTTTTTAGTTTTTTTTTTAATATAGCCTATGTTACTCAGAGCTAATGTAGCATTCTAATGGTGAAATATTTTTTTTAAATCGTTCCAGTAGTTTTTGAGTTTATTCGTTGCAAACATACATACATACATACAAAAATACAAAGGTTTTCTCTTTATAACATTATACATAATATATTAGTATAGAAAACAATGCTGGCCAGTAAAATCATTTCTAATACAATCCCAAACATTTCTCAATACTCACCTCTTACCTACCTGAATTGTGGCGCTCCCGCCGTAGTCCTTCCAGCTATTTTCTCAAACTTCGCAACACTGAACGACAACGAAATTCTTTGAAAGTTAAGAAAGTGCCGTAACGTGAAATAGACAGAGGAAGTTTTAAAAGACAAATGAAACATGGACTCCGCTAACTTCATAGCGTAACAGTTTTAACTCTGTTGTCTTTGGACTGTCTGGGGTCGTAGCCTCTGGCTGCACGGAACAATTATTTAAATACGTTTCAACTCGTTACAGCTTAGCACTTGATGTTCATCTCACCTGATCTTAAATTATGAAAAGGTATAAGATATGATGGCGAGGAGCTCAATGGCGCAGTGGTTAACGCACCGGGTCTGCGAGTGCTGAAGTTAAGCAACTTTCGCAAAGGCCGGTCATTGGATGGGTGCTCAGACCAAATAAAAACTTTTTACTTGGTCTGAGGATAGGTGACTAAAAATGTATCATCTCGAGCTCCTCCGAGCTTCGGAAGGCACGTAAAGCCGTTGGTCCTGTCGTTATTATTATTGTATATTATATGTATGTTAGTATTTAAGGTGTAAATCTATCTTCTATCTATATAAATAAAAATTAATCACTGAAATTTATATACGCGCATAACTTCCGATCGGCTGCACAAAATTGGATACTTATTTTTTTTTTGTGTTTGTTATTGTCAGGACAATGTTTGTACAGAAGAAAATTAAAAGAAAAATTATTTTTTTTGCGTTCAGAAATTTATCTTCTTCACAAATATATGTAGGTGATACGAAGTTCACCGGGTCATCTAGTATATTATATAGGCCGTATTTGCCTGAAATAAAGATATTCTATTCTATTATATTATTGTATTCTTATACCTACATAGGTAAAATTCAGTGTTACCTTCGGGCAAGCACATTGCTCATACCCATTGAGGATTTTTATTAAATTAAAAACCACTAGATATGAATTTGGCAATGCAATTTTCTTTCCATATTTAACTCGGTCAACATTAAGCTTAAGCTACTACCCCTGAAAATGGTCCTGAAATACTTTTAGAACTGTGGTGGTAGATTAACAAGTAGGTTTTAAGTCTCAGA
This sequence comes from Eudonia mercurella, assembly GCA_963082485.1. Taxonomy (NCBI): domain Eukaryota; kingdom Metazoa; phylum Arthropoda; class Insecta; order Lepidoptera; family Crambidae; genus Eudonia; species Eudonia mercurella. Next base: position 1,086,693 of record OY720047.1, on the reverse strand, counting down.
TTGGAGCAAAAAGCTTTCGGCTTTAACTCGAGCTCCAAGTGAAAAACAATAACGGGGCTTAACGCGCTTAAAATTCATACTTAACCGCCACTTGTAGTGACATTTCTAATTTAGATTTAGCGCCAATACTGCTGAGAAACTCTAACTTCTCGTTGAGTTTCGATACTGCTGCTGAGGAACTCTGAACTTGCGTGTTCTAGTTGCAATTGCAATTGTGAAAGTTAAGTACTTTCTCTGTACCATGTTAATGGATGGGTGACCGGTTAAAGGTAGGTAACTCGAGACTCTCCGTGCTTTAAGTTACCAATCTAAAAAAGGTTTTTAGACAACCCAACAATATTTTGTAGGTAAGTAGGTACTATTAGAGAGGAGCTCGATGGCGCAGTGGTTAACGCGCACGGTCTGCGAGTGCTGAGGTTAAGCAACTTTCGCAAAGGTCGGTCATCGGATTGGTGACCAAAAATTTATCATCTCGATCTCCTCCGTGCTGCAGAAGGCACGTAAAGCCGTTGGTCCCAGCTGCATTAGCAGTCGTTAACAACCACCAATCCGCACTGGGCCCGCGTGGTGGCTTATGGCCCGTGCTCCCTATACATCCATAGGGAAGGCTCGTACCTCAGCAATGGGGACATAAAATGAGCTGATGATGATGAGGTACTATTTTAAATTATTATCGTCATCACTAGCTCAATTTTATGACTCCTCTGCTGGGGCACGCGAGCTCTATGGATGGAATAACCACAGGTGATGGACAATAAACCACCACGCAGGCCCAGTGCGGTGGTTGTTAACGACTGTTAATGCAGCCGGGACCAACTGTTTTACATGCCTTTCAATGCAGGGAGGAACTCGACATGATATATTTGGGTCACCCATCCAATGACCGGCCTCCTCGAATGAAACCACTGCGCAATCGAGCTCCTTTTAGTTCTATCGTATTGTAATTATAATATGCTTGCATTGCTTAGCAACATAAGTAGGTAGGCAGACCTACTCCATTTACAGAAAACAAATAAAAGCAATCTAAAAAATTACTTGATACGTTCACGCCTTACAATTAATGATTTAATAAAACAAAAGCATCAGATACCCTCAGCTAATTCTAGTAATGACCTCGCGAGCAACAAGGAGATACGGTTATGGGCCGACGCCATTTTGAAAATGAGCAAAATGGCGCCCTTTATCCTCGTTTTAGCGGGGAAACGTGTTGATTTCATAAAATTTAAAGTCACATTGTAATCGAAGAGATTTCTTCTTTTTTCTTTAGGTAGGTACTAACAAAAGGGGAGTTGCGCCTCGCAATGAAACGTCTGAATAGAAAATAAAGATATAAGTAAATAACGTTGGAAACGTAACGCCTGAAAAATAGAAAGAGCAATGATAACCTCGAAACTCAATAATGTATTTTATATATTTTTTTTTACGTCACGCTTACCTCAACCTTCCCAGTAGCATATGTATAGGTCAGTGCAGCCACCCGGAGTGCGGAAGACCCAGGTTCCTGGCTGGGTGTAGGCATTTCATTTTTTCACTATATTTTATAATTATGTATTTTATACGTCTTCGGGTAGTAGACGAGTAGATTTTATACTCCTACGGTAAGTGATTACCCAATCACTGGGGTTTCATCTCACCTGATGTTCAGTGATGATAAATCCGAAGGTGGAAAGCTCACTTCACCCTGAACTATCATTAGCTGTAACTGTCGGAACACAACAATGCTACAATACTAACATTGATTTTATTTCATTCACAGTTACAAGTATGGGACATATTTCATTTCAATATTTATAAAAGAGGTAACGTTTGTGACTTTGTTTGTATGTTTGTATGTCGGGGCAAATCTCTAGAACTACTGATCCAATTCAATAAAATATTTTACTGATAGAATAATGTACCTATACCTTGTGAGTAACATAGGCTATACTTGATTATTTACATATAATTTAACGCAAATATTGTTGCGAACAAATTACAATATGAAAAAAGGAAAGTGTTGAAAAAATCCACGAGCGGGATTCGAACCCGCACCCCATGATATGCCGGGTCAGGTGTACTGCCAACTACCACGATAGCCACGATAGCATAGTTTTGGGTTCGAATCCCGCTCGTGGATTTTTTTCAACACTTTGTCTTTTTTCATATAGGCTATTACTTATTTAATTTTGATTAAAAAAACTCTTTTCATTCTCAAATCCACGTGGACGAAGTTGTAGGTAAAGTGCTAGTATTTCAATAAATTGGTGGTAGTGAGCCAGGCGGACTTAAAACAAACTAAATCACCTACCAAAAGTTTAATTAAAATAGTCGGGGGTTCTCATTAAAAATATTATTGTAAAGTCTTACTAAGCTCTCTTGCTATTACATAATGTTATTTGTGTTCTTTATTTACTAACACACTATTATAAGATTTTAAAGTATGATTTTTAAAAGTATTTTCCTTACAAAAGTTACTGTTCTATGCAATCACTTTACTCTCTTAACAGAATTAATAAGGGGCAGATAGCAAAGGCGACTAAAACAACACTGGATAAGAGAAAATATCGATAGAGCGTGAATTTGTCGCATCGAAATAGCGACAGCCTTTGTGATAGCGCAACGATGATTAGGGAAAGTAGAGTAAAGTGAAGTAAATAGCCTTATATACTAACCCACTGCTGGGCAAAGGCCTCCATCATTGAAATTAAAGTCATCACTACAATTGATGGGTAATGGTTTACTCACGTTTGCCAAATGCGGGTTGGCAGTAGAGCTCATAAAGCTCAAGTTTATTTAACTCCAAAAAAAAAGAAAAAATTTAATTAAGCGGGGAGTAGCTGCAAAAAAAATGCGGGTTGGTAGCAGGCTGCCTAGTGCCAGTTTTTTCGCCATTCGATAGCGTTTACGAAGACGTATGGCAAAACTATGTATTCTCATATCTCGCCAGGAGGCGCTGCTTCAATGCCATACTAATTAAGTGCTAATTAACGAAAACGCTAATGCGTTTTCATTTGATCACGTTAACGAAAACGCTAATGCGTTTTCGTGTGGAACTGTCAAATGTCAAGTGGAACTCAGACTAGGCACCCCGGGCTATGCATAAAAAAATCGAAACACTTTGCCCGATCTAGGAATTGAACCCAGGACATTCGAGTACAAGGCCGAATGCTTCAGCCACCGAGGCTTCATATTGTTGTTGTTATTGTTTATATTGTTTTATAGATACCTATACTACGAAATTATAAAAATGCTAAGGCGTTTTCGGTTATGATAGGTATCTCGTATGGTTTGAGTTCCCTTTCCCTTAACAAACTAAATGAGTTTAAGCATTAACTAGATCGATAGGTATTTATTTTTATTTATGACTAGCTGACCCGACAGACTTCGTACCGCACTCCATTTTTTTAATATACTTATAGCCTATGTTACTCAGCGCTAGTGTAGCATTTTAATGGTGAAAGAATTTTTTAAATCGGTCCAGTAGTTTTTGAGTATATTCGTTGCAAACATACATACATACAATACATAAATACAAAGCTTTCCTACCTATAATATTAGTATAGACATTTTAATGGGTAAAGGGTAAGGCCAATTTTATTAGATTTATCACACCACTTATCATTCTTTCTGCCTAGCCCGTTCGTTGACTGGTAGAAAATGCCATTTGGCATTAAGTCCGCCATTTGTTTTAATAATTTATGTTGTGCAATAAATAGGTATTAAATAACATAATAGGTTTCCCTGTTTAAATAAGAAAAACTTTCCGAATATTCCTATAATCACCAATAATATGTACATACACATATAAATACTAAGTAGGTAGGTAAAAAAATAAATACTGTCTTTGAAATGCATAAATATGAACATGTTCATACTTTTATTTATTAGTACCTATTGTTTTAGTAACCTGAGAAGTAAGTAATAAAAGGTTCAAATCAACCCCATCGATATAATATACGAGTACATAGTAGGTATTGTACTAGATAACTCTATTCGAGAAACATCGGTAAAGTAGTCGATTCCGATGCGAGTGCTTAGAGCGAGCGCATCGATGATAAGGTGCCTTAGTAAGGGGTTCTGTCGATATTACTATATCGATATCGCTTGAATATTTTGTTTGTTTTCAAAAACTTTTTACAAAAGCAACTTTTACAAAGGTCTGTCATCGGATGAGTGATCAATAATTTATCATTTGGAGTTCCTCCGTGCTTCGGAAGACACGTAAAGCCGTTGGGCCCGGCTGCAATAGCAGTCGTTAAGAACCACTAATCCGTACCTACCGAACTCGCGTGGTGGTTTATGGCCAGTTTTTTTATATTCATCCACAGGGAAAGCTCGTGCGTGTGTCAGCAGTGGGGATATAGATTGAGCTGTCGATGTGATGTAGTGATGAACTGTGTGTACAAAATAGTTCATACATTATGACACTATTAACAGTTAGGTACCTATTTTTAATGATTTTTGAGCTTGTCTGGAAGATATCACTTTTGTGAGAATTCATCCACTTGGACGGTACCATATGAAACTTTTTTTCTTCAAGAAATATCCTATTCTTCTATAATCTTACGTATTTTATTCGTACTGTTACAAAAGTTGTAAAAAAACATTTCAGCAATTCTGTTCAATAGTTATATTGCCGTGAAAATCGATGCAGGCGTTTCATACAGCACTATCTGATCAGATAACACTCGACAAATAAGTGGAGTCAGGCGCCTCGCAGTTTGCATAATTGGCTAGTTCAGACCTCAACCTGTCTGCTGGATGTGCTAATATAGCGAGGTGATTTATTAATTAAAATCGACACTATTTGCATGCTATTAGATTGGATAAGAACTTCATTAGGTATTGCGTTCATTCTCCACAATAATGTACCCTGTATAATAGACAAAACTAATATTATTTGAGGACCTTTATAACGCGCTTGGTCTGCGATTGCTAAGGTTAAGCAATATTTGCAACGGCTAGTAATCAGATGGGTGACCAAAAGTCATGTACCTACAGGATAAGAACAACTACTCTCAGTCCAAAATAAATAATATACATTTCTGTTTTAAAAGTTTCTCCTCCCCTCCCCTTGCAAAGCTTATAACATGAGGATGCATATTTATGATAGAAGAGACTACTCTTCCCAGGGCCACCCACCCCTATAAAATGACATTCTATAAGGTCAGTTGAAATAATTACAAGGTTTTTTTTAGAAGATTTATATATTTTGGAAACATAACAAATTGTATGTAACATTTTTATTATTTCTTTTTTTTTCCATAACAATGATCCCTTCTCTTAATTATATTTATGTTTTCCAAACTTAGATTCATCAATTTGGGCAATCTTCCTAAAACTACCAATCATTGGCCTTACCTCTACTTTCTCCAATACTATAGCTTTAATATAAACACATCAAGCTTTCGACTTTTTTTTATTTTTTATTCTTTATAGGCAAGTATTTAACCGCAATCTCACCTGATGGTAAGCAATTATGCGGCCTAGGATATAGCATACTTGCCTAGATAATGCCTGTTCACCCTTGCTTTGAAAAAGTTAAAAGTATTGTTACATTAGAAACAAGCATGTTTTGATGGCGACTGCACATTTAACCGATGGTGTTTATAAGTTGAGGATAAAGACACAAGGATGTTTATTAGCTACTTCCGCTGCAAAGGGGGCCTGTGGCACAGGCAGCTAGCATATTTAAATATCCAGAGTAGACTTCCGTACCAATGGCATAGTGACATTCATAAGAGCTATTTGTAGCCTAAACTGAATAAATGATTTTGAATTTTGATTTTTTATAATTTTTATGAACCTGGAATAGTGATCATAAGAGATATTTGTAGCCTAAACTAAAAAAAATAATTTTGAATATGAATTTGAAATGGTGAAGATATGAACAAGATGAACTTGTTGATTATCGTATCATATCAGATGACATGAAGCAACTAAGTCAGATTGTGTAATCTGTTGCGAAGGCTTGACATGTTTATGAATTCTTAACTTAACTAATGTAATATTTATCATAGAGATACCTAAGCTCCTCCATCCATACAATATCACGATCTACAGAGGTTTCACTACATTCATAACCAGACACCATTCTAACATTTCTGGTTTCATCAACAAATATATCTCCTATCACTAATAAATATTCTCCCTCTACAATTTCATGCTTCTTTTTACTAGTTATTCGGTCCATCAATTGGTTCATTATTTGTATGTTGCTATCGCCAAACCTTGAAGCATCAACAAAGTCACGATACAGGCACTTTATATTTGTATCGGTAATGTTGAGGTTATTTTTTGAGTTATCATAATAAACGTGCACCGATCCTGTAGCATCGCTCAGTTCGAAGTTAAGAGATGTTTTGAGAGGGTTGTAGACTGCCGTAACGACGCCGTGTATCATTAAATTCTTGAAAGTCATCCCGAAGAGCTCGTAAATATACTTGTTGTGATCACTACGTTTGGCGCGAAATATGTCTTGAATGTACAATTTTAACGGGCTCCTTTGGAAATTTTCCATTATAAACCTTTGTAGGTAAAACAATAGATTGTTTAAAAAGAACTTAAACAATGATTAAAAATGTATTTAACTTTTATTTATTTTTTATATTTTTTTTCATTTTGTTGATGGCTTCGTGCGATTAGCACATTTAGCCAATGTCAAAGTAATTTTTCTAACAAGTAATACATAAATAAACAATATTTCTTTTCTGTATGATGATGATGAATGATAATAGAAATGAGAAGTGAGAAATGATATACTACCCAACCCAATCGAGTATCTCAGTAAAGATGTGGGGCTTTACTGAGTCCTCGGGCGGACTTCTTGAGAGAATTTGAAAAGTGACGTTGCACTGTTTTGTTTCATTTGCCAACACTCATGCACACTCACGAACACTTAACGATTAATAATCCACCATTATTTCACATTAATAGTCGACATAACACAAATTTTAGAAAATAAAACAAAACCGCAGACATGACTGTTCACTTTCCCGCCAAGAAGTCTTAACTATTTTTTTTTTTCCTTTATGTTGATGGCTTCGTGCGATTAGCACATTTAGCCAGTGTCAAAGTAATTTTTATAACAAGTAATACATAAATAAACAATATTTCTTTTCTGTAGGATGATGATGAATGATAATAGAAATGAGAAGTGAGAAATGATATACCCCCAACCCCTCGAGTACCTCAGTAAAGATGTGGGGCTTTACTAAGTCCTCGGGCGGACTTCTTGAAACAATTTGAAAAGTGACGTTGCTGATAGAAATATTATTTATTCTATTCATTCCATTTGATATAAGTTGGCTGTATGAGCTAAAGCCTTACATAGTGTCAAGTTTGTGAAGACTATCTGTCACTGTATCTGTCAGTTTGCTTCTGTCACTTCCTTAGCAATGAATTTGTAGCTCCAATAATGTGAATTTTCTAATCTTTTAATTTGTTATTAATCTTATAAAATGTAAAGCATTTTTGCATTTATACTGAAAATAAATTGTCATAAAATGTCATAGCGCGTTTGATTTTCAACGGTCTGCACACTCGCCCGTTCCCGAACTTCCATTGCCAGCTCACACGATATACCAATGTTAATAGGTTATGTGCCCAGTGAGTATTTAACATAATACATTATTCAAGAAAAATACAATCGGAACAAAGGGCAGAGGAAGAGAGTGTGCGGATTATCACGCTATTGACAAAATGCCGACGTCATCGTCATCTGGTGCTGAGCAGCCGGCCCCTCAACCGGGCAACGGCGCCGGGCCTATATCAATTGAGAGATTACGTGGTTCGTCAAACTATGTATCTTGGAAATTCTCGATGCGCATGCTATTAACCTTAGAAAATATTTGGAGCTGTGTGGAATCATCGGATCAATCAGTCACTACAGACACCCAACGTGACCAGAGAGCATTAGCAAGGATTTGTCTTAGTGTGGAGCCTGCCTTATACCAGTATGTTCGCAACGCCAAAACTGCCAGTGAGGCTTGGAAGAACTTAGCCAAGGTATTTGAGGATCGTGGATTATACAGGCGAGTACTTTTACTCCGGCAACTTCACCATATAGAATACAAAAATTATTCTAACATGCAAGAATACATCAATGCTGTTATGACCCTAGTGTCACAGTTAGCGGATATAGGACGGAGCATCGAAGACGACGAGGTAGCGGAGATTTTACTATCTGGTCTTCCAAGTGAATATGATGTTTTGGTCAGCAATCTGGAAACTGCATGTATCAGTACTACATCTCTTTCGAGCGAGCTTGTTAGAACACGCCTACTGCAAGAAGAAATGCGGAAGAATGGCAATGAACATACATCTTCAACAGATAATGCCTATTTTGTCAAAAAGAAAATAATTTGCAATTTCTGTGGAAAAAGTGGACATGTTCGTAACAGATGCTTTAAGCTCAGGAAGCAGAAGAAAGAGAAGACTGAGAAAGCTACAATTGCGACTGATTGTGCCTATTCAGTGACACAGACTGACTTCATAGTTGACAGTGGGTGTAGCAGTCATATGTTAATTAATAAGAATATGTTTAAAAATTTTAATAATAAGAAGAGTCATGTTTATATTGCTAATAATACGTACCTGGATAGTGAGGGATCAGGTAAATTTATTATTCCTTGTTCTAATATAGAAATAGAAGCTATGCTCGTTCCTAAATTAGCTACCAATTTACTTTCCGTTAGTAGGCTAATTAAGTCTGGTTATGTACTTGTTTTTGACAAGAAAGGGTGTCACTTTTATAAAGATAGGGACTGTAAGGTCACAGGTATGGTATATGGTCATGCAGCTGATGTCAATGGTGTTTACAAGCTGGATAGCATCACACCTGCAGATAATACTTCGCAGCCAAGTGAGTGCTCTTCAGGTCTCCTGAAGAATAGAGTTCAGGAGAAACAGAGTGCAATGTTAGTGTCAGCGGAGCTCTGGCACAAGCGGCTGGGACACATGAGTTATGGAGGTATGTGCACATTGCGACAAAAGAAAGCTCTTATGTTTCAGGATGAAGAACACAAGCTCTCTGGGTGCGTGGCTTGTTTGAAGGGCAAGCAAGTCTCAAAAGCTTATCCCTCTGGTGAAGCCAAGCGTGCCACTAGTCGATTAGAGCTCATTCACTCCGACATCTGTGGACCGATGCCGATCAAAAGTTGGGGCAATGCGAAGTACATGCTGACCTTGACAGATGACTACAGTAGGAAGAGTTGGGTGTACCTTCTACAAGAGAAAAATCAGGTAATGTCCCGTTTTATTGACTTTAAAAACCTTGTTGAGAAACAGACTGGAGCCAACATAAAGTGTCTACGAACTGATGGAGGCGGTGAATATTGTAATGATCGCTTCAAATCTTTTCTTAAGTCTCAAGGAATTATTCATCAAATAACCGTTCCGTATTGCCCTCAGCAGAACGGAGTATCTGAGAGGCTAAATAGGACTTTGTTAGAGAAAGCAAGATGCATGCTGCAGGAATCTGGTCTTAGCCGGGAATATTGGGGAGAAGCGGTCATGACGGCCCTTTATTTAAAGAATAGAAGCCCTACAGTTGCCCTTGCTGGACTGATGCCTGAACAAGTGTGGACAGGTTCAGATGTAGACCTTAGTCACCTTAGAGTTTTTGGCTGCATTGCATACTCATTAATTCCTGAGCAGAAACGTTCTAAATTAGACCCTAAATCTAAAAAATATATTTTTATTGGCTACAGTGATTCAACTAAAGGCTATAGGTTGACAGATCCACAAAATCCAAGGCAAATTTTTTATGCTAGGAATGTGACATTTCTTGAGCACAAGTTTTTGAAGGACACGGATGATAATCCTTGTGTTCATTGTAAAAATAAAAACATTGCTAATCACTTTGTTGATGTATCTATTCAGAATTCTAACTTAAATAATACAATTTTACAAAATAATGAAATAGATGATAATAGTATTTTAAATAATGATGCAATTAACTGTGATATTAGCTTAAGTGATAAAGATAATAGTGAATCTAGTCAGAATGATATTAATACTACCATACATTCAGGTGCGGACTTGGAGTACTGTACTGGAGACGAGGGAGCAGAGACTGCTGCTAGTCCAAATCATGCAGACTTGGACTACAGCTCGTCAGAGCATGACCTGTCGTCACGTCGAGGGGAAGCGATGTCTAGTGCCGGCCTTCAGGATCCTGGTTCGGTAACTGATGCTGCGCGCCCTGTACGTAGTACTCGTGGAAAGCCTCCACTCAGGTATGGAGATTATGATTTTTCCTGGGATCTCTCTCTGCTGGTTCACAACGAGATAGAGCCTCTCTCTTATAAAGAGGCTATGTCGTCGTCGGACAAAGAAGAATGGCGACGTGCAATGGAGAAGGAGTATAATGCTCTCCTCAAATATGCTGTCTGGAAACTTGTAGATCGACCACAGAATAAGAATGTAATAAAATGTAAGTGGGTCTACAAGATCAGACAAAACTGCGAAGGTAAGGATAGATTTAGAGCTCGTTTGGTAGCGCGCGGGTTTTCTCAGAAGCAAGGCGTCGACTATAGTGACACTTTTTCACCTGTTGTTAGACACAGTACACTAAGAACTTTATTCGCTTTAGCTAATGAATATGATTTGGATATCAGTCATTTTGATGTAGAGACCGCGTTTCTAAATAGTGATCTAAACGAGCATGTCTTCATGGAACTACCGGAAGGTTATAATTCAGATGATAATAAAGTATGTTACTTATTGAAAAGTATATATGGCCTTAAGCAAGCTAGTCGCATGTGGAATCAAAAAGTACATCAGCTGTTGTCTAATAATGGTTTTAAACAGAGCAAATGTGAACCTTGCGTCTATATAAATAAGAGTGATAAAAGTTTAACAATAATAGCCTTATATGTAGATGACTTCTATGTTCTAGGAAATTGCTCTATAATTAAAAATAAATTGTTAAAATTATTGCAACAGGAATTTATTGTTAAAGATCTGGGCATTCTAAAAACATGTTTGGGTATTAATGTATCTCGTAATAAATCTAAAGGTATTTTAACTATGAATCAAAAAGGTTATATAGAGAAACTTTTGGTGCGTTTTGGAATGGAAAAATGTAATCCAGTCTCAACTCCTATGATGCTTAACAATAAATTAGATAAACCGAATGGTGATTGTCTAGATGAAAATGTGTACCCATATAGGGAGTTGATTGGAAGTCTAATGTACCTCGCTGTATGTACTCGACCAGACATCGCTTTTGTATGTAGTCAGCTGAGTCAGTTCTGTTGTGGCTTCAATATGTCTCATTGGCTTGCGGCTAAACGTGTTTTAAGATATTTAGCGGGAACCTTAAGTTATGGCTTATATTTTTATAAGACTGGTAACTTAAATATAACTGCATATACTGACGCCGACTGGGCTAACGATATTGTAGACAGAAAGTCATATACAGGGTTTGTAATAAAGCTTGGGAATTATACTATAAATTGGGAAGCCCGTAAACAAAAATGTGTGGCTCTATCAAGCACAGAGGCCGAATACTTAGCAATTTGTGATGTGTGTAAAGACTTGCGTTTTGTTAAAAATTTTCTGAATGAGATAATTGATAAATCACCTTCTATTGTAGTGTATAACGATAATCAGAGTGCACAAAAGCTGTTAGAATGTAAAGAGTATTGCCACAAACGTACAAAACACATTGATTTAAGATACCATTACATAAAAGACTTGATAAATACAGGTTTTGCTGATGTTAAGTATTTATCAACACAAGAAATGGTGGCAGATATATTAACTAAGCCTTTAAGTTTAATGAAGCATAAAAAATTTATAAATGGGATAAATATTAAAGATGTAGAGACTTTTTACAAACTGTGATATGCTATATATATGCATGTAGTTTTCTTTTGTGTTTGGAACTGTGATGTCATTATTATTTCTTTTGTTTGAAAAATGTAATGAATAAGGGGAAGTGATAGAAATATTATTTATTCTATTCATTCCATTTGATATAAGTTGGCTGTATGAGCTAAAGCCTTACATAGTGTCAAGTTTGTGAAGACTATCTGTCACTGTATCTGTCAGTTTGCTTCTGTCACTTCCTTAGCAATGAATTTGTAGCTCCAATAATGTGAATTTTCTAATCTTTTAATTTGTTATTAATCTTATAAAATGTAAAGCATTTTTGCATTTATACTGAAAATAAATTGTCATAAAATGTCATAGCGCGTTTGATTTTCAACGGTCTGCACACTCGCCCGTTCCCGAACTTCCATTGCCAGCTCACACGATATACCAATGTTAATAGTTGCACTGTTTTGTTTCATTTGCCAACACTCATGCACACTCACGAACACTTAACGGTTAATAATCCACCATTATTTCACATTAATATTCGATATAACACAAATTTTAGAAAATAAAACAAAACCGCAGACATGACTCTTCACTTTCCCGCCAAGAAGCCCCTTTAACTTTTATTGAAATAAATATCGATCTTTTTTTTTCTTTAATTGATAACTTTGTGCGATTAGCACATTTAGCCAGTGTCAGTCAAAATAATTTTTCTTACAAGTAATACAATAAACAATATTTCTTTCCTGTATGATGATGATGGATGATAATAGAAATGAGAAGTGAGAAATGATATACCCCCAACCCCTCAAGTATCTCAGTGACTTGGAGCATCTCAATGAAGATGTGGGGCTTTACTAAGTCCTCGGGCAAACTTCTTGAGAGAATTTGAAAAATGACGTTGCACTGTTTTGTTTCATTTGCCAACACTCATGCACACTCACGAACACTTAACGATTAATAATCCACCATTATTTCACATTAATAGTCGACATAACACAAATTTTAGAAAATAAAACAAAACCGCAGACATGACTGTTCACTTTCCCGCCAAGAAGTCTTAACTTTTATTGAAATAAATATCGATCTTTTTTTTCTTTAATTGATAACTTTGTGCGATTAGCACATTTAGCCAGTGTCAGTCAAAATAATTTTTCTTACAAGTAATACAATAAACAATATTTCTTTCCTGTATGATGATGATGGATGATAATAGAAATGAGAAGTGAGAAATGATATACCCCCAACCCCTCAAGTATCTCAGTGACTTGGAGCACCTCAGTGAAGATGTGGGGCTTTACTAAGTCCTCGGGCAAACTTCTTGAGAGAATTTGAAAGTGACAATGCACTGTTTTGTTTCATTTGCCAACACTCATGCACACTCACGAACACTTAACGGTTAATCCACCATTATTTTCCATTAACATTCGACAGAACACAAATAGAAAATAAAATAAAACCGCAGACATGACTCTTCACTTTCCCGCCAAAAAGTCCCAACTTGTGGTAGATATATTTTGCTAGTGGACCCGGCGGACTTCGTACCGCTTTGACAGTTTCCATTCATTCCCGTGGGAATATCGGGATAAAAAATCTTATGTGTTAATCCAGGTTATAAAGTATATGTATGCCGAATTTCATCCAAACCCATCGTCACTTTCCAATTCCCTCAAGAAGTTCGCCCGGACTTAGTAAAGCCTCTTAAAGTATCTTTACTGAGACACTCGAGGGGTAGGGGGGTACATAATTTCTCACTTCTCATTTCTATTATCACTCATCATCATCTTAAAGCAGGGAAATATTGTTTTATATGTATTACTGTAAGAAAAATTACTTTGACACTGGCTAAATGTGCTAATCGCACGAAGCCATCAACGAAATAAATAAAAATCCTTCCTGTTCTGTCTGTCAATGTCAGAGAGTGGTCAGAGAAAAGTAGAAAACTGGGGTTTGAAGGGTTTTGTCGTCAGCTGTGTTGAACTTTTTATTTTAATTTTGCTTTTTTGCACTCTTATTAGGTGATTATCGCGCAAGAACAAATAATGTTCTGTGTACCTACTACATCAAAGCGGTCATCAGTTTCAAATTTCAAAGTTTCAAATTAAATACCTATTAATTGAAGGATTGAAGGTTAGAAAATTATTTAAATTCAAAATTGTTCTTATTTTGTTTTAGAATCATGTCTGGGCAAGGTATATCTCCCGAAGAAGTGGTGTCGCTGTGCCAGACACCAGACTCTTCTACAAGGGTAAGCATTACCCAATTATTCAATTTAATAAGGTAACTAATACAAAAATAACATTGACTTGTATATTATGTACCTACTTATTACTTTATTATGTATGAGTAAGTACAATAAAGAATATGTATTCTTGTGATGTCCAGTGATCAGGTTAGGTAGAGCATGGAGTTGTTAAAATCACCAAATATATTAATACTACATACTACATAATTAATTATTGGGGCAAATAGAGCTTCATAAAGAGAGAAAGAATAAAATAAAATATTATATATAGGTATCCTAAATGAACACAACACAACTTCATTTAAGTTCTAACAAGCAATAAAAAATTTCCAATTCTTTCTTTCCACTGATTAAAACAAAACTATTATATAGGTACCTTGCTTTGATAATTTTTTTATGAATTAGCTAATAAGTAGGGTAATGGTTTTCAAGGCTTAACTTTTCTTATCTTATATATTAGTGGTCTTATCTTATCTTATCTTATATATTAGACTTACAATCTTTAAACAGCGCCATTACATAAACACTTGTATGCTTATAACTTTATTGTTCAATTTCTATTGACCCGATAATTCTGATGGCCGAGTTGTTATGTATTATAATCAAATGTTTTCTTTAATTATATTGATAATAACATCTTGTTCTTCAATGTTGCATGTTATCTAAGAATGTTACACTTATCAGTAGAGTCAATATCTAAATGATTGAAACATATTGTGGTCAAAATATATACTTTTATCTAAGCATATTTTTAACAGATTCACTGTCCAAAAAATGTCATTACCAGCAAATTTTTACCTGACCGCGTCAGAAGGAGGGTTATGTTTTTCAAGTGCATGTATGTATGTGTGTCTGTTTCTTTGGCACGCCAGCTCTACAGCCCAAACGGCATGGTGGATTTTAAGATATGAGGTGTCATTAGATTTTTTTTGAGTTGAGTTGTTTCAGTGACATATGCTATAAAAAAAATAAAAAAAAACCAAAAAAAAGTAAAAACATTGGCCGGGTTAGCTATTAGTAGTCTTGACCCCAAAAAACTGTTAAATCGACCACATGATCAAAATTCTTTAAACAAACTACAACGTCTGCAGAATTTAAAGAATATGGCAAATTTTTCTATGGACGTAGATGTAGTTAATAATTTTCATTTACAGCAATGTTTTATGGTGGTAGTAGAAGCAGATTTTATTCTCATGTTTTTATGTCTCCATTGAACACAGAAGCCTTCCCTTTATAGATGGAAACACCGCATGGAGAACAGGACATAAACCACCATGCGGGTTCAGTGCGAATTGCTTTATGTGCCTTCCGAAACACGAAAAGCTTTGAGATGATAATTTTTAGTCACCCATACGATGACCAGCCTTTCCTAAAGTTGCTTAACCTTATCTCTGTAGCATAGAACCTCAAGTGCGAGTGAGACAGGCATGGCAATAATAATAAGTACTAATGACAATAACATAGACAACGATAGTTCATTTAAACAAAGTAGGTTTTATTTAAGTTTAAGATCTTTAATAAAGATCTAAAAATATAAAGATTCTTTATAACAGTGTCTCCCACTATTCCGTTCCAGGACTTCATGTTCCAACAGACGATGTACCGTATAAAGGACCCTCGAAAGTCCATCCCGTTCTACACGGGGGTCCTAGGAATGACCCTGCTCAAACAGCTGCACTTCCCCGAGATGAAGTTTTCGCTGTTTTTTATGGGGTATGAAAACCCTGCGGAGGTGCCTCAGGACGAGCAGGCCAGATCGACTTGGGCGTTGACAAGGAAGGCTACTTTGGAATTGACTTAGTAAGTTATGTAATATATACAGCATGCCTTTTTTTACTGATTCATCATCATCATCATCATCATCATCATCATCATCATCACCAGCTCATTTTATGTAATGTACCCACTGTTAGAGGAATAGGATAGGGAGAACGAGCCATATACCACCACGCGGGCCTAGTGCGCGCCATCGAGCTCCTCAGACTTTTACTGATTCCTTCTAACATAGTTCCGGCAGCTAGAGATAAGATAGTCAGTGCCTCAGTAGTTGAGGATCCGGGTGAAGTCTATTTTTAAAGGGTTTCCAAATCGTGTGATCGAAACACCGTCAGTGGGTTTCGAGAGGGAATATTCCCCGTTTCGTAGTAGATTCTCCGAGGTGTTCGGATCGGATGGGACTGACACGTGTTTGTTCTGCTTGTGTGCAGCAACTGGGGCACGGAGGCGGACGAGTCGCGCTACCACAGCGGCAACGCGGACCCGCGCGGGTTCGGGCACATCGGCGTGTGGGTGCCCGACGTCGAGGCGGCCTGCGCTAGGTAACTGATTGTCTATACTATTAATAAAGAGGTAGTGCCTTACATATAAACAGAGAATAAGCTATGTAACATGTACCTTTCTTCTAAAAATTGCATGCCCGACTAGGGTAAAATGTTTGTTTCCATTATTATTATGTGTTAGGAATTGAGAACGCAACCTTTGTTTTGTCATGTTGGCATTACATTATTGTATGCGTTTGTTGGCATTGTCCGTCTGTCACTGCTTCATGGCTCACCATTACACGTCTTATACAGTTGTCTCGCGTTTTATTGCACACCTTTATAATATCATAATCTATCATGGTAGAAGAGCGTGGTTAATTGGATAGTGTGCAAAAAGTATCCGCAACATAAAGAAACATAAAAATTGGTTGGCTAATTTTTAAGGTTATTATAACCTCTGAACGGCGGCGTGCTCGACCATTTCTTTCGATCATTTCAAGTTATCAAAGCCAAAAGATGTCGAATGGAGGCCACAATCCATTTCATATTGATAGACTCATGGGTCGGGAGAACTATGCGACCTGGAAGTTTGCAGTGCAAGCATACTTCGAGCTTGAAGAATTGTGGAGCTGTGTTGCTGGTACCAATACTGATGAAAAGAAGGAAACCAAGGCAAAATCAAAGCTAATATTATTGCTGGACCCAATCAACTACGTGCATGTACAGAATGCGAATACATGCAAGGAAGTCTGGGAGAGTTTGGAACAGGCTTTTGATGACAGCGGGTTGTACAGAAGAGTAGCCTTGCTGAGAGACCTTATTACCACAACGTTAGAATCATCGCAAGGTGTCGATGACTATGTAAACAGAATAATGTCAACAGCCCATAAACTTAGAAACATAAAATTTAACATCAATGATGAATGGCTGGGAACATTGATGTTGGCAGGTTTACCTGAAACATACAAACCAATGATAATGGGCATTGAGAGCTCAGGGATCAAGATCAATGCAGACTCAATAAAAACAAAGCTCCTGCAGGAAGTTCAATGCTCTGAGAGTTCAGCGTTCTTTACAGGAAGAAAAGTTATGCAAGGCAATCAGTATATAACAAAGGTCAATAAAGGGCCCCGTTGTTATAATTGCAACAAGCAAGGACACATAGCTAAGAATTGTCATGCTCCGAAAAGGAATTTTAATAAAGAAGAGGAAAACAAAGGTTGCGTTCTCAATTCCTAACATCCCCTACAGAACGCAAACCCATTTTACTAATACAATATAAATGTTTCACAAGTGTAGTGCCTTTAGTTAAATTATCAGCAACTACAAACAGAACTTGGGCAAGGAGTGGACTGCGCTTTACTAATCCACTGTGACAACCAAAGTGCGATACGTCTAGCATCGGTAGACTGTTACAAACCAAAGACTAAACATATAGATATTCGCTTACACTTTCTGAGAGAAAACATTGTAAAGTCCAAAGTTAAGTTTTTATTTTTGAATGGTTCTGATATGGTAGCTGATAATTTAACTAAAGGCACTACACTTGTGAAACATTTATATTGTATTAGTAAAATGGGTTTGCGTTCTGTAGGGGATGTTAGGAATTGAGAACGCAACCTTTGTTTTGTCATGTTGGCATTACATTATTGTATGCGTTTGTTGGCATTGTCCGTCTGTCACTGCTTCATGGCTCACCATTACACGTCTTATACAGTTGTCTCGCGTTTTATTGCACACCTTTATAATATCATAATCTATCATTATGCATAACACCTATGTATGTATTTACACAATTTTCTTGGCAATAAATTTTTATCTTATCTTCGAATAGTTATTCCGCGTTTTGTTTCCGTCAGGTAAACGGCATTTCAAATTACAGTAAAAGAGACAAAGCACCGGAGTAACTATTCGAAACTTATTCTCTGTTTATTTGTAAGACCCGTATAGTTTGTGACTTTGTTTGTTTGTTTGTTTGTTTGTTTGTTTGTTTGTTTGTTTGTTTGTTTGCGGAGGGTAATCTCTGGAACTACTGGTCCAATTCCAAAAATTCTTTCACATATAGAATGCAACATGCCTTGCGTTGCGGCTAACAAAAGCTATATTTTACTTTGATAAATGATAGCTACAATTTCGAAATCGCAAAATTTGTAAATCTCTTTGTACGAATTAATACAAAATCCACGTGGACGAAGTCGCGGGCAAACAGCTAGTATCCTTTAAAGAAGAAAGAAGAGAAGAATAAACACTCGGTTCCGAACTTATTACCGAAAAAAGCAACCAGTTGTTAATTGTACAAATGCAACTATTAAACTAATCATCATCATCATCATCATCATCATCATCATCATCAGCTCATTTTTATGTCCCCACTGCTGAGGCACGAGCCTTACCTATGGATGGATAGAGAGAACGGGCTATTAACCACCACGCGGGCCCAGTGCGGATTGGTGGTTGTTAACGACTGCTAATGCAGCCGGGACTAACGGCTTTACGTGCCTTCCGAAGCACGGAGGAGCTCGAGATGATATATTTTTGGTCACCCATCCGATGACCGGCCTTTGCGAAAGTTGCTTAACCTCAGCACTCGAAAAGCGGGCGCGTTAACTACTGCGCCATCGAGCTCCTCTGTAAACTATAACATACATTTAAATCGCAAATGCACTAAGCGAGCGATCATTGAGCGATTTGTGTCCGTTATACCAATTTGTCATAGAGCAGTCGCGTATAAGCCAGCGGGTCAGGTGCATTACCTATTGCTGGACTGAATACTGGTGATTGTTAAACTGGTGATCCAAGTCACCCTAGCGGCACGTGAAGGGGATGTACAGTGGTTTTCAGTAGATAGGTCCCTCCTCCTGAATCCTTGTCGAGACCCTCAGGTCTGGGCAGGGAGGCGGGAGCTGGAGGGGAGAATCCTACATAAAGGAGACATACTTGAGAGACGAGTTTTCCACGGTCCAAAAAATAGTGCACTACCTTTATGCTATCGTGGCTCTGTCCAACCCGCCGAAATACTATAAAGTCTTATTTTGTAAGCCAAAGGAGCTTTATGTCGACAAAAAAAAATGTAGTTAACTTCGAAAAGTTTTTTCAGAAAAGGAAAAAATACCAAATTTTTTCAACACAACTTTTCTCTTTCCAGGTTCGAACAGCAAGATGTGAAGTTCATAAAAAAGCCTCAGGACGGTAAGATGAAGGGTTTGGCCTTCATACAAGACCCCGATGGGTACTGGATCGAGATCTTCACCACTGGTGTGGTTTAAGGGGGGAGTAAGACTTGCCGCACTTTGTAAGCTTTTTCGTAATAAATGTACGTCCCATAACGTATGTGTACGTACACACGCTTGCACATCAGAAAAAATATCGTAAAATTTCTTCAATAGACTTTGAAAAATGAAATTGAAATAATATGTAGTGTTAATTCCGCTATATTACTCGATAATCCAAGTTGGATGCAGTACGAATGCACCGCCCTCCCGCTTGCAATATATATGCATATGCAGAAGAATCAATGGAGGCAAGCGAACATGCACACCAACACCGATACCTTCCTTATGACTTAGTCATATTATGGTTAAACATTTATTAAAGAAAAATAAACAAAATGTTGAAAAAAATCCACGAGCCGGATCGAACCTGCACCCCATGACAAATTGCGTGGGAATTTACGTAAAATTATTTAACACGTTGACTGTCGCAAAACCAGACACAATAAAAAATGTTCAGATAATTTTTAACGCAAATTTTTGTTGCGAACAAATTACAAAAACACAAATTTTGAAAAAATGTCCACGAGCAAGATCCTGTAGAATTACTCTTGAAACACAATTGCAATAATCAATTTCCAATCACAAATCTGCAGCCTTCTGACATACCGGGTCAGGTGCTCTTCCAATTGAGCTATCGTGGTTCTAACCAGCCCGCCGAAAATTTATTGTTTGTCGGTCACCGGTGACCACCACGGCGATTAAAGACTTAAAACTATAATTCAAAATTAAAAATAATTTATTCAGTTTAGGCTACAAATAGCTCTTATGAACGTCATTATGCCATCGGTTCGTAAGTCTACTCTGGGCGGGAGACCTTGTACTGAGAAGAACCGGCAAGAAAATCAGCAAGTGTCCAGCTCTTTTCTCCCTTACAGAGCGTCAAAAATATTGGAAAATGCCCTATCATAAAAGGATACTTTCCATCGCAAATAAAAACACAAAATATAAAGGACAATCAAAACATGTAAAAAAAACACAAAAAAGATAAAATAAATAAATTAATAATAATAATAATAATAATAATAAATACGTTTATTGCTTTCAAAAAAAAAACTAGTATGTAGGTAACAATTCCATACTTATAACTAAAGAAAGAAAACATTAGATTCACATATTTCATGGAAGAGCATACATGGGTAGATCATTATATAAATTTTGAAGGCAAATGGAGGCGGCTCAGCTAGTGCTGACATAGGACAGCGCTGATTTTCAGCCGCTCCCACTCCTCTAAGGTCTATTGTGAGGGTTGAGTTACGAGGGCTTTAAAACTGTTAGCAAAAATAATTCCTCCTCCTTCCTCCTCAGTAATAAAAAAGAACGGCGAAGTACGAGTAGCACTCTGTCTATAACTATGTGCGTGCGTGTAACTGTAATGTGTGTGTGAGTTGGGTTAGTTGGGTAGAAGTACGTGCAATGTGTTTCATGTGTGGCTTTTTAAAAATAGGCTATTGGTTGTGTTGTGTAATCATAATATAGTTGGTTAAGTAAATAAATAAAATAAAATGAATGGGTAAGTTTGGAAAATTAGGCGGGTCGGTTCAAAGGGTAGGTAATGGTAGGAGGTAAATATTTAAGTTTGCAAAAACATCATTTACCAGTTGAATTTTTTACAATGTCATACAGTACTAGTAAAAGTCAAAACCTGTCTAAGAAAAAACAAAGTTAAAAACAAACGAAAAACAAAGTTTAAGTTAAAAACAAAGTAATCATAAAAAAAACACAAATGTTGAAAAAATGTCCACGAGCTGGTAGGCTACTCTTGACGCAAACTCAATCTCAGTACAATTCCAATGCGATTAATATGTATCGATATTGGGATAAGTTTTGCAATTTCGGAACGCCCCATCTCGATAATAATTTGTTCACTCAATTTCCACGCAATTTAATTCCAATGTGGCGCTATTATCGCTTTTAAGAGTGCCATTTGAATTTTTTAGATTTGTGATTGGAAATTGGTTATTTCAATATTGTGTTTCAAGAGTAACCCTACAGGATCTTGCTCGTGGACATTTTTTCAACATTTGTGTTATTGTAATTTGTTCGCAATAAAATTTGCTTTAAAAATTATTTGAACATTTATAAAGTAATCATATTTATTGAAGAAATTTTACAGTTTTTGGATAAGTACTTAGTCTGTTGTGCAGGAGTCTATACGATACAAATTTGTATACAATGTGCGGATGGCCTAAGGTAGGTTTCACTTTCCTTCTTCGTCAACTGCTCAAATGTGATAATGAAGTATGCAATCCTTCACAACGAGAAAAGAACAAAAAAATTTGTTAATAGATTTTTTACTTGTACAGTCGACCACATGTCAAATGTAACAGCAGTGACACTGCTAATTAATGTGGTACTTAATAAGCCCAACAGTGGGATATTCTCCATGTTTCTACTAGTATATTCGACCATATAGAAACTATAAACCAAAAAATTGGCTTTACCGCCTTAAAAGCTAATGTTGCTAGCACATCATAAAACAACAAGGTCTATTTTTGCTTACAACACCAAGTGACAGATACGTTGTCATCATTGAAAATGAGCCTTAACGAAATTTTATTGTACTCATTCGAAGTTGTGTCATCAAGCTGTTACCCTGTAGTTGTCGTCGACTGTACTAAAATGCCGAAGTTAAACCATTTGTTTAAATTTATAGTGTACTTAAAAGTAGTTTTTGTTGGGCAAATACGCTTCATTGATATGAACAAGACGTAAGAAGCCATAATTATGACAAATTAAAATAGAAGCAAATAGAAAAAAAAAACAGAAAATTAAGTAAAATCCGAACTTTGTGCAATTGAAATGACATTGTAATGTAATCAAATTTAGTTTTATAGCGTATGCTTTGACATTAAATTTTACCTAACCTTTACATAACCTTTTCTTATATACGTAAAGTAAATTAAAAATGCCATAAGAATGCTGTGTAACTGCTCATAACGCTGTGTCAATTAAGTTTAGATTTAAATATATATATATATAGGGGATAACTTATAGTGTCTAACATGCATCGTTTGGAAACGTCGTTTATTAACAAATCTAGTCCCAATCAGGGCCTCGTTTATTTAAAGTTTCGAAACAAACAAATTTCTTTAACCACTTAAAAAAATACCGGTTTAAAAAAACCGGTAATTTTTTGAACCGGTTTTTCTGTTTCTTGATTTTTACCGGTTCATATTGGATACCGGAATTACTGTAACTAGTTGTTTTATAACCTGTGTTGATACTGGTATAATTCCTGATATAAAATAAAAGTAGGTACTTACCGGTTTAATAGCGGTACCTTCTATTTAAACAGCTAGTGGAGGAGGCGCAAGAGGTGTGTCAGGACCGTAGCAATTGGAAGGATGTGGTCTCTGCCTACCCCGTTGGGAAAAAGGCGTGATGGTATGTATGTATGTATGTATGTAATGGAGGGTGATTATAACAAGCGATATTTAAGCAACGGAAATAGTTTGAAAATAATGAAAGATTTGATAAATGAGACTTCCTTATATGATATTCTAACCTAACGGCCTGAAGCAATCCCAAAGGTCTTAGCTTTGAGTCTCAGCTGAGGCAGGCGCTCTTTTCCAATATTATTATACCATTTTCCATATCAATTAATAGTTTATAATAAACTTGCTTAGGTTATATCCTTAATAGTTATAGATTAAGCACATGTGTGTATATTTGTTACTCTTATTTTTATTGTCTTGTTTTCAATTTGTATTTTTTTATGTATAACAAAAAACATGTTAATATATTATATATATGTATATAAACGTAACGAGTGCAATAATAATTATGTTATATGAAGGTGTATTTAAATTAGTATTTAAGCAATACAGAAATATATTGACACAAAATGTTAAATTTATAAATTTATGTAGTTTTTATTTTCATTTAATGACCTTTCGAGAAACCTTTTAGATACAATTTAAGAAACCTTTCGACAGAATATAATCACAATAGAACGTTTAAGATGATTTAATTAAACAAGGCTCGATAATTAATAATATTCTCAATTGTTTTTTAGAACTTTGTACCTAATGGTATGCGATATAGAGTTCAAAATTGAATTTTAGTGATACGCTCATTCTCCTTCAGTTTAGTTTTAAGACCAACACCGGTGACATTTTTATCTTTAGACCGCCACAGTCGGCTATAAGTGATAGCGTGCTTTGTACGTGTAAAATGGTACCGGAATGAAATAGTACATTGTTCACCGAGAGGATAAAGTGACCGATTACCGTCGAGGGTGTCGTTTGAAGCCCGAGCCGTAGGCGAGGGCTTTAAAACACCCGAGATCGGGAATCGCAGTTTCTCTCGAGTGATACATAGTGCTTTATACTACACCTGATACTTTATCATATCAGATTTTACGAGTATTCTCATGTTTAAAAAACTCAAAGAACTTGTCAATCAAAAGTAAGTACTAGACGTCATAAGTTGCATTGCTGACTTTGCTATTTGAAAGAGTAAGGCGTTTTAATATAATTATTTTATGTAGGTTTTGAAATGCTTGGTTATTTACTTTACAAAAATTATATACTCGTAAAAACCGGACTAACATAAAAAATAACCGCAAAAAGAAAAAAATAAGCTCTACGATACCAGTGTATTTAAATGAGTATATCGACGGTCCCTACGTAAAATAACATAACTGCAAATGCCAAATTTTACAGGAGAGCGGTTTGAAGTTTCAAACGCGTCTAATTCAAGTTCTACTGCATATAGAGTAATGAAATTTGGCATGAAGTTTTTATTTATTGTCCCTTTAAGAAAAAACAAAAAATATTATAAAAAAACATTCATTTTATGTATTATTAGTCACATACGTCATTTTACATCGACAACATTCTAACTAAAAATGCTTAAGTGGTACATAACGACTTCTACGTAGCAGGTTTTATGGTGATATATATTGTAACTGCCAATTACAAAATTATACGTGGGACATAATGAGCCGGAATAAACACTTACGGGATTTTCAGATTGGGAGTAATCCATAATGTTACTCTTTCGTGGCATGTTTCTATATATTTAACGAGTACTTACGCAGTAAAAGAAAACATTACCATGAGGGAGCGAGCGCAACTGTTCCGCAAGTGGCAGTTACGGGGGAGGCGCGCAAGGTCGTCCTCCTCGATGTAAAATTACGGAACTACCACTGCTGTAGTTTTACGTTGGAGATTTTGTAGTTATGGAATTTGTCGAGGTTTGATTTAGAGTAGAATTATGGCATTTTTAGCCCTGTTTCTTTGATGAAACGAAACTTTAGGATGACCTGAAGGTTTCGAAACAAAAAAATAAAAATTACTTATGTACCACTTGAGGAATTTTACGTAGGGACCGTCGATATATAAATACATTGAATATTGATAGTTGTCGCAGACGGGGACAATCATCAACCAAGTGGCCGTGGCTAGCTCAATTAAATCCGCATTCTCTTTGGTTGGTGATTGTCCCCGCCTGCGACAACTATCAATATTAAATGTATTTATATATACTCATTTAAATACTCTGGTATCGTAGAGCTTGTTTTTTCTTTTCAGTTTTTTTCTTTTTGCAGTTATTTTTTATTTTATTATATAATAGTAAAAAAAAATGAAGAACGTAATCTGCCTACTATGAATTTGTGTATCGTTCCATTTCACGCAACGATAATATTCAATTTATAGCATTCTTATATATTTATAATGTGTATAAAATTTCATTATACAGCATCGATAACACTGAGCTAACTATTACACGCTCATAGCAGTACACGCATCTAATTTAAATGTTCCTGTGTGTGTATTTAAAGGTGTTATTTATATAATAAATATATTGTCAGTAGTCTTGGGCTCAGTAAGATGGCTGCTTTAAAGAGCCTTGCTTTGCCTCTTCTACTTATATTTATGGATGTGGTAAGTTTATTTTATTTTTATTTTAAAATTTGATAATGTTGACTCCAAGCTACCTTCCGACTGCTCTTTCATAAATTTAATTATTAATTAAATATTTGTTTAAGTTATTAAAGACAGTGGTATTATCTTTGGTAAAGCTATTAATGGAAATAGAAATCTTTAAATGTCAAATGAAGGTTTGCTTACATTTCTGGTGTAAAATCTTTGTCCTTTTTAAGGACATAGCGCATACGCAGGAGTGTGAGATTTGGCACACCTAGTTAATATTTCAATTGGAGAAGATATGCAGAAAGATAAAATGTATGTTTATGTATATGTGTTACATTGCATTGTATATTTAGTGAATTACTTAGAAGTAAACTAATAAGTGTCACTGTGTTTCCACCTAAATCAAGGTTTACGAACATTGTGTGAGTGACATGAATTAGTATTAAGTAGGTAAGTATGTATGCAAATAAAATATGTGTGTGCAATAATTGAACATTCGAAAGTAACTTATTTACAAATTAATATTTGTAATGATCGATAAGGAAACAACAGTTATTTAAATGATTTAAAATGAGTATATTTGCATTTGACATGCTTTTCTTATAATCGAAAATTATACACTTGGAAAATGCATAAAGTTAATATACTATATTAACTTTATGGGAAAATGCGACTTACTCTGAAGTTTAGGGGGGCGATTTTTAAACCTCACCGGTAATCTCGAAGTTAAAAGCAGCATAAAAAGACTGAAATACAAACATTTTTTTCATTAAGTATTTACAATTTTATTATTAATTACCGAGCATTTACTGCGTAAAAAACCGCCGCCAAAAAAGCCCTGTGACGCTAAAAAGCATATAACGCAAACTCACCTTGTTTGTTACCAGGGTACCAAGTGCGAACTTAGACAGAGATGTGTATGTTTGTGTTATAAAATCTATAAGTCAATTCTTGTTGGTCGTTACAACATCAATGCTGTATACGCATTTTATTGATACATATATTAAAATAAGAACCTAAAATATGTACTGTTGGCCATTACCAAATAAATAATTTAAAAAAAAACAGCCGAATTGAGAACCTCCTCCTTTTTTGAAGTCGGTTAATAAAGGCGCTGCGCTGCTCCAATGCCATACAAATTGTTGTTTTCGTCAACGTGATGTAATGATAAATAAAACATGCATTAGGTACCCAAAATGCGTTTAACAAATAAGAGGTCATACAAGTGTCATTTTCGATTTAATAAAACAATTCAAATGCACGCAGTACACAATTAAATGTTGAACAGAATACATTATTAAGCGTGTGTGGGAGAGGGAGAGAGAGAGAAAGAGAGAGAGAGAGAGAGAGAGAATAATATGTGTGTTTGTGTGTGGAAGAGGGGATATGTATGTGAATGTGTATAAGGGTTTTTTTAGTTCACTGTTATGTTGTAACAGTTACCGACTCAAATTTAAAGGTTGGTAGCCATTTTGATAATTCAGTTTATTGAATTCCTATAATTTGTAAATAATTTTAGTACTTACCTATTGAAAAATTAAAGAAATTTCCTGTTTCAGATCACAACATCGTTGCAAGTACCATCAGCGCAGGTTAGAGAAACCTATGATATAACAGATAGGCACAATATAAAAAGTCCCCAACAAAACACACTTGAAAAGTCAACTTCAACATATAAGGCTATAGCAGCATCAAATATACCTCCATTTTACAAAAATCTGTTTTTGAATAACCAAACCAGTAAAGATTTTCAAGAATTCCTAAACAATGATAATAAATCAGGAAAGAGGACAGTTAAAATTACCTACAAAAAAAGATCAAAGCCCAGGCAAATAAAAATTGATACCGGTAAGTTAGATTTTAAGATCCTTAATAAAACGATGAAAAATAAAAATATGTACATTGATTGGAGTAGTCATGGAAATGGCAGTGGATTGTATAAGCACCTTTTAAAATATGAGGACGCATCCACAGAAGTACCAACATATGAAAACAGAATTGGAGCTAGCTTGGAATCCATGGAGTATCAACATGACAGTATGACACCAAACGATATAGTAAACATCGTTCCAATAGAGATTTCCAAAAACAGTCATGAGAGGAATAACAACAGTTTTGCTGAATTCAGTAATTCAAGTAGGAAAGACAATAGTTATAGTTTTGCAAGACATTTCAACAGTCATTCTAAATCAACAGAAGAACCGGACGTTGCCTACAATAATGATTACTTTCAAGAAAATCTCGAGGACAGGAAAGAGGTAAATTTTAATTATTAATAATTTGCTTACCACTATACCAAAAAAGAAGTCAGTAAAGTATGTTAAAGTTTGAGTGAGATTTAGTGCTTTATCCTTTATATCAAAAATAATGTTATTCTTTGTTTACCGATCTTAATGATCTTATGTACAGTGATTATTTAATAAGTGTTATTTTTGGTATATTATACAATTTCAGCCCTCGAAAGAACCTTCCAGTAAAATGAAAGCTTTCGAAAATATACAAGTAAATGTTATACCGAGTGAAACCAGTCTGTATCAAGATCAGTCTAAAAGTAAAACTAGATATATTTTACGTAGCAAACCATGCAATACGAATTTGAGTAAATATGAGAATAATGATAAAGAAATACATCATACAAATGATAAAATTGTATCTACAGAAAAAAATAATATAGCTTATGAAGTGAATGAACTGAACGAACCGTATAATGTATCGAATGATCCATTTAAACCAGATGATACAATGACAATCAAACCTTCTAAAGTAACCACAGAGGTTTTAGATACAATTTATACCACAAACGTTATTATTAATGCTTCTAAATATGTTAGTACTGAAAATGCTCTGTTGACCGATGTAAAGCTTAAAGAAAATAATACCGGCACAAATAATTCTGTTAACGATTCGAACAGAGCAAGAAAAGCATATCGTACGTTAAGAATGTTAAATAGAAACAAAGGTCAATCGAAGAATCTTAAAAATGTTCAAAAGTCTAACATTTCCACGGAAAATGAGACTTCTGAAGATAATTCCAAATATTCTCAGTCATTAAATAAATCTGCTTACTTTATCAAACATGCTAGAAATATCAAAACAGATAATACAATGTTAGAAAATAATGACTCTGACAATGTTTCTCCAGAAAAAAGAAGGTCTAACAACTCTAAGCACTGTAATAAAATTATCGCTAATAGTATTGTACCAAAGTTTGAAAAAAGCAAAAGTAATGAACAAGTAAGTTATTCCAATGAGGTGACTTCTGACGAAGATTACGAAATTAATTCTACAAGCGAAGATTTCGAAAAGTACTTAAGATCTATAAAGCATAATTCGCAGCTTGTATCTACTACCCCAGAAAGTGCTTACTACACTTTTGATAAATTAGTCAATAGAAACAAGAACAATGCAAAAACAAAAAGTAAATCTAGAATTAATATGTACCTCAAATCGGATAACAGTGATTTATCAGAAAAACATATGAAACACGTCTATAATAAATCAGCTATTTCAATCAAATCTCAATCAAATTCCAATGAAAATACAATTAATGACGATGTAAGATTAAAAAAACAAAATAATGTGGTACATTCATTAATTCATTCTCCTCGCGAAGATACGGCTCATATGATTCCAAAATTAATACATTTTAAGATAGATTTATATATAAACTCTATAAATAATTTGAATGAAAAGTTGCCACTTCCTGATTATACTCCAACAGATAATATAAAAACTTCAGAACATATTGACTACAGTAAACCTTTGCCTTGCTGCACCTATCAAAACTGTTTTACAAGTCAAATGCTACTACGTTTTAATATCCGATGTCAAAGAACACTTTGCTAACAATATCGACAAATTAGATCTTAATGATCAAATATTAGATAAATACAAAAAGCAGTATACAATAGAAAAAAATATGAATCTATTGAAAATAGTTTACAACTTACGTCAATAGAGGATCAAATGAAAGCTTATTAAAAAAACATCCAAAAAATCAGTCAAATGAAACCAAGAATATCCAAATAAAAGAAGTAGTTATCTCGAAATAATATAATATGTGTATAATCGGGTAATAATGATCTCCTAAACTACTAAACGTACATACGTACTTTATAACTCCTGTATTATTGTTTTCCAAAAACAGTTTTTATTATTAACATTTTTTAACCTTTTATTTATTTACAATATGAAATCCACAAGTCCCACATTTATTTTAGTTGATCCTATTTCAAAAGTGAAATTATGTACAATAAAATATCTGGTACTTGTTAATAGTCATTTGTTAATATGACACCATTACATCAATGTTTGTAGCATTGTTGTGTTCCGGCAGCTAGAGATAAGATAGCCAGTGCCTCACTAGTTGAGGATCCCGGGTGAAGTGCGCTTCCGTCATTGGCCTTATCATCACTTAACATCAGGTGATATCAAGGCACTGTTCTTACCCGTT
Organism: Eudonia mercurella; assembly: GCA_963082485.1. NCBI lineage: Eukaryota > Metazoa > Arthropoda > Insecta > Lepidoptera > Crambidae > Eudonia > Eudonia mercurella. The sequence continues at coordinate 1,056,781 of OY720047.1, read as the reverse complement.
ACTATAAAAAAAAAATACACATAAGTACACTTACAGAAAAAATATAAAAACCAGCAAAAATTGTCTCAATAATTCAAAGAAATTTCTATGACCTCTGATATTTTGACATAGTCTTTTACCACATTACAGGTACAATACAATAATGCGGTAGAGTTAGAGCTATTAATAAAACTAAAAAAGAACTTGATCAACTAATTAAATTGACACAAATAATTATTTTATAATTGAGTCTTGAGCTATAATGCCACAAAATGGCAACATTTCTTAAATATTCTGTGTCATCAACTCCTGAAAGTCGTAGCATCAGCATGCTCCCGTACAACCGATAAATCTGACCGCACGCAAAATGGCGACAACGTAAAACAATGATATTGTCGCCATATAACAGAAACTACGTAAACTAACATTCTGAATAAGAATAAGAAACATATATTCGTCTTTTAACCACAATATAAAAATGCAAAAATAATAGGTAACTATGCTCAAAATAAAAAATAATATCTGCCATTGATACTCCAGATGCATAATATATCCAAAACATGTAATAGAATGGGATTTGAAAGTAACAAAGGTTTTACAGTTTTTATACTAAAGAAAAGTAACAGAAACTGATAGAAGATTTACACAAATTATCCTTTGCACAGAAGATCTCAATAAGTCGACTACCTACTAAGAGAAGAGAAACTTGCAGACCTCATTAACTTAATTAAAATACACAAATACCTAAAAGCGGCTGATTTGCATGTAAAACTGAATGTAAAAATGATCTGGGTATTAAAATGTATATCAAAAAACATTTAAATGTATTATTTTAGTGTGTTCATAGCCTAATTCGCTTTACCTCACAACTGACTGACAGAATTGCCTACGTCAAATTTTGATCAGAATTCTCAAATACAACCACACCATAATCTTAGTGACATATCTCAGTTTCACGCTAAAGTTTGATACTAATTATTTAAAAACATCATGGTAACACACATTATTAAGTAAAGGAATAGTTTGTTATACGATTATGATTATTTCTACGCTTTCGTAGCTAGACTTCTTGTATAATTTCACAGTTTATAATTTAACAGCACTGAAATATAATATGGTTGGTCTCAGCCAAACGCACTTGTAACGTTGGAAGCTCCGTGATGGTGTTTAGTTTGGTTTTTTATTTTTTAGTTTTCGCTAGAGCGCTTTCAGAATATACGGTAAATATTCAATCATTAAATCGTCTTGAGATAAGCATACAACAAACTTACCTAAGAATCTAAAATAGAAAACAAAAACTTCTTCATGCCTAGCAGATTTTGCCAGTAATTGAGATGTTGAAATATACAGTCTGTCAATTCGTTTTCGTTTGAAATAAAATGTGATTGTCGTTTTCTACTTTTACGTATAATTTAATATTTAGTGTTCTTCTATGATAAAAACATCATATTTTAATAATAGTATCTACAATCTGTCTTCAAACTTTTACAAGAAGGCGTTGTTATTTAAAGGCAATTCAAAATAAATATGAACCAAAGAAAACATTTTAACGCTTCTTTATGGAAATGATTTTACCAAACTATAACAATATAACAACCACATAAACACCCCCTTTAATAATTAATCAAATTATAAATATTTTTTAACATTTAATGTTGACAGAGTGTCGTGACTTACGGTGGATCACCTGAACATGTATATTCGGGACCTGAAAACATCTCAACAGATAATCCAGTTGTTGACAAGGTCAGACATTTTTAATTAGCAGTAAGTAACAGTAGCATACTATACTTCAAAAGTGAATTTGTAGGCTAACAAAATTTATATTTGACAGGATATTCCACGTATAAGACCAGAAGCGCTATTGGAAACAAAATGTCCCTATGCAAGTACCCTCTTACAACTTTTGAATATACTACTAGAGTTTCTGAATTACTCTTCTGAATTGGAGAAAGTGAACAAAGTCCTAACATTCATGGAGACATATTTAGAAAGCGTACCAGCGAGCCATGAAAGAGATGCACTATTTTTGAAACTAAAACTCATTGAACACCAACTCTTACACAATGAACGGCCGCATGACTTTTTTACGCCGGATACACTTACTCACCTAGAACAATCTAAAACAACGATCGTGTTTAAAAATGATATTCCCAATATAAGCCAGCCAAATTGCAAGGAAGAATTCGCAAGATTACTTCAAACAGCTTATAATGCTTACAACGAAGTTGCTAAGTTTCCAAATTGTCAAAATAATGGTTATCCATCCAATGACGGGCTTTTCTTCAATAACGTTCACAGTATTAATCCAAAAAAACCATATCAGTTTGATATAAATTACCACAATTCACCACCTCCTAAAACTGATGATCAACTTGTAAATAATGATGGGTTTAATATGCAATATACAAACTTACCTATATCGCCAAATCCTTACCTAAACTTGTACTCTTTTTGGTCTAATTTACCAGGTAACAACTTGAAATTGCCTAATCAACCGGAAAATAACCCCTTTAATTTTGACAAATCACCACAAATAAATAGCAATCTATTAGATGCTTGGAACACGCTTCAAAATAATCCACTGCAAAATACAGATTTAATTAATTATCTACCAGAGAAACCAAATAATCAGAATCCAAACTTTAATTTACCATATTATTATGACAGTAGTTCTCAAAATTATCTTCCGAATCCTTATTACCCTTATATACCGGAAGGAGGGACAACTATTCAACCAAAAGAAGTAGAGCCAACGCCCGGATATGACAATATTAAGAAACCTTATGTGGATAATGCATTTTATACAAACATAAAGGATCCCAAAGAGGAATTAAATCTTCCTGGGCATGGAGTTAGTGTTGATAAAGTACCATCAAATTTAGAGGCAGTTCTAAAATTATTATCGTCTCCCAATGATCTGTACTCAAATCTTGAAAAACTGCAAAATACTAATGATATCGACTATAGTGTGCTATTAAGCCAATTGGGTATACCTCTTCCTCCAAATAAAATCAACTACCAACCGGAGCATACACACCCAAACATTCATGAATCGGGACCAACGCAAGATTATAATAATATGTTTACAGGACCACCAGGAAGTAATAATTTCCCAGGCGGCGAATTAATTAAAAATAAAAATCCATTTTTAATACAACAGGAATTTAACCCAAGACTGTCAGATATAAATGGACTAGTTAATGGAAACGATAACAGTAAAGAAACAATTATAGACAAGATGAGCATTCCATTTCAATATGACAAAGTTACTGTGAATCATGATACGATACCGTACATTTTAGAATACATCGCGTCATCAAAAAAGCTGCCTTATCAAAACAATAATATCAATGATGGGTTTCTTAAAGGCAACCAATTTGACAATTATGGAACACTTGTCAGCAATAATGCGTTTCAAAAACCAATTTCGACGGATTTGCAACGGTTGTATGACGGCATGGCGAATCTTGGTAAATTACCTAATAAGGCTGGTCTTATTGAGCTAACTTATGTACTAAAAAGACCTAAGCCGGTAGTTTACAATCCAGTATATTACGTGAAATATAGACTCCCTTATTCAACCTTTGTGCAGAATTACAAAACCCTATTTGCAAATAGACCAGTGTTAAGAAGTGAGTCTGATCAATTTAAATTTTACCATGAGTTATTGAGTTTGTCAAATGTCACCGAGGTGTCGCCAGACTTGCAGGGTTATGGCAAAGAAGATATTTTCAAGCTGGTGTTCGATAACGGTGCTTTAGTCAAAGCGAAATTGGTCAACGGTGATGATAAATATTTGAATGAGCAATTGCAAATTATACAAGGTTTGAACTCTAATTCTACTCCAGAAGATATCAGTCGACTTTTGAATGCGACACTAGGTGGAACAGATTCAGCTACTGATCGAAAACAGTTATATTCAGAGCCATTTCCAACGGCACCGAGACCTACGGCAAATGTTGACGCTGGTGTGAGCTCAGACAATAAGTCGTGGCCATTTTTAAGTTTAGGTAAAGACCCATCTGGGCCCTTGTTAAATTTAGTTAATGTGCCAATTTCACTACCTGACAAGCCAATAACTCAAAAGAACCCTTATAGGCCTGTGAATCAGAATAACAATGCATTTGTACCACCCCAGCATCCGAAAAACAATGCATTTGTACTACCCCAGCATCCGAATAAATATGACTATTTATCACATATAAATTGGAAGGACGGTTCACTTGTGCCGCCCTCATATTCGAATAACAATCCATATTCACCATCCATGAATACGAATAACAGTCCGTATGCACCATCTATGAATCCAAATAACAGTCCGTATGTATCATCCATGAATCTAAATAACAGTCCGTATCCACCATTCATAAAGCCAAAAAACAGTCCGTATGCACTCACCATTCAATCGAATAGTAAAACTGTTGCACCACCAACAAATTATAATTACAATGCATTAAATCGACCAAAATTCGCATTTCCAAAGGTCGGATATAATCAACAAGTGAACGGCAAATAACAGTAATAAAAATTGTAAGGTCTCCTAGGTTTTTTATTGTATTGACATTTGTACCGATCACATTGTAAATTAATCGACAATTATTTACATTATACATAGGAAATAAGAAACGGAAGAAATCAACATGGCAATGGTAGTAGGTAGGTACCTAGATAACAACAAATTGAAATTGTGTATGTAGCCATGTTTAATGTTCATCATTTAAAATATTATTTTCATAAACAAGGAAATTTGACAGGGATCAACGCAAACTAATTTAAAAAGATGGAACCTTAGAGCATTAAACCAAATTTAATGCTCTAAGGATGGAACGGTCCAACTCGATCGAAACGTTTAATTAGTTAAGGGTAGAGGTACCTATGATAGGTATCATACTTTTTCTTGCGTTAGTGTTAATCCCCGCAAAATTACTTTGTTTATATTGAAACGCGAAAGTTTAAAAGTGTATTTTATTTTCATGTACAAAAGTATTTATAAAATATTTTTTCATAATATAATAAATTGTCTTAAAAATGTTTCTCTTTATTATCAATCCTTTCCTATTATGTTTGTTTGAGTTGTTCATTAGCAAATTAAGCAGCTCCAAGCGAGTTAGATAACTAAGGATCTAGGATACCTTAGGTACCTACCATAATTATATAAGCAACATATAGGTAATTGATAAAACATTTATAAGTTTCGTATACCTATCTAGACCAAATATTTGGTCTGAGGTGTTCTTAATAAAATCAATTCATTGAAAAATATAATAAATAGGCGCCATCAAAATTTTGTTTTCGCATTTAGCATTAGGCGCTCCTAGAGCGGCCGCTCCTCTCGCTCTACCCTGGCTAGAGCCGATCATCACCAGGACCAGCTCATTTTTGTGTCCTCACTGCTTGAGCTCGAGCCTTCCTTATGGATGGATAGGGAGAACGGGCCATAAAGCACCACGCGGGCCAAGTGCATTTCTTTCATCCTACCACATGGGTCCTCTAAACGAAGTGCGGAAAAGCAACTTGCGGGTCGGCAAGGTGAGCTAGTGAGGCAGAATCTTCGTTCTACTAGCTGTCTTCGCATCAGGGTGCCTAGTGTGAGTTTTGTTTACTTTCCGTATTCATTCGATTACGTTTACGAAAACGAAAATTAGTATGGCATTGAAGCAGCGCCTTCTGGCGACATAACGAGAAGAGTTAAAATTTTGCCATTCAAATTCTCGTTTTCGTTAACGTGATCGAATGTCGAATGAAACTCGCAATAGGCACGCAGGACTCTGTTTCTGCTTAACATTAGGTAGAGGAGATTATTTGCCTAACATTTTAAAAGCCGATCACGTACTGGGTACGGGTGGGTGGGATCGTCTCAGGACGCTGATCACGTCCTCTGTACGGCATTGGCTTTCTTAGCGTTTGTTGTAAAATGGCGTCCGTGGTACGTGGTTTGCGTGTAACCCCGGTGTAACGAAGAATGAAAAATTATAGATGTATTACAAATAGTTTTTATTTTATAAATCTTACAATATCGGCAAAAAATGCCAGCGTACCAGGAAAGGCGCGCTTTAAAATAGTCTGCTGTAAAAGTGTTAATGTTGTATAAAAAAGTAATATATAAAAACAAAACAAGATCAAAGTTCCATACAAAGTAACATTTCTTCAATGTACCTACCTAGGCACCCTGAGTGCCTGTCAGTGATGGGAAAAAAGTAATCAGATTAATGATTAAGGATTACGACTACAATTTGTAATCTTCAATCACGATTACAGATTACAGAAATTAATCAAAAATGTAATCATATCGGTGATTAATGATTATAAATCTGTAATCGTAATCTTGATTACTTTTATGATTGATTTGATTGATTAAAAAAACCAACAGTCGGAACGTAAAAAAATAAAAGAACTTTATTTTTTTATCAGTCTCATACACTGTGCTTTTAGGATAATTATTTTACGCAAAAAATCTGCTGAATGGTAATTTTTCTGGTACTCTCACTTTCAAACTTAAAAAAAATACTCGATCACGTACGATAAAAGAATTACGTCGTCTCGTATCGTCTCCTTGAGCTCGATTCGTTTGACTGATGCGCACTGAACAAAATGGCGCGTGTGCACTTGCCGACTATCGACAATGCGGACGCGGCGATTGGCTAGCCGGTGATCGTACAATACCCTGTCCTCCGCACCCTTACCGCGCGCCTTACGTAGTAGGTATAATTTATAGTACAATAAAGCCAACCACTCAACTTCTAGATGCATACCTACAAATTGTGATGATAATTAATGGCAAATTTCTAAACCATAATTCATATAAACTTAGTTAAGAATAATCATGTAATTTAGATTACTGATTACTGTAATCAAGATTAAAGATTATATGTTTAATCTTGATTAAAAGTAATCACGACTACTTTAATCTGATTAAAAGTAATCATGATTACTTTCAATCAGATTATTAATCTGATTAAAAAAGTAGTTGATTACGCCCAACTCTGGTGCCTGTTTATTTATTCGCTATTAGATCTCGTTAACGAAAACGAGAATTTGTAAGGCATTGAAGCAACGCCTCCTGCTGGTAAACTAAGAGAGTTGCAATGTTGCCTTACCAATTTTCATTTTCGTTGGCGTGGTTAAAATTTGAATAAATCTCGCACTAGGAGAATGACGAAGGCCAAGCGTTTCCCTCTTATTAGAGGGAAGGGGTTTATGTGGTGACAGATTAGAATTATAGCAATTATAACTCTCATCATCATCTTTAACATGGACAACAATTAAATTGAGGAGAAAAAAGACATGGGTCTTTTTTCTCCTCAATTTAATTCTTTAATTCTTGAGCTCGCCAGAAACACATGCATGGTATGGGCCATGCATGTGTTTCTGGCGAGCTCCTCTCTTGATTGATATCATAGCGTGAGAATAAGTCACCGGTTCATAATCCCAGCCCAGCCACTAAAAGCTTGACGAACTTTAGAAACCTAGTAGATACCATACTGTACCCTTCCCTGCCATGGGGATGGCTCGGTATTACAAAAGGCAAGCAAGCACAGTTTTCCCCAGTCGTTGCGGGTCTCTCCTATGGGGCGTCCGGTCTACTATCCCGGGGGTCTCTCCTATGGGGCCCCATAGGAGAGACCCCCGGGATAGTTTAGGCGTCCCCCAGATTTCGTTAGGCTATGCAATGCTGGCTGCTATGGGTGCCCCACACTTATGCAACTGCCTGTCTCATTATAAGATACCCATTCTAAATTCTACTGAAAAAAGTTTGCCATTTCTATTAATAATAACCAACCACTTTCATTGAATTAAAAAAAGCGTTATAAAACCATTTTGACCTGTAGTAACGCTTTTCTATAGCCATTTATAATTTTTGCAGCTTTGAGGAAAAACCATAATTTTGTTACTTCATTTATGAGAAAAGGTTACTTAAAGTTAGGTTGTTTGGTCTAAGCCCCTTTGTCCTACCTGAACTAGAAAACAATTAAAATGTAAACAATACAATCTGTCAGTCTGCCTTTCGCGGCCTGCTTTTTATTTTGTTACATTGCGAAAATGAGTGGCTAATCTAAAATATAGGTAGGAAACAATCATAAATAATTAATTGTTTAAAAACATTTATCAAACTTGGTACGAACCTTTTCAAAAGTCAAGATGCAAAGTCGTCCAAAGTTTATAAAGCCTGGTAAGTAAAACAATTTTATTGTTATCAAAGTAAAACTATTTAATGAGCTTTATTTTATTAATAAATAGTTTCGCCAACCAATCATAGTATTTGCAGTAAATATTATACCGTGTGGTATGTACTACAATATGTAGTTGTAATATAGGTTTAGACGACCTCCTTGGTCGAGTGGCTTGCACACCGGTTTCCATGGTGTCGCCATCTCTGAGGTCCCGGGTTCGATCCCCGGTCGGATCAATTTAGAAATACCTGTTTTTCTAAATTGTTTCGGGTCTGGGTGTTTCCTATGTATAATAAGTATGTATTTAAGTATATTAAGTATGTTTATCCGTTGTCTAGTTAACCATATAACGAGTTTCTTAAGGAAGCTTTTCTTGGGGCTAGATAATTGGTGTGAGTGTGAGAAACATTTTATTTATTTTTTTTTTTTTATTATCGTACGAAAGACCAACATCAACCGGCTATTCTTATTTACTTACTTCTAAGCTATGCTTTATTTAAAGTTTACACGAAATAGTTAGGTATGGTATCATCATCATCATCAATCATCATCATCAGCTCATTTTATGTCCACACTGCTGGGGCATGAGCCTTCCCTATGGATGGATAACGAGAACAGGCTATAAACCACCACCCGGGCCTACTGCAGGTTTGTGGTAGTTAACAACTGCTATTGCAGCCGGGACCAATGGCTTTACATACCTTCTGAAGCTCGAAGGAGCTCGCGATGATAAATTTTTGGTCACCCATCTGATGACACCGGCCTTTGCGAAAGTTGCTTAACTTCAGCATTCACGACATTACCCACTGCTGCATCGAGCTCCTTATATGATATCATGGTATCTATTAGGGTATCATAAGAATGGGAGACTGATGATGAAAAATAGTACACTTATAATGGTAACCCAGAAACTAATTAAAACGTTTTGATAAAACTTGCAAATGCTAAATAACCACTATGGCATAGTGATAAGCAATAAGCAGGGTTTCTATTAAAGTGTGAGTTTCATTTGACATTCAATCACTTTAGTGAAAACGAAAATTAGTATTGCATTGAAGCAGCGCCTCCCGGCGACATATAAGAAGTTAAAATTTTGCCATACAAATTTTTGTTTTTGTAAACATTATCAAATGAATACGGATAATAACCAAAACACAATAGGCACTCTGAAGGTGAAAATACATTTTACTCTGAATACTCAACTGCTAAGGATCTGGTTATCTTTTTCTTTAACTGTCGTCAGAATACAACTTATCCAAAACTAACACCAGCAATGTCGGTAGCATTAGCCAAAATTGCTAGCTACCACTAGCTAGCCAAACTGACTACTTACAAGCTCTAGTACCAATCAAACTGAGTACAATATTATATTCTACCCAGTTGGAATTGAACCTGAGGTTACTGTGTTTTAGGTGGGTATTTAAAATGAGCAGTCCTTAACAACCGGGTTGACAACGGGTGTTAACAACAGGTCCAGTGCGATTTGGTGGTTACCAATTGGCACTGGGCCATTGTTGCGATGACTTGATTTCAATGATGGAGGCCTATGCCCAGCAGTGGGACAGTTATAGGCTGTTTACACTACCACTACTGAGCCATTATGATGGTTTTAGGCTCTGTTCTCCTTATCCCTTATAGGAAAAGCTGGTGCCATAGCAGTGAGGACTTAAAATGAGCTGGTGATGATTAAAAATAGAGATTAATTAAATTAAATAAATTGGGTTGGGTTAATTGAGTGTTGCTGACACTGACTTTCCAAAAAAAAACTATCTTGGAATTAAACTCAGGGGGCCTTACAAATAAACAAAGAATAAGGTCCGAATAGTTATTCCGTATTTTGTCTCTTTTACTCTAATTTGAAATGACGTTTACATGACAGGAACAAAACACGGAATTACTATTTGGACCTTATTCTTTGTTTATTTGTAAGGCACATAATATACAGGATATCTAACTAAAGACTGCTTTAAGTATAAATAGTTTTGTTCTTTATTATGTAAAAGATTGAAAGAGAAATGAAAGATCGGGTTCGTGGGTTAGGCCCCCAGTGTGTGACGCCCCCGTGGTGGAGGCACCCGCCTGTACTACTCTCCTATACTGTACATACACCCGTATTTTTTTGCTTGAAGTAAAGATAATAAAGTAATTTATAATTATTATTTACTAATAACACCAATATTTTAATATTTCCAGGTGACGACGATGTTTTATACCCGAAACGTAATAAAGACGGTGCGATAGAGACATTAGTCAATCCGAACATCGACACTGCATTGACAATAGACAGTGATGCTCGAACAAGCTTTGTATACAATCGATACCACCACTTACCGCTCGAGGCCCAACGACAGAAGCTGCCCGTGTTCCAGTATAGGAACCACATATTATATCTGTTGGAGAAGTACCAGACGTTGGTGCTTATTGGTGAAACTGGTTGTGGGAAGTCAACGCAAGTGCCACAAGTAAGTGATTTTTTAAATTAACATTTAATTACTTATTGTTTAAAGCTCGATTGTGCAGTGGTAAACACGCTCGGTCTTCGTTTGGTCATTCAATGGATGGGTGATCGAAAACGTATAATTTCGGTGTTTATATATTTTAAATGCAATGTTATAATGGAAAATCATTGCTGTAGGAATTAGTGTAGGTGTTTTCTGTCAATAGTATTGAATTGATATACCACTAATCTGGTTGAAATCTCATCTCAGCTCATTTTATCCTCAAAGACTCAATGTCTCTGTACTTTGATTCATTAAGTGTTTTTGTGCAGTCCTCAACCTCAACCATACGATGTGTAATTCTTTCGGTATCATAATATTGTATTATTATTATGAATGTTTTATTTATGTTGTGATTGTGATACTGAATAAATGCTTTTCTATTCTATTCTATAGCATAGGTACCAACTAAACTAAGTAATGTTTCTAAATAGGTAAGTATATAGTTTTTTGAGGAGGAGCTCGATGGCGCAATGGTTAACGCGCCCGGTCTGCGAGTGCTGAGGTTAAGCAACTTTCGCAAAGGCCGGTCATCGGATAGGTGACCAAAAATTTATCATCTCGAGCTCCTCCGTGGTTCGGAATGCACGTAAAGCCGTTGGTCCCGGCTGCATTAGCAGTCGTTAACACCGCCAATCCGCACTGGGCCCGCGTGGTGGTTTCTGGCCCGTTCTCCCTATCCATCCATAGGGAAGGCTCGTGCCCCAGCAGTGGGGACATAAAATGAGCTGATGATAATGATGATGATGATAGTTTTTTGTGTAGCAATCCAAACGTCACATAGGTATTATACATTGGCTTTCGCTTGCAAACGATGAATTTACACAAAGTGCCTATAGTCGTGTTAAATAAAACAATGCACCGATTTGCATAACATTCTTTTATCGAAAGAGTTTTTTTAAGAAAACAGGACGTCCTCTCCTCTTTCAATGTCGGACAAGGTCCATAATTTATAATTATCATATTTATATTTAAACAGCAAGCCATAGTGTACAGACTGTGGCATTGGCCCGGCCATATTAGTCGCCGAACCGATAGCCGTTGGAGTAAACGAGTTCTTGAGTGGAGACAAACGTAGTGTAGGACGCCCTCAGACTCTGTGGAGGGACGATTTTCGCAAGGTGGCTGGCAAAAGCTGGGTGGGTCTACTGAGAATTCCGTGGACTGCTCACCGTAGTACCTGTGAATCAATCATTAAAGAACTTCAAATCAAAGAAAGATTGAATACTAAAATGCATATAACTCGCAAATATGACTCAATGAAGCGTCTTGAAGTTCAAGGCAGAATGAGGGGTCAGAAATCCCGTGATCGCCAACAAATAGGTGGGTTACTCTTGAAACACAATTGCAATAATCAATTTCCAATCCCAAATCTGAAAAATCCAAATGGTAGTCTTAAAAGCGATAATAGCGCTACATTGGAATTAAATTGCGTAGAAATTGAGTGAACAAATTATTATCGAGATGGGGCGTTCCGAAATTGCGATACTTATCCCAATATCGATACATATTAATCGCATTGGAATTGTATTGAGATTGAGTTTGCGTCAAGAGTAGCCTACCAGGTAGGCAAACCTCATTAGATCCCTCACTCAACCCACCATGACCGACTTTTTTTTTTTTTTTGAGAGTGCTGATTGCCTCAGATGGCATTTTCAGCTTCATTGGGCTATTTTGGGGGCGGCGAGAAAGAAACGAAGCACGGTCAGAGGTTTTCTAGAGAGAACGGCATCACGCACTAGTGCGTGTCCCCGTGCCCTACTAGATTCTCCGAGGGGTTCGGATCGGATCGGGCATGATTGACTGCTCTCACAATGCTTCCAATAGAGCAGAATGGAGACGCATTACAAGAGCCGTCTTTCACCAAGAAGACCCGTCTAAGAAGAAGTATCGCCTCTGTGGTCTAGTAGTTTCAGACCCGGAGGTCCCGGGTTCGTCTCCCAGCGGTTGGTACATGTTTGTGTACTTTTGGTTTGGTTGATGATAGACCTTGATTGTCCGCCTGGCTAGATACTTTCTCTAAATATATCACCATAACAACAGTGTTTGTAGTATCATCGTTGTGTTCCGGCAGCTAGAGATAAGATAGCCAGTGCTTCAGTAATTAAGGATTCCGGGTGAAATTAGCTTCGTATCTTAGGCTTTATCGTCATTTAACATCACCCGTAGGTAACTCAAATTCAAATTCAAATTCAAAATCATTTTATTCAGTTTAGGCTAGAAGTAGCTCTTGTTAATGTCACTATGCCATCGGTTCGTAAGTCTACTCTGGGCGGGAGATCTTGTACTGAGAAGAACAGCGTCAAAAATATTGGAAAATGCCCGATCATAGCAGGACACTTTCCATTACAAATAAACACAGAACATACTTATAGAAGATAACCACAACATGTAAAAAAAACAAAAAATAAAAAATCTGGTTAAACAAATTTAAATTAAATTAAATTAAACAAAAATTTCGTATTTAACTGGTCGAAATATAGAGCGATTTCGCAATTTGCCCTATAAAAGGTTAAACATTTCGTTTGTATGTTTGTATTGCAATAAATATTAAGTATTTCGCATTGTTGTATTCAAGCAATTGGTAGGTCTGAAACTATATCCGATTCTTCCGGAGACGCTGATCGTTTCCAGTGAATTGGAACTTATTTTAGTGCGAGAGGATATTTTTAATCTGCGCCTGCGCCGTGCATTGGTGGCATTGGTTTGGTTGGCATGATTTTCAGTGTATTGTAAACATTTCGGAGCTTTTTATGCGCACGAGTAGATAGTTTGGTTACGTACCTACTAACGTCAGTTTTTTCCTTTATTTCTTTCTTGGTATATATTTAACGCCACCGTGATTATTTATAGCATAATAAGTAACGCCTTGTTGGCCTAGTGGCAAAGCGCTCGGCTCGCTACCCAAAGGACCTGGGTTTTATTCCCATGTCGGGCAATGTTTTAGATTTTTTGACTAATAGGTACAGCCCGGATTTTTATCACTAACCTATATTTGGCCGGCGGCGGTCGGCGTGGTGATTAAGCTAGGAGAGGTCCCGCTCCCTGGTTCGATTCCCAGCGGGGAGTACATTTTTCTGCACTCGGTTTGGTTGGTGGTAGGGCTTGTTTGTCCTCCTACGTCACCTGGCTAGCTACCACCAACTTATCTAAATATGTCGCCATAACATCAATGTGTGTAGCGTTGTTGTGTTCCGGCAGCTATAGAAAAAATAGCCAGTGCCTCAGTACTTGAGGATTCCCGGTGAAGTGCGCTTCCAACATTGGCTTTATCATTTCTTAACATCGTGTGTAATGAAGGCACTGTGATTGATATAGACAAACAGAATCAGACCACCGAGACGCGATTATGTAAATAGTAGAATCGCTCTGATTTCGGTGTACCAAAGTTTTTAAACATCATCATCATCATCAGCTTACACACGTCCACTGCTGGTCGTAGGCCTCTCCTTGTGTACGGCACTGAGCACGATCCGCGGCTACTCTCATCCAGCTCTTGCCAGCCACCTCGCGAAGATCTTCGCTCCAGCTAGTCTGAGGGCGTCCTACACTACGTTTGCCGATACGCGGTCTCCACTCAAGAACTCGTTTACCACATCGGTTATTGGTTCTACGGCTAATATGGCCGACCTACTGCCACATCACTTTTAAACATTCGTGTACTAAAATATTACGCGATTTTAAGACAGTTGACTACCTACTTAGTAAGTTATCTTGTATGTTGTTTCTTTGTTTCTGATGTTTTTGTTTTTAACATCACCTCACTGACGTACTGACATTTTTTTATTTTTTAAGCACGTTATGTGTAAAACAAGGTTTACCTTCTTTTAAAACTATTTGAATGTTGATTTGTGATGGATCCTTTTATGTTAGAGAGGGCATTTGTATTTATTTATTTATGTAAAAAAACAATAAAAACTTACGGGCAATGGGGCGAGGGGGAGCACGTATAGGAAGGTTGTATATATGTAACTTACGTCTTTCAAAATGCGGGTTTGTGATGAGCTATGCATTAAAGGGTACGAAACAAACTTTGACCGGTCTGGGAATCCGGCCGAAACGATGCCAATAAAGAATTTTAATTTGTCCGATTCCTTAGACTCGAGTGCTTGACGGTCAATTATAAATCGACTCATATCGTCCACATAACCTTGGTTAGAGTCTTATCTATAAGCGTATAAGGTGCATAGTGCGTCTACATTACTGTGTGTATCTTGGTAGGTAGTAGATAGGTATTTAAATACTCTTTGGTGGCGTGAGGTGACACCACAAACGTGGCACGATAATCATGCGAACCAATGCGAACACAAGCAATGGTATTAGCATATGAGAGCAGGCTCTCTGTAGACAGTTGTGAATCGATTATAACACTTATTGCAACGGATTAGGGGCTATTTAAAGTTATGTTTTGTGGTGTCGTAGACTGTACAGGGGCTTCCAACTTATAAGGGGAAAGCAAGTGGTCAGAATATGAAGAAAGGATAGAAATGTATGATGCAATATAAGGTTAGAAGATGTTTTTGATAAACTATTGTCAGTTTCATAAACTTAAAGTAGCTTCTACTTTATAAAAAGTATTTCGAAATGTGCAATACTGAATCCTTACGTGATAGTTTTAGAATCCCTTCAGCCACTTTCGAATCTTTGGTATCGGAACCAGACTCAAAAACAGAATTATTTTTCTTTATTCTAAACCAGCTGAGGACAGGGCGCTATGGCGCTCATTAGGGGAGGCCTATGTCCAGCAGTGGACTAAGATAGGCCGATGATGATGATGATGATGATGATGATGATGATGATGATGATGATGATGATTCTAAACCAGGTTGTCTAAAAAGAAAAATAAGTCTGTTTTCGAAACCCCTTCCGAATGCAGAATATAAAATCTGCTTTCGAAGCTCGATTAAATTTTTATTTACCGCCGAACACGAGAGACTATATCCTCGTCACATACGGAAGAGTGTGGTGAAGCTATTACCGAAGCGATTACTACATTTATTTTTTATTTTCTTTGTAATAAGCAAACATCAACTAAGCAGTAAGTACTTGAACGGTAGGGCCTCGTGCAAGGTTCGTCCGGGTAGATACCACCAGTTGCCAAGTTGCCGGTAAAGTTTAAAAAGTTGGTCTTTAAAATATGTTAGTATGGCTTATACAAAAAGCTTTGTATAATTTAATACTATACTGATAACTAGGTATTTACTCACAAAAAATTGTACGCCCGAAATGGATAAACTGTTGTTACTTACTATTTAATCACGTCACACTAATATTATAAATGCGAAAATTTTGTGTTGTATATTTGTGGCTTCTTCACGCTGCAACGGATGGATGAAATTCGGCATACATATAGCTTATAACCTGAATTAACACATATGATACTTTTTATCCCGATATTCCCACGGGAACGGGAACCCGCGTGGTGAAACCGCGGGCGGCTGCTAGTATTTAATAACTATATTATACACAGTTATACAAAAAAGAATTTCTCCTCTCGGTACTGAAGAAATCTTTTTCAGGTTTTGCGTTATTTCCATTACATTAAGTAGGTATAAGTCTTGAAAAAAAATACAAAGTGTTGAAAAAATTCCACGAGCGGCATTCGAACCCGCACCCCATGACATGCCGGGTCAGGTGCACTATCAACTATGCTATCGTGGCTCAATCTAACTCGCCGAAATTAATCAACACTACCTACTTTTACTTTGTAAGCCAAAGGAGCCTTATTCAATGTCGACAACTACGTCATCAACGTTCGAATCCCGCTCGTGGAATTTTTTAAAGACTTTTTTTTCAAATTGTAATTTGTTCGCAACTGTATTTGCGTAAAATTATATGTAAATAATCGTAAAAGAAAGTTAATAAATAATATAGTTAAGTTAAGTTAAGTTAAGTTTTGTTACTTAATCTTCCTAACTGAAAACAAAAAATAATAATTGTATAGGAATTACTTTACACTATGGAAACGTTCTCCGTGCTTCGGAAGGCACGTAAAGCCGTTGATCCCGGCTGCATTACCAGTCGTTAACAACCACCAATCCGCACTGGGCCCGCGTGGTGGTTTATGGCCCGTTCTCCCTATCCATCCATAGGGAAGGCTCGCTCCAGCAGTGGGGACATAAAATGAGCTGATGATGATGATGATGGAAACGTTGGAGAGGCCTATGCCCAGCAGTGGACTAGTATAGGCTGATGATGGTGATGATGGAAACCTTTACTGCGCGATTTCTACTAGAACTTGGCCGGGATTTTTTCTTATTAAAGTTTTGAACAGTGCACAGTGGGTGATTTGTGAATTTTTTTAGACAACAAAGTTAAATATTTTTATTTGTATAAACGATTAATGGCAAAATTCAAATATTTAACAATAACACTTATTTGGCAATAAATACTTTTGACTTTGATTTTGACTTTATAATACTTAATAAATGTTTCACCAATTCTTACTATTTTACTTAATAAGCGATTTAACTTGGCGAGCGATAGAGAACTGTAGGGACTTGAACTTTGGAGACCAAGAGACCAAGCCTAGTTCAGTGGGATAACATAAGTATATAAAAAATTTTTGAATCGCAAATAAATAATAAATAATAATATAAATTTATAAACTGCCTCTGTGGCATAGTGGTTAAAACCACCGATATCAGGCCCAAAAATCCAGGGTTCGATTCAGGACTTCTATCTTTTAGATGTTGCTAATTTTATATGCTAAGCCTTTATAAAAGTTACGACATCTACAATAAAGAAAGGTGTGTCGTTACCGAATAATGCAATACTTATTACAATACATTTATTACAATACATTTGCAATTTTATAAAAAAACTTTATATGTAAGCAAATTGCTTATAAACTACTTAGTAACTAAATTAACACTAAAGGTCTTCAAAGAAACTACGTTACCTACAATCTGACCCAATCGCACCACATAATGTAATTAAAAAACCACAAAACTTAGTTTGCTGAAATAACGTGTTACTACGTTCGCGGCGACGAAGGCGGGAAATCGAGCGTAACTCAAAATGGACCTTGATCCTACGCGTTAAGGTCACCGGTCGTTAGTTCGAACGAGACACTCCCCATGGCGCGCGCTACGTACTACAGACAGGCAGGCAGTCCCTCATCTCTTTCCTGGCTTCATTCCGTTCGGCGCGGCCGATCGATGCGCACGCGTGCCGCATTCGACTTCCCGCTAATCACGCACCAGCGAGAGAAAACGAAACAGTGTTTTTGTGTCAGAGTGTAACCGTTTAACACGGGATGTTTTCGTGTGACGTGCCATCCCGAACTAGCTATTGTTTCATTTGTTTTGACGAACAAACAACGGTACGATCGACAAAGTCCCGATGCAGGGCCAGCCGTAGTGACGACGCGAGGGAACATAAACCCTGAGAGAAACATGTGAGCACCGGGAGCCGGCCAGGACTAACATGCATTTATTCTTCTCGGCAACGGAACTTTTTATGAAGCGTACGCTGTGATCTACTAAGAAAAAGTTAATTTACAAATTGTTGTTTGCCTTGATTAAACTTGATAAAACAGCTGTTTTATCTTTAAGAGGGTTGTTCAAGTGGAGTGTTGAAACGTGCCATTTTCCAGTTACAAGTGAAGTATTTTCGAAATAGAACAACGTGTTGTTGATTTTTGCTATCGCGCGCAAGCCATCTGTTACGTTATATAAGTGTTTATAATAGTAGTCAAAACACTACGATACACAACAAAACAGTACACATTAGTTGGTGCAACAACACGTGGCTCGTCCTCGCAGATGTCGATACCATCATTGGATTATACATTATTTATTTTTAGTCAGTAATTCAAAATGATGTGGCCTTCGTCTCAAGCCAGTAAACTCCTGACTCTCCTACTATTTATTATAGTGATATATTGTATAAACATGGACACCTTTCTGTTCTTACGAATCCAGAATTATAATATAGAAATGTTTGAGGTGCAAGTGCAACAGAATTCAACGCTACAGGAGTCGTCCACGCACAAAACAAATGTCCTGCCCAATTACGAAGACGTAACTTGGGTTCCTTGTAGTATTAATCCCCTTTGTCATCCAACCGTAAAGAGTTTGATGGTGGACCACATTAACCATTATATTTACGCACCACTTAGTGCTATAGTCGATATAAGCTTTTCAATATCTGAGAAATGGTTATTAATAACACCAAATATGATATCTGTATTTCATGTTTTCGTAGCGTTTTTGGGTGCGAAATTGTTGACATGCCAAAATTTGGCGGCACGTCGTATAGCTGTAGTATTGTTCCAGGTTAGAATGTTTCTAGACGACCTTGATGGCCATGTGGCACGAGAGAGAAAGCATATCAAAGGTGAAAGGTCAGAAGTGGGTTCGTTGGGGTATTACGTCGATGGCTTCTGTGATTTAATAGGTGTAGTTTCGATGATGGTAGGAATCGGTTTGTACTTAAGAAACAATCCACCGCGAAGGGGTTATAAGGGCACGCCGGTCAGTACGCTGCCGTACCATCAATTGAAAGAAATTAACTCGACAGAGGATATCGAGAAAGATAACACTGCAGAGATTGGGATCTCCTATAAAACCAAAGTTACGTTTCAAAGGATAATACAAGTTATAGGATTGTTTTCTGGTCAGATGGTGTTGTCGTCGTTAGCTTGGAACAGGTTCATAGATGTGTACCAAGAGCTTCTTCAGAATTGCACTAATTATGACGTAGTAAGAAGGGTTACCACATTCAAGTCCGGGCCGTTTTTCTCCGCGACTCTCATGTGGCGGATTGTCAATCCGCATAGTTATTTGCACCTGCTCTCGCTAGCCGTTTTCTGTGATAAAACGTGGGGTTTCTTGAAGACTGTCCACTATTTCGGCTATTTGTTTTTGGTGGTTGCAGTCGGGGTATCGGAGTATTACGTGGAATGCATCAGGACTTATATTTTGGGGAATATTGAAGGATCATGAGAGGATGTTCAGTGTTGATCACTGTACTTGAGACAGGTGGTGTCGTTGTTGTAGTGTGTCTTGAGGTTGGTACGTTTGGGAGCTGGAGAAACCCACGTTTCAACAACACTGGTGTTACATTAAGGAAAGCCGCGTAAAGTTTACTTTGCCTTGCACGAATACATTCGTTACTTTGCCATAATTGTGGCAAGTAATCTACTGGTTTGTTGTCTTTTCTTTCGGGGACAAAGTTTATTCTTTAATGAAATCATACTTTTTAACATGTGAACATTCAGAGGAGTGTTGTAAAAGCAAGTACTTAAAACTCGTAGTTTTTTGAACTTATCTTTAGAACGATAACGATTTTATATTCGTTTTTAAATTTTTCCTTTCTGAAAAACTTAAAGAAAGCCATTTCTAATTTCCGAAGACCAAAAATATTACTATTCTTCATTTTAAAACACCGAGTATAGAAGTTTTAACCAAGTTTAACTTAGCTTACATTTAAGAATAGCGAGGGAAAAAATTTTAAAGAGAATGTAAACGTATAAAGTGACGTTTAGTGATATCACACAACACATCACGCTTGAACCACTTTTAATATAAACAGAGTGTTGTAAATTCCATTAAACACTTCATGTCCAACTGATAAAATTATGAATCAGTCAATATATTACATATATATATTATCTAAGCACACAGCCAATATATTATTTATAGTAAAATATTGTTACATGTTATAATTGCGAAGACGAGAACGTTTGTTTGTTATGTAACCACGCTGAAACGGGTGAATGGAATTAAAGAAATTAGGTACTTGCAGGTTGAGGAACCCTTTTTTAACAAACCTGCTAAAGTGATGATTAGATCGAGCCTTTTCAAGCCATTTTTTACCCGCCTTTTTATTGTATCGTTGCCATTTACTCAACGTTATATTTTTTATGTTATGCATTTTATAGCCTCCTTGGTAGATTTAAAAACTATCTGTCAAATTTATATGAACGGTTCTGAAAAAGAATACTTTGAATGTCATGTCATTGTCATTAAATTTTATTTCGGTTTTGATATGATCAGTCTTTTAAAATTCTTCAATCTAACATCATTGTTTTAATATTGATTGTTTAGTAAAAAATTTTAAAATATTTAAAATGAGTATTGTGAAAAACCTATAGCTATATACAGGTAATTTGAATCCTTTATGAAATATTTGTAAGTAACGTTTTGGCTTAGACTTTTTGATACTGATTTTTTTTTTCTCCTTTTAGGTTTTTCACTTTGAATTTGTCAGTCTTTAGTTTAAAATTTATCCGATTAAACTTTTACCTGTGGATTTCCTGAGTTTGTATGGCCATTAGGCCTCAGTAAAAGTTTGCCAGGAATCCATCCAATTAACTATTGAGGAACTAGCTATATTATCTCTAACTGTCAAATCACAACAATACCACTATAAAATGTTTAGATCTACAAATGTAGATAAGAAGGTGATTTTAAAATGAGGCAGCCTTTAAACAAGAGAACTTTAACCATTAGATTACAGAAAGGGTAAAATCAATCTAAATATCTTAACATATTTCATTCCGTGATACCTAACATCTTATTTCCTCGGAATTTAAACTTCTTTCGTATAAGTTATTTTTCAGAGCTTTGCGTAACTAGAATCACTAGCACACTTCGTAAACAAAAAGACAAAAGTAGTAAAAAAGTATTTTCAGAAAATTTCATAAACAATAAATATATATCTTAAACATATACCTAGGGGTCAAAGTCATAGTCGTATATATTTATTGAATCATGTTGGTTTGGTATGGTAGGTACATAGATCTTACAATGTTTAAATTACCCTGTAAAGGTAAATGCTACAATTTGGTTTTATCCTCCATTTATACGATTATTCACAACGAATATATAGCGATAACATAAAATATAGAAACAGGAATCATTATTAACCAACAATAATGAACAACTAACATATAATATAGAGGTATATTATATGTTACACACATTTTTTTTGTAACAATAGTCTTTTTTATTGTTTAATATTTTCCTCCATTGACACAATTTTCAAGGATACGGGTAAGTACCTATAATAGAAAAATATGTTTTTCATATTCTCAACTGCATTTGTCAGACAGATACTGTGTCGCAGTTATAAAGACGGACGTTTCACAGATGCATTCAAAATTCAAAATTCAAAATTCAAAAACAAATATTCAGTTTAGGCTACAAGTAGCTCTTATGAATGTCACTATGCCATCGGTTCGTAAGTCTACTCTGGGCGGGAGATCTTGTACTGAGAAGAACCGGCAAGAAACTCAGCAAGTGTCCAGCTCTTTTCTCCCTTACAGCGTCAAAAATATTGGAAAATGCCCTATCATAGCAGGACACTTTCCATTACAATAAACACAAAGAATATAGAAGACAACCACAACATGTAAAAAAAAAAACACAAAATAAAAAATATACGTTAACAAATTTGCATATTTGTGCAGTAATAGCTTTATATTGTCCCACTGGGCGAAGGCCTCCATCATTGAAATCAAAAATATTTTACAGCAAATGCCGGCATAACGGCATTGTCAGTATATTAATAAAGTCAAAGTCGAAGTAATTTTTTTTATTTAAATAAACTTAAGAAAAGTGCTTTTGAATCGTCCAAAAATTTTTACCTACTACCCATTCAGGACGTCTATTTTTTAGCTGTGGAAAAGAGTAGGCGAAAGAAACTCCACAGCATTAATAGAAGTGACGACATTTACAAAAAAAAAATTTAAAAAGTATGTCATTACCAAAACATACAGTATTTATTTTAATACATTTACAATTAAAAACTTAAGAGCCCGGAATTACAAATAATACTTACCTTTATACATTTACTTAACATTACACTTGATTCTAAAATAACGTACTTGGGCACTGCACTATGTATGTCATCATCATCATCAGCTCATTTTATGTCCCCACTGCTGAGGCACGAGCCTTCCCTATGGATGGATAGGGAGAACGGGCCATAAACCACCACACGGGCCCAGTGCGGATTGGTGGTTGTTAACGACTGCTAATGCAGTTGGGACCAACGGCTTTACGTGCCTTCCGAAGCACGGAGGAGCTCGAGATGATATACTTTTGGTCACCCATCCGATGACCGGTCTTTGCGAAAGTTGCTTAACCTCAGCACTCGCAGACCGGGCGCGTTAACCACTGCGCCATCGAGCTCCTCTATGTATGTACTACTTCAAAACTACCTATAGTGCGAGAATTGGAGGAATGTCGAAATGTTAAAGTTTAAAAGGAAAATAAGTGCACAAGCAACACCAACTGCTTACACCATCACAAGTTGAGGCGGGGTCCTGATTGACCTATTGTTTGTTTTTTATTTTTTATGTGCGTGGTCAATAAATGTTTCTCTCTCTTTCTCTCCCTCTCTGACAGACACGCCTGCACGTCAACCTATCCAAAACTGACATATTTCTTCAATAAATCTTCAACCATATGCCATACACATAAAGTTCAAAGTATATTGAGAAAGTTTAAGTTTGTGGTAGTCTTATGAGCAGGCGTGTGTACATATAAGTTATTCACCCGCGTTATTTTTTATTTTTATTTTATTTTATTTTCTTAGGTGAATCAACAGTAACAAAAAAAAGAGTAGCTATGCAGTTATACATCAGAAAACCAATGACAGATTCACACTAATAGACTTAAAATAGCAAGGAAATTATTGAGCTAACAGAATAAACATGTTTGTATAACTAGGATCAAAACTGCGATCGAACCGCTTACAAACATAGTAGCTGTGACAGTAACAAGGACATTTCACACCAAAAGTATAATAGGTAGGTAGTATAAATATAAATAGGTAGTAGTAGGTATATTCAATATTAATAAGTTTCAAAAAACCACTTAGTAAGATTTTTTCTCAACGATTCACAGTTACAACAGAAAAGATCAAAATCACACGCCTCGCACAGACTATTGTAACACTTGCCCGCCCGCAAAAAGTATGAGTTTTGCCTGTAATTTGTATTTGAAGCTGGAAGGTGTAAAGGTTTAAAATTTCGTAAAATTCTTGTAGGGACACTCAAGTTCAGTAGTGACAGAAGCTCGGGACAGTCAATAGAGTTCGAGGCCATTCTAAATAGATACACAATGTCTGCTATATTCCGTCGATTTTCTAGTGTCAGTAGACGATGCCTTAAACAAAGTTGGACATAGGTAGCGGAGCTATCACGGGTACCGGTGCGATAACACAAATAGCGAATAAACTTTTTTTGTATATTCTCTAATCTGTTAATATACGTGTCATATCTTTAGTTAGCGATTTTCCCGTTTTTGCAACATTTTTCATTGCTGCTCCACTCCTATTAGTCATAGCGTGATGTAATATAGCCTATAGCCTTCCTTAATAAATGGACTATTCAACACAAAAATAATTTTTCAATTCGAACCAGTAGTTCCTGAGATTAGCGCGTTCAACCAAACACACAAACTCTTCAGGTTTATAATATTAGTATAGATCGATTTCTTTTAGATTATCATCGAAACCTATTTGTCTTTGTAGCCTTTCAAATTAGCCAGTGGGCAATTTGAAAGGCTAAACACTACGTTAGAAAGATTAATGTATTTTTTACAGACTAACCTTAACACTTAAACAGCCGACTATTATAAAGCGCACCTTTCCTGGTACGCCGGCAGTTTTTGCCGATAATGTGAGATTTATAAAATAAAAACTATTTGTAATACATCTATATATTTTTTAAAATTTATTACACCGGGATTACACGCAAATCACTTACCGCGGACGTCATTTTAAAACAAACGCTAAGAAAGTCAATGCCGTACAGAGGACGTGATCAACGTCCTGAGACGATCCCATCCACCCGTACTTAGTACGTGATCAGCTGTTAGTGTTAAGTTTTAGGTGATTAAAGCCATGTTAGGTGACGGGAGCTGGAGTAAAATTGTTACCTAAACGACTTGGGGTTTCATAATGCAAGGTCTTTGGATGGGTTCCCCAATTAAAGTATCTCGATCTTCTCCATACTTCAAGGCATCATCATCAGCCTATATTAGTCCACCACTGGACATAGGCCTCTCCTTGTGCACGACACTGAGCACGATCCGCGGCTTTCATCCAGCTCTTACCAACCACCTTTCGAAGATCGTCTCATGAACATTAACTCTAACCATAACTTATCCACGCCGATTGCTTAACTCAGGTGCCTGAGTCCGGGTCAGGTGTTAGTGGCCCGGTGCAGGCGGAGGAGAATGGCGTAACGCCTCCTACACGTCTGCGCCGAAGCCGGCCAGCGTTGATGTCCGCTTCCCGTTCGCGCTCTTCTGCCTTCTTCTGCGTTATGATAGATTCACAGAGGGCAGTCACGGCTTCCCAAGATCTCTCACTTTCCAGAATAGACTTTACTTCGCTGGCCAGCGAGTAATCAGTGCCAATCACCGACGTCAGTGTCTGGCGATGTTGGCTAAAAGATACGAATTATAACCTAACTGGTAATAATAATGGCTAATGGTGAAAGAATTTCTTAAATCGGCCCATACATACAAAAATACATAGCTTTCCTCTTTATAATATTAGTATGTATGAACCTAAACAATATTTATATTAAATAAATATTGTTTACATATATATTATTGTTTATTAAATTATTAATGTATGTCTGTAACACATTTATTCATCACTGATTTTATCGTTTCGCGCTCCTTCTCCAGTTAAATTAAGCTTGTATATGTGATCGCAGAAAATTTTGTATACTCCAAACTTCAGTATGAAGATGACATTAAATGATGATAATGATGATGATGATGACTCCTTCTCCATATCAACTTAAACTATGCCAAATCACTCTCATCCGTGAGCGCATTGTGCTTGAAAAGTGGTACAAAATATAGCTATCTATACATATAATAAAGCTAAAGAGGGTCGAAAGTCTGTACATGGAAGATATTCGAAAAAAAAGTTGGCTGGGGATACTTAGAATCGATAACAGAACACGTTCCAACAGGTTTTAGAATTTTTGTCTGTTTTTTTGTTTGTCTGTTTATTTGACCGCGCATCACGTGAAAATGGCTGAACGGATTTGGATGAAACTTCGCACGTAGACAGATCATAACCCGGACTGTGATATAAGATACTTTTTATCCCGGTAACAGGTTCCTGTGGGATAGTGTAGTCTTCGCGAACAAAGTCGCGGGCGACAACTAGTATTAGTATAAATACGGAAAAAGACATTAAGTATACGCCATTTTCCTTATTGTTTGCGAAAGCATGGTGATGTGGAACTGGCGGGGTGAACTAATGAATTCAATTGTAGTCACATCATTTGAAGTGCAAACACAATAAGGATAATTAAACGAGTGCTGCCTAGTTGCAGTGCGCGGTTTCACTAACCATTCAATCGTGTTAAAGAAAGCTGTCCCTTATGCTTCCTTCTGCCATCTTTCACAGAACCAATAGAACAACGCGTGCTAGTTTTCACTAAAATGTTCAAATAATATTTAACGCAAATTTTGTTGCGAACAAATTACAAAAACACAAATGTTGAAAAAAATTCCACGAGCAGGATTTGAACCCGCACCCTTCTGACATACCGGGTCAGGTGCTCTTCCAATTGAGCTATCGTGGTTCTAACCAGCCCGCCGAAATTATTCAACACTTTTTACTTTGAAAGCCAAAGGCGCCCATTCAATGTCAACAACTACCGTCACTAACATCCTGGGCACATTAGTCTTTCATTTTGGAAAACAATAAAAAACGTGTCTACTTATTTTCGGCAGTTCCGGGATACAAAATAAGTAATAAAATCAATTACTGTATTGATAATATTAATTTTTAATGTTCTCAAGTGATGTCCAGAAACCGGGACAGTTGTTCCGAAAAAAAAATTGTCATAAAGAAGTCTCCATTAATTTTTGTCTATGTTCTTCGAACTTTAGGTGAATTAGCCCTACCCATTCGATCACTGTTGATAGTAAACGATGTTGAACAATGTCTATTCGTGTTTTAGAAAGTTAGAACCATTTCAACGATAACACTAGCAACTGCACACTCAGTGTTCGTGAACAGATTTTTTATGTCCATAAAACGTAATAAATACTTCTTTTTGAAAATAACTTATCTTCATAGAAGCATAAGAACTGAAGTCCCAAGTTCGGTGCGTGTGCGTAATAACATTAGTGTCAAGTACCAAATTTACAAACAAAGTTGTTAAGATTTCAAATGGAATTTAAATACTTAGTCGCCCTTTTTGGACTCAGCAATGTAGTAGAGAGGTCCCAATTTGTATCATTATTCTAATCTATATTATAGATTGTACCCTTTTTTAAGCGCGTCCGAACCCTTCTGAACCCCTCGAAGACTAGTAGGGCACGGGGACAAGCACTAATGCGTGGTGCCGTTCTTTCTAACAAACCTCTGACGGTTTCGTTACACACGGCTTGAGGAATCCTCGACGCCCCCAAAAAGTCTGGCGACGATTAAAATTCCCAGATGCAATCAGCAAACTCTCCAAAACATAGTATGTTACGTTTGTCGTGAACATTCCGTAGAGTACGGGTAAATCCAAAACAACAAAGGTACGTAAAAGTTTATTAGTTTACAAGTTACAACCCACACTCACGACGACTCGTACTAAACTCGTACTCGTACTCGTTATTTTGAGGAATGAAATGCACATGCTAAACCATTAATCATATTTGAAGAAAGGCAAAGTGTTGAAAAAAATCCACGAGCGGGATTCGAACCCGCACCCCATGACATGCCAGGTTAGGTGTACTGCCAACTATGCTATCGTGAGTCGTGACTCTTTTTTCAAATTGTAATTAGCGTAAAATTATATATAAGGTCACATTTTATCAACTGCAAATATTTTGAGGATAAATTCAACTACATTTATATGTATAAACTATTTTTATGAAAAACCTTAAATTTTTATACGCTAGTTTTCAAGAAAAACGCCAAAAGAAATGTCGATTAAAAAGTAAATTAAGGCGCTTTCGGTAGTTTCAATTCAAAGGAGCTGAAACAGAGAGCCCGCCTTCAACGCTTACACGTGCCCGTAGTTTCATTCAAAGGAGCCGACAGAGAACCCACTCTTAAAAATATTACAATTTTTGTGTCAGGAAAAGTAAAAAAAAAACTAGCCTGTTTTTTTTTTTAATGCTAGGGCCTTACATATTTTACTGATATACTTAATTAGATGTTTTGTCAAAATATTTGCAGTTGATAAAATGTGACCTTTATAACCATACCATGTATGTCATTTAAGGGGGCGCCCTCATTGCTGAGTTTACAGATGTCCTGTGAAATCTAGCGTAGCAATGATAGCTACACTGATAAAAAAAAAAACTAATCTATATTATAACACGTGAACAGATTGTACCCTTTTGTAAGAGTGTCCGATCCGATCCGAATCCCTCGGAGAATCTAGAAAGGAACGGGGCACGCACTAGGTGCGTGATGCCATTCCCTAAAGAAAGTCTCAGACAGTGTTTCGTTTCACGCGGCGTGAAGGAGGTCCGGACATAATTTTTGTGTATTTTGTTAAACGTTATTATAAAGATTATTATTATAAAGAATATTCATATTTATAACCATAATAATGAAATTAGTATTAAGTGTCCACTTTGGAGTGTTTGCTCCTGTGACTTAATCAATGATCATATACACACGTATCACAATCATGTACTAAGAATGAATCACTCAAGCGGCCGCGGCGCAAATAAACGACACGTGTTGCAGTTAGAGAATAGCGTAAAATTACTTTTTTTGTAACCAATTTTGTTAACTGACTTACTGATCTCAACTCTGAACAAAATGGAAATGTTTATATCACCAGCAAGAGATTAATTAAAGACGCTTTATTATTTTATATTAGGCGCAAATTTTTGCCCTTTGTATAAGCTCAGTGGCGTGCACTTGGAGAGGGATATGTCCAGCTGCGGACTAGTATAGACTGATGATGATGATGATGATGATGAAGATGATGGTGATGATGAAGCTGCTCCTTGTATCTTCAAAGAGAAAACCTCATGCCTCCTTTTAGGCACGACTACCGAGAGATCTTTACGTAACATTATTATGTGTTACACTTACACTACATTGTATACATCGATGGCCCAGTGGTTACCGCGCCCGGTCAACAATTGCTAACGTTAAGCAATTTTCGCAAAGGCCGGTCATCGGATGAATGATCAAACATGTATCATCTCGAGCTCCTCCGTGCTTCGGAAGGCACGTAAAGCTATTAGTCCCGGCTGCATTAGCAGTCGTTAACAACCGCCAACCCGCACTGGGCCCGCGTGGTGGTTTATGGCCCGTTTTCTCTATGCATTCATAGGGGCAGCTCGCGCCCCAGCAGTGGGGAAGTATATGGTGATGGTGATGATGTATAAACATTGTATATTTTGTGAATTAGTCACTAGTCCAATAAATTGCAAGCAAATGCCATACAAATTCTTGCATTCGTTAACCACCGAATAGAAATATAAAATTTGAACAAGGCATCAAAGAATTGTTACTTTAACACCATATATATTGTCGTTTTCGCACTCCGTTCCATTGCTATAATAGTGTTAGCGTTTACTTTAAGTTTTAAACTGAATCGCTTACAATAGCACTGTGTCTGTGTGGGGTAATTGCGGTCACAAGTCATCAAGCTTAAATTGTTGCACAAATTGCAGGCACTTCATTCATATAGTGTTTTAATAGGCTTATGCACCATTATAGTGATCTCGTACGCTGTATATTTTCTATTTAAAAAGAGATCTCAAGTCCAACAGGCTTTCTCAAATTCCATCCAAGACAACCAACTTTAAGGCTTCCTCGAAATATACTGATGAATAGACAATTATACTTCTATAATGATGTAAATTTGGCATCTAACATTTAACCAAAAAATTGGTATGCGATAAAGAGATGTGATATTTTACCGTCGTCGTACAAATAATACAGTGTAATATCATGTACATATTATGGTGGCCGCGCGGAATTTCGAAAATTAACGTGTTTTTAAGTTGCTGATGCTAGGCGCTGAATAGGTCATATACATATATATAGGTCATATACATAGGTCATACACAAGGACTAGTGTAGGTTAGCTTGATCCTTTCACAAGGCCATGGTTGTCTTGGAATTTGAAACAATAACCAGAAACTGCATAAAAAATACGTAAAAGTAATGGTATCTAAAAACTTATTTCTTTAGAAACTTTGTAAATATAGCACAAACGAAATAATGATCCGACATCAATATGTTTGTATTGATATTCCGCAGGCCACTGTTGTCTTATTTTTCAATAAAAAAATATGAATATGAAAATATTAAGACTTCTATTATTTTTTACCATGTAGTGTATGACTCACCGCACCTTTGCATTACATGTCATAGCTAATTGATGAACCAGTATTAAATCATACTTAAGGCACTACAGTCGTTTCACTCAACGCTTCTCCCGGTCCCCACATTGCAACCCAAACGCCTATGATTTTACGAAAGTAAACATTGCTCTAATTAATTCACCAGCCTACCTGTACAGATATTAGTGTGCGTGCGTATTCGTAGTCGTGCGCCGTTGTTACACCACTGCCACGTGCCGCTCGCTCGCTATCATAAAGAAACTTGAAACTCGCAGTTTTGCGTCCGCGCTGCACTCCCTTTAACACTTTCCAAGATTGAACATGAATAATAGGAATTTACCAACACAAAGTAAGTTTTATTGTTGGTTAGTGAATGCATCCGTAAAAAAAATATAATTTGCACACTCATATTAGTCCGATCCAGTTTAAGAATTGGACAATCCTATCGGCCGAACTGCGATGGAGACGTATTAGGTTGAAACTCCATTGAAGCTGGGCTAACATGAGCGGAGCCGAGCTGTGTGGAAAAAAACTAATCAGAGCTAAGAAGAGCTGTTAAAATAAAGGGACTCGATTGGTTGATTTCCACACAGCTCAGCTCAACTCAGCTCAGATTTAATGGAATGTCAACGTTAAGCATTTTGTTGTCTTTTCAGGCCTAGCTATCACATCCTGTTTCCTGAAGTACCAACAGGAAAATTGGATTATCGAAATCAGAATACCAATAGATGCAAATGAAACCAAAGATTAATTACTAGGTGTGTTACCTTTGAGATGTTAGACAAGAAATTTTTCATAAAAAGTAAGGGGATATTCGCCGGTATACAGTTATATTTCACCTTTATTTATTATATAACCCTGTGTTGATAATCAACTTTTGCTGTTGCCTGTACAAGAAGCCAGTATTGGGCATTACGTCACTCAACCACGAAATTAGCTTCCCCTGACTATTTTCTTTATGGAATTTGTTTAACGGTTATTCGTCTACTGTTTTCGTTTATTTGGTTAGGTTTTTGCTACTAAATACTAACTCTTGTACTACAAAACAGTTTTAAAGGTAAACAATCGCTGTTTAACTTCAGCCGTAGGGTAAACAATGTCTGTTTAACTTCAGCCGTAGTTTTGTGATAAAGCAGTAAGTCGATAAATTATTTACATTTCTTTCAATTTGATTGATGGCAATCAATGAAACAGTAGTAAGCAAATAGTCTACTATATGTAGTTGCACTGCTGTGCTGAGCAAGAGCAAGGGCTATTTAATATTTAAATCAAATCAACACCGCTCCATCACCGTTTCCTTTTTTTCATGCTCTTGAATTCATGTTGACTATAAATCGATTTTAGACGAATTCTTTAATTATTTTCGGTAATTCTGCATAAAAATAATTAAAGAATAAACACTCCCCCATCCCTCAACCAAAGCTATAAATAACACAATACTACAAAACATGTCAATAATGTTGCGGCTTTGTTATCACAAAACATGTCATCCTGTTATAAATTCTGGGATGTCAGGCGTCGATATGATAATGGAGTTTCCTCATTTGTCATTACTGTTGTCATTTCCAGAGATAGCTTATCTCTTTTGAATTATCTTTTTATTGTTAGCTCTTTAATCAAAAACCTGCATTTAGTTAAATCGTGCTTAGAACGTATTCCTGTATCTTACCAACTTCAAACTTCAGACAACGTACAAAGTACAACAGTGTTTGAAACAGGACAAGCATTCAATTGGGCAGGATCGACTTGGAAAACATTTTTGGGCTTATCATTGTTCGAGTATTAAAGACGACTACAATTTCTCTTGATGTTCCAAAAGTACGTTTACCTCTTTGTGCAAGGTTTTAGTTCTTGCCAATCTGGTTTTAAGTTGCCTTTTTTTTCTTCGGCCTGTCTCTAACCGATGTTGAGTATAGTAGGCTACTCTTTGTTCGTTCTGCTGGTAGCCATTTCTATATCCATCCCGTTCTTTTCAGCGACACTATCGATACCATATCTGCATCGAGCTGGTTGTGTCACTACACTTCTATGTCCAGATCTTGGTTGCCATGTTAGAAGCTTGTTTTGTTTCAGCTTGCCTATTGTTAACTAATCCTTGATATTTATAAAAAAGTTAAGATCGGATGTTGATGAAGCAGTTTGAGCAATGTCAAGGCTTCTTAGGCTTACAAAGTAAGAGTGGATAGTGTCGGGTCGGACCTTTTACCAAAATATTGATATTGAATAAGGCTCCTTTGGCTTACAAAGTCAGAGTAAGTAGATAGTGTCGATTTCGGACGGGTAGTACAGAAATTTGATAGCATAATAGGAATGGGTACCTGATCCGGTTTGTAAGTTGCGGGTTTAAATTCCGCTTTGTTTTCCGAATTGTATTTAAATCTTCAGTGATACTAAACTTATTGAATTTCGTTCCCTAAGCCACGCCCAGATTGATCAATCAATGTGCCTCGAACGCACATTGATCTCCTGATTCCTAATGATATCATAGGATGACCACCAACTCATCTCCTAATCTCCGTATTCATGTGGGAAGGCTTAACTCCAGCTCCAGGTGTGGGATGTAATGCGTTGTAATTTTACGAATATTCAAAGTTCCAGTGCCCTAGAAAAATATAAACGTACAAATTTCGATTCTGATATGGTGCCCTGAAAGTTTGTATTGGAAGAACATTTGTTGCGTGATTTGTTACTCTTTTAGACGAGTGTAGCGTTGAATCACTCTATTCTAAAAAGTTGGAAGTTTATGTGTATTTAATCTGGATTCGTGCCAATATTTAATATTTAGAAGGTGATTGTGAAAATTAGTTTTAAACATCAGACGCTAATTTCTCGACTGATTTTTTTGTAGAACGGTGATTAGAATGGGACATATTGGGTCATTGTTTAATAGAGTAAATTTAATATTTAAATGTTTTTTTAAAGAAAAATATACGTACGGCAGATACTTAAAAACTATATCTTGTCTTATGATAGAATTGTTAAGTTTTATAGGTGCTAGTGAATCGCTGACGTTTATTAAATTTCTGTTAGTATACAATGTATGAAACAATTTCCTTGTGATACGAAATCGAGTGATATGCGATCAAGTTTCAACTGTAATTGTTAATACAATAAAGTTTATTACTGTCCACCAAGTATATACATAGCTATATCTAGTTACTGCTTATTCTAAGTAGAGATTCATGTAAACAACTCTGCGGGAGATTGGTGCCTTGGCAAAGCAAGAGATGCCTTTGAAAGAAACCTAAAATAAGTTTTATTGTGTAAGTTTTAAATTACGTTTTTGCTTGGATTAAAAATGATGACGGTTTTAGCTGATGATGTCATACTCTAATCACATTATTCACATTGCAGTAAGATTATGTTTCGTGAACTAAGTACAACATATTTTTGAGTTATAGGTCGCGCCAAACTTCAGTCCCCTCTGAAGTTGCTTCGTTGCGCAGCTGTACAGTCAGGCCCTACCGCTCGTCCCCGCCTTCGCCCTACTAACGCCTATTTTTACTACTGCGACGCGATCGCGCCAACTTCAGAGGGGACTAGAAGCATAGTAAAATGAAACAAGTAGGCCGACTCGGCCCCCGAGCAAGCGATAATCACCTAAACTTGTAGGGCTGTCGCTTTTAATTAGAATGAGGTAGGTATCTACATATAAAATAAGAACATACTTAGAAATATGAATTCATGGATTCCAGAGAACCCCCGACCTACCTAAATGTAGTTTGTTAACTGTACAACACAACAACTTACAATAGGTAAGTAGGTACGGTCAACAGCACATCACGGTAAACACTTGCAGTTCGATATTAGTACTTATGCCCACAACATAAGAGCGGTACAAAGTCCAAAGTGTTTAGTCTGACTGTACCTAATTAGTCCCTTGTTTTCACGGTAGGGTGTACCGTGTAATCTAATAAATTAAACTTACAAATCCTTAGGTACATGTATTTACCTCTCTAATCTACGAAATCTGAAGCAGAACTTAACTCTTTCGGTACCTAGTAAATAACTAACACAAAATAATGTAATTAGGTTAGGCAGGAGGTACTCACCGTTCTTGTTCGGTAGGTAAGGTAAAGAAGGACAATTCTGGATTTGACAAGCTGCTATTTAGACATCCGTAAACACTGCAATATCTCCTGATTTTTTTTGTAGCCATCGTTGACTTACGTTTCACAAATTATATATAACCTACGAGCGGCAG
Organism: Eudonia mercurella; assembly: GCA_963082485.1. NCBI lineage: Eukaryota > Metazoa > Arthropoda > Insecta > Lepidoptera > Crambidae > Eudonia > Eudonia mercurella. The sequence continues at coordinate 1,022,631 of OY720047.1, read as the reverse complement.
CGTCGCGGCGGGCGCAGCGACGAAACAGGCAGGCGCGCGCGGCATTACGTGGCTCAGTCGCGACTGGCGCAGCAATATTAGCAATAAACTTTGTCAGTGTGTGCGTGCGACGATGCATACGGACGGGTTAGCTCGGCTGCGCTCACATACAAGCCGCGCTCGGTGCGTATGTATGAAGATGGCCTACTTGTTTCATTCTACTATGCTAGAAGTTTGGCGCGACCTATACCTTATATTGCATCCAGTAAACGCAATGTGGCAACACTGTGGCATGCAATCAGTAAACTCTTTTATAAAAAAATTGTTTATTCGTTGCAGTGGGCATAGTAGTCCGAGTCCTGTTACTTTCCGTGCCTGATACGTTCCTAGCACGGTCATGGTATGATACGGTCTGATGGGCAGGCTTTAAACGTAATGATGTTTCTATGATCGTCGTGAGTTATGTAATATACTGAAATGTAAGAGAGAAATATAATGTTTTGATGAATGTATACAGTTAGGATATTTATGATTGTTGCATTGGCCACAAAGTAATGTTAAGTATTTTCAAGTCATTGTAGTTTTAAGTTAATTTCGTTTGGTGTCCACTGTCCACTGAATTATATTTTATAAAGAACTGTGATGTAAATTATATTTTTTATTTACTTACGTTAAGTAAATATTAGTAAAAATTAATATTGATTAATGAATGATTGAATCAGATTGTTTTGTTATTAAATATTATTATAATTTTATTGTTTAACTTTGTTAAAGTTATAGGTATTACGGAAATAAATTTATGAACAATCGAAAAAGTTTTTTTTTTGTTTTACCTCGTAATTTTTACAGCTTAATGAACGAATTGACATGTCAATATTGGAATCTTCTCAAACATGACGATATTATTTATTTGTTTAATCTTTCCTGCATACCATATAAGACTTTATTTTCGATACACTTAAGTTTATTTTTATTAGTTTCGCGAAGGAGTGTTTACAGTTACCAAACGTTTTTAGGGTTCCGTAGTCAACAAGGAACCCTTATAGTTTCACCATGTCTGTCTGTCTGTCTGTCTGTCCGTCCCCAGCCTAGCTCATAGACTCTTAGTACTAGAAAGCTGTAACTGTCGAAACTCTTGACGTTAGGTAAATAAATGTTCATAAAAGCCCCCTTCTTAAAGTCCGCATTATTGAGATGGGCTACTGAACCCTACACTGCGCGTGGCCCGATAAACACGCATGCCGGTTTTTCTCCTTCCTACAACATGGGGTCCTTTAAGCTAGGTGTGAAGAAGCAATACGCGAGTCGGCAGCGTGAGGATGGCTGGTGAGGCAGTATCTTGCTCCACTAGGTGTGGAGCGTCTGAACTCTGCTTCTGCTTAACATGAGGTAAAGCGGAGTCATTTGCCACTTTACGATAATAAAAAAAGTCTTTATGATATTAGTTATGACGACTAGGTGTGTCCCGCGGTTTCACCTGCGTAAATATTTTCCCGTTTTTGCAACATTTTTCATTGCTGCTCCACTCCTATTAGTCATAGCGTGATGTAATATAGCCTATAGCCTTGCTCAATAAATGGACTATTCAACAAAAAAAATATTTTTCAATTACGACAATGTTGAAAAAAAAATTTTCTTGATTCGATCCGGCATGTCATGGGGTGCGGGTTCGAATCCCGCTCGTGGAATTTTTTCGACACTTTGTCTTTTTTCAATTTGTAATTTGTTCGCAACAATGTTTGCGTAAAATTATATGTAAATTATCGTTTATCTTCGTTTGTCCTTATCGTCATTGAACATCAGGTCAGATGAAGGTCCAGTGCTTACCCTTAAGATATAAAAAAAAGTTAATTAAATACCGAGATATACAAAAAAGGCCGACTCAGTAGCCGATTCTTAACAAAACACTTTCAGGGTGTGCATTTACTATGTTACATGTGGGCACAAGGCTGCATTATTTGGCAGAACCACGGTCGTTCGTAGGTTTTACGACCTTCGTCAGTCTCAGCAGACCGGTTTAGGGCTACGCTTTACGTTTAGGACGAGGTCACACGGCGCGTTTGAACCGCCCCAGTGGTCTGAATGTCTGATGGATAGATTTCTCGCTCTTAGACCCAGTCGGAGGTACATGTTGTACTCAATAAGTTGGTGGTAAATCTAGTTTTTAAAATAAAAGTCTGTTTTGTAAGAGACGATGTTACACCAAATGAAATATGAAAAGTTCACGAAACACGGTTAAATGTATGAAATACAGAAAGTTTACGAAAGGCTACTTTTGTTTATTAAGTATTTTATTAGTTACAAAATGAGAAGTATCCTTAGAAAATAGACTTGTTAACTCTTCCGAAAAGCTGATACAAGTCTAAAAGTAAGATGCGGCAGCAGCGCAGCGGTGCAAAGTTTGAAATAAGGATTGAACTACGATTTGAGGGACTTAGGCGATTTGCAGTGCGGCGCGCTATTTCTCCATTAATTGCGTTATTTCTGTCACCGTTGACTAAACCTTCCCCTGTATAACGCGCTATGGACTAGAAGTTCGTGCTCGTTGTTGAGGCACAAACGCAGGCTTGTGTCGCTGTAAAAACGCGACGTGTGGTGTGGCCCTTCCTACCTTCGTGAAGGTCACAACTGATTTGTTTGATGACGTGCTGTGACAGCATAATTGGTAGACCTAAGGAGGTCATTAACTTGGTACGTAATTCGGCGTTTGTGGGTGTTGGTAACTTATTAGGCTTTCTGATGAAACATGAAATTAAAATATTATTTTTAACGTGTAACAAGGCCAGTGGAAGCGCACTTCACCCGGAATCCTCAACTACTGAGCTGGGTGACTTATCTCTAGCTGCTGGAACACAATAATATGCTACAAACATTGATGTTATAGCAACATATTTAGATAAGATGGTGGTAGAGCCAGGCCGACAAACAAGCGCTACCAACAACCAAACCGTGAACACAAACATGTACCCCCCGCTAGGAATCGAACCCGGGACCTCTGGGTCTGACCGGTCTCTCAAATCTAGTGGTGTGAGAGATGCTTCTAAATGCACAAATATTCTTCTTGAAATCCGTTCTTGCGAGTACATCTTCGGTGAAAGTAAGTGATTCCGAGACAAGACAAGACATGTGTAGAATTTTAAAATCTGCTTTGTATTTTAAGATGTTCCGCTACTTTTATATGTTTGTGTTTGGTAATTTGACCTAAAAAAAAATTAACTGCATTTAAACATTTACGACTTCATGTAGGTATCGCAAACAGCAAAAAAAAATATAGATTTAGATATAAATTTTTGTTGACGATGGCAGAACATGCCATCGTCTTTGAAATGAAAATAAAATGTATAAATTTACCAGCTAAAAGATATACGATTGAGAGAAGGCTAAAAGTGACAGTAGGTACCTTCTTTGTTTAAATCCATAACTTAAGGCGAAGGGTAAGGCACACTAGCGCCACCAATTCATAATTTGACAATTACTTACTAACGGATCGGATCTTTTTTAAAATATTGCGTACCGTCCGACAACAGGAAAGCATCCATAGTATTTATTTAATAATTGTGCACTACTTTTTGTTGCGTGGTTTATTCACAAAACGGGCTATCGCATTTATTCACAAACAATGGCAACTGTTGGTGTTAGCGAACGAATACAAAAACAAACCTAAAAGTAGTGCACAATTATTAAATAATAGATGTTTGCCTAGTGTCGAAAGGTCCGCAATGTTTGAAAAAAAAAACCAGTTATCAAATTAAATCCGTTAGCGGCGCTAGTGTGCCTTACCTTTTGCCTTAACCCTAATTTGCACTATCGAGTACTAACACCAACGTCATTTGTTTACATCCAAAACTTTTCAACCCTTATTTGCATTACTAATGACTAAAAGCGACAGCTCTTGGTTAGTAACCTCAACTTTTAAACACTACTTTGCACCATTGACTACTTAAACCATAGTCATTTGTTTACATCCACAACTTTTGAACTCTGATTTTTTGCACCATTGACAAGAGCTTGAGCCTGAAGTGGCGTAGTCGCATTTAACCAGACAATAATATGACAGGGCAAATAATTAGGAAGGCCTCCGCGCCCACCGTCATGGGGCCTTCTTGTAACGACTACCAACAGTAACAGTAAATTGTTAATATTTTTTAAAACTTTTTCCTGTGAAATGACCTAGTAAGTACCTAGCCTTCAACTTAAGCGACAGTCATTTGTTCATATTCAAAACTATTTCTATGAAATTAAGTAGTAAATAATCTTCAGTCACAACCGATACTTAGTCATTATTTTGTTCATAGCCACATTTTTAAACTAACTAAATTTGCACCATTGTTTGTATACATCCACAACTTTTTAACCCTAATTTGCACTATTGAAAGCTAAAAACGACAGTTGTTTGTTTACATCCACAACTTTTTAACCCTAATTTGCACTATTGAAAGCTAAAAACGACAGTTGTTTGTTTACATCCACAACTTTTTAACCCTAATTTGCACTATTGAAAGCTAAAAGCGACAGTTGTATGTTTATACTATTTAGGAATGCCTCCGCGCCGTTGTCAAACGTCATAATATTGGGCTTGCTTGTGACGACTACCAATGTTTTTTGTAAAGGGTTTGCTGATCGCTTCAAACCGCATTTGCAGCGTCACCGGACTTAGGCGACTATCAATAGCAACATTCATTTGTTCATATTATTAACTGTTGCCATGAAATACGAGTAGAGTAGTAAATAGTCTTCAACTAAAAGCGACAGTCATTTGTTTATGTTCAAAACTTTTTGCTATCAAGTGGAGTAGTCATTTGTTTAGAACTTCTACTTTATCTTTTGTTTTTATAATTTTTTTTATATTTTAACAATATTTCACCATCGTCATCATCAGCCCCTCTCGACCGCCTGCTGGCCATAGGCCTCAATTAATTTCCACCATTGACAGCTAAAAGCAACAGTCGTTTGTTTGCATGCTCAACTTTTTAACACCATTTTGCACCGTTGACAACTAAAAGCGACAGTGCTTGGCTCGTAGCCTCAACTTTTTAACCCTAACTTGCATTATTGAAAAGTAAAAGCGACAGTACTTGATTCGTAGCCTCAACTTTTTGACCTTAACTTGCATTATTGAAAAGTAAAAGCGACAGTACTTGGATCGCAGCCTCGACTTCTTAACCCTAACTTGATTATTGAAAAGTAAAAGCGACAGTACTTGGATCGCAGCCTCGACTTTTTAACCCTAAATTGCACTATTGAAAACTAAAAGCGACAGTACTCGGTTCGTAGCCTCAACTTTTTAACCCTAACTTGCACTATTGAAAACTAAAAGCGACAGTCATTTGTTTACATTCACAACTTTTTAACGCTAATTTGCATCATTTGAATTGACCCCGAAGTAGCACAGACGCATTCAACCAGACAACAATGCGACTGGACAAAAAAAAACTGTAAGGCCGCCGTCATAGCAGAGGCACAAAATAAGGAGACTGCAGAAGGTAAGCTTAATACATACAGCGCTCAAGCAACGCACACATAGACCCTCTCGCGGACACGGATCTCGGAACAGCTCACAACAGTCCGAGCGCAGCTGTTGCGAGATTCCGTACCAGAGAGAGCACAAAATAAGGCGACTTTGTTTTTCGTCCGGTGAGTGAATGTACCGGAGGCCCATCTGCCTCCTCAATATCCAACTCCTTCCTCAAGGCCGGCAACGCATCTGCGATTGCTTTGGTGTCCATGGGCGGCGGTGATTACTTTCCATCAGATGACCCGTCTGCTCGTTTGCCTCCTTTTAACATTGAGTACTGCAGTTAAGGTAAGCTTCATACAACCGCGCTCGAGCAACGTACACATAGACAACCTCTCACGGACACGAAATCTCGGAACAGCTGCGCTCAGACTGTTCCAAGCTGTTTCGCGATCCGAGAGAGTTTATGTGTGAGTTCTCGATCGTGGTATGCATTAAGCTTTTCTTCTGGGTCTTCTTATTTTGTGTTGAGAGGGTTTGTTTGAGCGTTACTCGCGCGCGTTTATTTATTTTTTAATTTATTATTTGGGAAACAACCAATTATATAGCACATACAATATTTAAAGTATACATAGAACACAAATCAACAAAGTTTCCACAAAAAAAAACTGTTACAATTACAAATGTATCAGTAACATGCACAAGAATCCAATTCATTAGATTAATATAAATTACAAACATAAAAAAAACATTGATTGATTACCAATTTAACTATGAATAAAAATTGTGATTAATAATATGAAGCTTACCTTCTGTAGTCTCCTTATTTTGTGGCAGAGGGCTTGTGACAATTGACTGCATAAGCTCCGTTTCCATTCTCGTTAGGCGATCGGGCGTGACGATATTGTATTTTAGATAACCGATAGATACGACCTTATTAGTGTCCGTTGACCTTATTTGCTTTTTTTTGTTAATGTTACGAAAGATCTGTCTACTCTGGTATTACAATGTTAACAGTTTTATAAGGTACTAGCTGACCCAGCGGACTTCGTACCGCTTTGACAGTTTCCATCATCATCATCATCCACAAAACAAACAAATTATTTTGTATTGGAAAATTAAATTGTCGTTTTTAATATAGCCTATGTTACTCAGCGTTAATATAGCATTCTAATAGTGAAAGAATTTTTTTAATCCGTCTAGTAGTTTTTGAGTTTATTCGTTGCAAACATACTCGTACATACTTACATACAAAAATACAAAGGTTTCCTCTTTATAATATTAGTATAGACTAGCGGCCTGTCTCAGCTTCGCACGGGTGGACATTTTTTTAAAAATATAGTTTATGTTACTCAGCGCTAATGTAGCATTCTAATTGTGAAAGATTTTTTTTAATGCGTCCAGTAGTTTTTGAGTTTATTCGTTGCAAACATACATACATACAAAAATACAAAGGTTTCCTCTTTATAATATTAGTATAGAAAAGCAGAAGGTAAAAGCATAGGTTATAACTTATTCAAATTCAAATTATTATTTATTTGCGTTAAATAGGGGTTTTTATATGATGTTACAAACTTATTTTAAATGTCCTTAACCTAGCCATTTATTAATAGCATGCAAAAAATGTAAGGTAACCTATCTATTAAATTAGGATTAAACAATTAATATATTTTTATAAAATTAAATTAATATCCATAAATCAAAGTAAATAAAATTCCATAATCAAAGTAAATAAAAATCAATAATCAAAGCAAATAAAAATCCATAATCAAATAAATCAAATAAAATACTTATGTCATTTTTTTGTAAATATAAAATTAAATTAATTCATTCCATGCATTTACACTTCATTTTCCATATTTTAAAAAAATCATCTACGCTATAAAAAGTGTTTTCCATTAAAAACTTGCGAAGCGATATCTTGAAGCTATTAAAGGGACGCTGTTTTATTTGATCCGGTATTTTATTGTAAATTTTATTATTTGCATAGTCGATTACAATGTGAAGGTAGGGCATGCAAAAGCGGGCGAAAGAATAAACCAGTTTTATTCCGATTTTAGATTTTTAAAACCGATTTTTATGGCTTCATCCAATGTGTAGAGACACATTAGGTTAGTATTTCTAAGTATATCTAAATATGATATTTAGAAATACTATATAATATGATATTTAGATATACTTAGAAATTATTAATTTGTAATAGAATAAATATTGATTAGTGTATTTAGTGTGTCCTATGACAACCATGTATGTCTATAAATAGAATCACTGCGTTTGCGCTTTCCAGCCTGCAACGCGATAAGTGTAAACAGTTGTGCAATCGGCATATTACCAATGTATGTACCTACTTGACTGTATTGTGAGTGTAATATGAACGCAGATGTTGTTACTTTGTACTTACTGAACTCGGAAAAGGTACTAGGTTCGAATCCTGGCAAACATTTTTTTTGTAAAAGGGGGAATGATGTAGAGACACATTAGGTTAGTATTTCTAAGTATATCTAAATATCATATTTCTAGAATTCTATGGAAATCGGGTCTCGCCGGCATAGGCAGTCACACGGTAAGCGCGGTCGGAAACACTGTTTTATGTATTCGAATCAAATATACGTATTTAAATAAATGTGGTTTTAATGCGACGTCCCGAAACAACTCAGTATCAAAACAGATCACAAGAGACATAACACAATGAAAAAGATATTGATTTAGATTTATAAACGTTTATTTCAAAAATATTTATAATGATAAATAATAGTCTTTCCAATGTTGGTAATTTGGGCGGGGCGGGGATACTCTTAACAAGGTGGACCGACGATCTGGTGAAGGTCGCGGGAAGCCGCTGGATGCGAGCAGCACAAACCGGTCGTTGTGGAGATCCTTAGGGGAGGCCTTTGTCCAGCAGTGGACGTCTTTTGGCTGAGATGATGATGATGATGACGATGATACTCTTAATATTAAATTTCAAATGAGTGTTGCAAACGAAAACCAGTTTTTTTGAAATAGGTACATAAATATTTGCTGAATTCATATTTTCTCGATTTCCGGTTTATCGGTTTTGTATAATTACATGTAAACGCCAATAATATATATTTTTAAACAGTATTGCAAACAGTTGTAGATTAAAAGTTCAATGTTTTAAATGTATTTATCAATAGTCTATTGTAATCTAGGAACCTTTCAAATCTTCAACCAGGAGGTATCTATATATAAAGTTACATTTTATCAACTGCAAATTTTTTGACAAAACATCTAATTAGGTATATCAGAGAAATAAGGCTCAAGCATTTAAAAAATTCAGACTAGTTTTTTTTTAACTTTGCCTGACACAAAAATTGTAATATTTTGCGACTGCGACATACGAGAACAGTTAAAATTTTGCCATACAAATTCTCGTTTTCGTTAAGGGGGTGCAGCGCGGACGCAAAACTGCGAGTTTCAAGTTTCTTTAGAATAGCGAGCGAGCGGCGCGTGGCAGTGGTGTGACAACGGCGCACGACTACGAATACGCACGCACACTAATATCTGTACAGAGTAGGCTGGTGATTTAATTGGAGCAATGTTTACTTTCGTAAAATCATAGGCGTTTGGGTAAAAAATTATAAAAGTCTTAATATTTTCATATTCATATTTTTTAATTGAAAAATAAGACAACAGTGGCCTGCGGAATATCAATACAAACATTTTGATGTCGGATCATTGTTTCATTTGTGCTTTATGTACAATGTTTCTGAAGAAATAAGTTTTTAGATATCATTACTTTACGTATTGTTTATGCAGTTTCTGGATATTTGTTTCAAATTCCAAGACAACCATGGCCTTGTGAAAGGATCAAGCTAACATACACTAGTCCTTTTGATGTATATGACCTATTCAGCGCCTAGCACCAGTGAATTAAAAACACGTAAATTTTCGAAATTCCGCGCGGCACCCCCTAACGTGATCGAATGGCGAATCAAACTCGCACTTGGCACTCGGACCAAACGAGATTGTTTACTAAACTTAACATTGTAGCGACTGTAAATTGGATTTATTGCGTTCAAGAACAAAGAAGTGGATTATTTATGTTCTCGTTACGAGACGGTTGCAAAAATTAAAGTTTACTCCTAAATAAGACAATTGACGTCTAGTCTAGATACAACAAATGTGTCTGGGTGGTGTGTGTCTAACATTGTAGAGTTCGTGTTGAAGACTTTTGCATCTTAATTCAATCTATACTTAAGTACTATTAATTAAGAGGTAACGTTTGTGACATTGTTTGTTTGTTTGTTTGTATGTCGGAGCTAATCTCTGGAACTACGTTCAATTCCTAAAATTCATTCACCGATAGAATGCTAATACCTTTGAAGGTAATATAGGCTGTATCTTGATTTCATAAAAAAATATTCTTTTTAAAATCGTAAGAATCGTCGTCATTTTATGGCTGCGTTACTTTGTGAACAAAGTCGCGGGCAAACTGCTAGTTTATTTATTTATTTATTTTTAATAATTATAACACCATTGTCTTAATTTCTATTGACAGAATGGAGCACTATACTCACTTATAAGAATGTGTGTAAAACATTTTTAAATATATTATCTGCAAATATATATTTTTTTAAAACTTATTAGCGCAAAAGAGCGATGAAAGTAAAGTAACATAATCAATACTTATAATATTATAAATTTGAATATGAGTTTGTTTGTAACGCTTTCACGCAGAAACTACTCAACCGATCATCATGAAACTTTGTACCTACACACATATTCTCAAAGGTATTGGGATACTTTTTATTAAAAAAGTGAGTTTATTTTGTTTGTTTGTTTGTTTGATACGCTTTCACGCGTAAATGTTTAACGATTTGCTTGTTTTGTTGTCATAGAAACTTTCAAAGCGGTACGAAGTCAGCCGGGTCAGCTAGTTAGCTTAAAAATATAGGAGTGTATTATGCGATTTTGGGGAATATTCTTCCTTTCCTCTGTGAGAGCATTTAGAGCTCACGAAGCTGGGGGAGGGTTTTGTTGTTTTACGCATCTCCCTAGCTCGTCTCAAGCATGCTCGATCGGGTTGATATCCGGGCTGCGTGCTGGCCACTCCATACGAGTAATGTTCATCTCTTGAAGGTAGTCTTTCACAATTCCTGTATGAGGTCGGGTATTGTCATGCATAAAAATAGCATCCTCACCCAAATTGACCATTAATGGACTATTGTGTTCATTAAGGATTTCTTCCATATATCTTACGCTAGTTAAAGAGCCGTTATTATGATCACCAGTTCTGTGCGACTCTCAGAAGAAATTCCGGCCCACACAAGTTCAGGTCCACCGGAGGCTACTTTTTCTTCGATGCGTTAAATAGATCACTAAGTTTTTATTTAGAGTATCTTGAGTGTGTCATGCTCTCTTTACTGTCTCTGCGGTGGTGGCGTGTGCGTCGGGTCGTTACGTTCCCTAAAATATGGTTGAGCGAAGCGATGGCTGATTCATATGTCATACTCGTGAACGGGTGCCGCCTGAGGAGGCTGGTCTGCTCACGCATACTTATCTTATTTTTAGTATTATTCACTATAATTTGACTTTGTTTTTCTTAAACAATTTTTTTCCTTTTACGATAGTACTGTAGTGGTACTGTATGACATTGTGGAAATTGCAACTGTTACCTGATGGAAATTTGTTAACGTATATTTTTTTATTTTGTGTTTTTTCTTTTTTTACATGTTGTGGTTGTCTTCTATATTTTTTGTGTTCATTGTAATGGAAAGTGTCCTGCTATGATAGGGCATTTTCCAATATTTTTGACGCTGTAAGGGAGAAAAGAGCTGGACACTTGCTGAGTTTCTTGCCGGTTCTTCTCAGTACAAGATCTCCCGCCCAGAGTAGACTTACGAACCGATGGCATAGTGACATTCATAAGAGCTACTTGTAGCCTAAACTGAATAAATGTTTTTGAATTTTGAATTTTGAATGATGCATGCTTGCTTAAATCTTTCCCCTGGTCTTCTATACCCTCGTGTGTCTTCCATCGTGCTTGTAGAGCATACATTTTGATTCGTCAGAGAATATAACTTTTGACCAATCTTCAATAGTCCAATTTAAGTGGTTCTGGGCATATCTTAGTCTTGAAATACGATGCCCACGCTCCAGTTTATGGTCGTTTGCGGGTCTAAGTGGTTTCAAGTTAGCTTCAACAAGTCGTCTTACTGTCCATGCGCTTGAGTTACTTCCTCCGAGGCGTCAAAACTGATTTGTAAAATCAGTTCGTGTGAGAAAGCGATTACGAAGCATGGTGTTCACCAAGTATCGATCTTCTCGTGCTGTGGTACACCTGGTTCTGCCTGTTCCTGGTCTGCGTAGGTTAGAGACAGTTTTCTTGTAACGTCGGAGAACTCTTTGTACTGTTGACAGCGACACACCGACAGTCCTGGCTGTATTGCACGTAGTAACTATTAACTAATCTGTGGTATTGCGCTGACTCCGGCTGGTTTCCAGCATTGTTAGAATTCTGGTGCATTCTTCAGGTGTAAGCGATATGATTACAGCTTGAATAATAAATATTGAACACTGTCAACATGGCTTATATACCCACTTAAATGACAGATTAGAAACAAAAGCAAAAACAAATGCATTCATTTCGTAGTTTCATCTTCGAAAGTCTCCCTTTTTCAAATTTGATTTTTTTATGACATTACTTTACAATAACTAAGAAGGTTTATTTCCTTTAATTAAGGAGTATTTAATTGTCTATTGAACACACTATATTTAATTAAACTAGCATTCTTAGTTTCCGAGACTTATAGGTTTCTTTAAGGGGGTGCAGCGTGGACGCAAAACAGCGAGTTTCAAGTTTCTTTATGATAGCGAGCGAGCGGCGCGTGGCAGAGGTGTGACAACGGCGCAAGACTACGAGTACGCACGCACACTAAGATCTGTGCAGAGTAGGCTCGTGATTTAATTAGAGCAATGTTTACTTTCGTTTTTACGAAAGGCGTTTGGGTAAAAAATAATAAAAGTCTTAATATTTTCATATTCATATTTTTATATTTGAAAAATAGGACAACAGTGGCCTGCGGAATATCAATACAAACATTTTGATGACGGATCGTTGTTTCATTTGTGCTATATTTACAAAGTTTCTGAAGAAATAAGTTTTTAGACATCATTACTTTTACGTAGTTTATGCAGTTTCTTTTTTTTTTTATATTTACGGTTAAGCACAGTGCCTTGATCTCACCTGATGTTAAGTGATGATAAAGCCAATGATGGAAGCGCACTTCAACCGGGACCCTCAACTAGTGAGGTACTGGCTATCTTAGCTCTAGCTGCCGGAACACAACAATGCTACAAACATTGATGTTATGGCGACATATTTAGATAGATGGTGGTAGCTAGCCAGGCGGACAAATAAGTCCTACCACCAACCAAACCGAGTACACAAAGATGTACCCCCCGCTGGGAATCGAACCCGGGACCTCTGGGTCTAAACCGGTGGTCTTAACCACTAGACCACAGAGACGATTCTGGGTCATCATCATCATCATCATCATCATCATCATCAGCTCATTTTATGTCCCCACTGCTGGGGCACGAGCCTTCCCTATGGATGGATAGGGAGAACGGGCCATAAGCCACCACGCGGGCCCAGTGCGGATTGGTGGTTGTTAACGACTGCTAATGCGGCCAGGACCAACGGCTTAACGTGCCTTCCGAAGCACGGAGGAGCTTGAGATAATAAATTTTAGTCACCCATCCGGTGACCGGCCTTTGCGAAAGTTGCTTAACCTCAGCACTCGCAGACCGGGCGCGATAACCACTGCGCCATCGAGCGTTTCTGGGTATTTGTTTCAAATTCCAAGACAACCATGGTCTTGTGAAAGGATCAAGCTAACCTACACTAGTCCTTTTATTGTATATGACCTATTCAGCACCTAGCACCAGTTACTTAAAAACACGTAAATTTCCGAAATTCCGCGCGGCACCCCCTTAAGTGACCCGGATTCATTGCTCTCGAGTATATTAGTAGTCTAGTAGGTAGGTAAGGTCACAACGCTGCGGAACTTGAAGTGTGGCGACTGCGGAGAATCACCCTCTATCACATAACAACAGCGGTCGGAACTTGGCAGCGATTCAAATCGATTGGAGTGATTCCGCTCTCAAGTCGAATGCTTACGGAGAGAGAATGGAAAATTGGAAATCTATACAATATTTTCAAGGGGCTCGATCGCGGTCGGGTTACGAACGTGCTTGTTACGCTTGTTTGATTAATGCCGGATCAGCGAATCAGTGACCTAATTAAAATGGATTCCAATTTAATATAACAAAAACACAACACAAATGTTGAAAAAATTTCCACGAGCAGGATTTGAACCTGCACCCTTCTGACATTCCGGGTCAGGTGCTCTTCCAATTGAGCTATCGTGGTTCTAACCAGCCCGCCGAAATTATTCAACACTATTTACTTTTTACTTTGAAAGCTAAAGGCGCCCATTCAATGTCAACAAAATTTGCGTTAAAAATTATTTAAACATTTTAATATAACAATTTATGAAAAGCTTTGTAAAAAAACGAGACCGCTCGGGTTAACTGGTCGTGGGGGTCAATTTTTTTGTAGACCTAATTGTCATGTGCACACACACTACCTACACCTACATTAAAACCACCCGTTAAACTCGATACGAGGACCTAGTCTTCGACGCGTTTGCGTGATGCCATCCTTTGAGGATGTTTCGATCACACTGCCTGCCTATCATGGTCACTTAAAGAGTTCGATGGCGCAGTGGTTAACGCACCCGGTCTGCGATTGTTGACGTAAAGCAACTTTCGCAAAGGGCGGTCATCTGATGAGTAACCAAAAATTTATCATCACGAGCTCCTCCGTGCTTTGGAAGGCACGTAACGCCGTTGGTCCCGGCTGCATTAGCAGTCGTTAACAACCACCTATCCGCACTGGGCCCGCGTGGTGGTTTATGGCCTGTTCTCCCTATCCATCTATAAGAAAGGCTTGTACTCCAGCAGTGGGGACATCAAAATGAGCTGGTGGTGGTCACTTGAGTTAGAGATCTTATTCTTACCGGGATTCTTACCGGGAATTAGTTCATCCGTGATCATGGCGCATGCAACTGTGCCAAAATATCGTATTCTCAAAAATAATAAACACCGTAATGAACCCTTTAAGTTTTTCGCCGTCCACAACACGTCAGGTGATGCTGTAAAGACAACAAACGGCCAAAAGCAATTCTCTCCAAAAAAAGCTGACATTATTATAAAAAAGACTTTAAACAAACTACGAGTACTACGGTAGAATATTAGAACTACTTCTGAATCAAGTGTAACGTTGAACAGCTCCTTTTCTCTTAAGTGGTCTTCCACGTGTAGTTCTACGGTATGATTCTGTCGGTAATCACACTAGAGACGCCTAGAACGCTACGGATATACCCATTTCAGCAGCTATTTAAGGATCTATAGCCGCGATAATTCTACGTAAGTACTAAACTTGGGCTTGAAACATATTTTTTTGGAGAGAGTTTGCTGATTGCTTCAAACGGCAGTTCAGCTTCACTGGGCTTTTATGGGAGCGGCGAGAAACTTCAAGGGTTCCTCAAGCCGTGTGAAACGAATCACCTTCGTGGGCTTTCTTGAGGGAACGGCATCACGCACTGGTGCATGTCCACGTGCCCTACTAGATTCTCCGAAGGATTCGGATTGGTTTAAAACGCTCTAACGGTGTGGTTTAATTAAAATCGTACGACGTAGATTCTAAACTAAGATACACAACAGGTACCAGCCTGAAGCCATACAAACTATATACGCGTCAATTAAGTGCGTCGTCAGTGGATGGTTATTTTTAAATTCGCCGACATACCCGCCATTGAAGTGGAATACTTTTTTTAAAACGAAGCCCTATTTTATCAAAGACCTATGTTTCAAAACTGATTAGGACAGCTACGAATTATTGTCGTTACGCACGTTTGTTTATGTGCCTTAGGCCTCTTTCAATTTAGACGTTTCGTTTTGGACCGCTGCCGTGCGGTTTCATATTAAACGCCAGCCGCACGACAGCCGCGCGACTGTTTTAATATGGAACGCAGTGAATACGTGCGGCAGCCGTCCGATAACAAACGTGTTTATTGAAAGAGTCCTTAGAAAGCGCTAACCCGAAGTAAGGCGACCCACAAAGTTTTGAGAGTGTTTGCTGATTGTGTGTTGACTTGTTTGGGGGCGGCGAGAAACTTAAAGGTTTCCTCAAGCCGTGTGAAACGAAGCACCGTCAGAGGTTTTCTAGAGGGAACGGCATCACGCACTAGTGCGTGTCCCCGCGCCCTACTTGATTCTTCGAGGGGTTCGGATCGGATCGGGGAAATAGGTACATACAAGACCGGGGTAATTAATGGATGGCAAAGATAACGTGAATTATATATTTTACTGAGACACGTATTACAAATCAGCCATAAGCTTCTCGGTAAGCTGTCACCAAATCAATTCATAATCCACAGATCAGATTAAATACAATTAAAATAAACATAGTTGCCGACCAAATTGGTTGCAACTCAACATCATCATCATCATCAGTTCATTTTAGGTCCCCACTGCTGGGCCCGAGCCTTTCCTATAGATAGATAGGGAGAACGGGCCGTAAACCGTCACGCGGGCCCAGTGCGGTGCTGTGGTTGTCGACGACTGCTAATGCAGCTGGGTCCAACGTCTTTACGTGCCTTCCGAAGCACGGAGGAGCTCCAGATGATACACTTTTGGTCACCCATCCGATAACCGGCCTTTACGAAAGCTGCTTAACCATAGCAAATGCAGACCGGGCGCGTCAACCACTGCACCATCGAGCTCCTATCCTCCTCCTATCAACTCAGCATAGGTAAGGTTTTTTGTGAGAATTTCATGATTGCTTCAAACGGACATTTTCATCGTGTCCGGACTTAGTATGTTTGTTTAGCTTTATTATATTTTTATCAGAGCGTTACGGAAATACGAACGCGATAGGTGGGTAGCGTGCTCAAAATAAACTGGCCCCAACTTAATCATCATAAACTTGTCGCCGGTTAATCGTCTGTATACAAAACACAGGATGATTCTTCCAAAATGGCGGACTTCAAAATTCAAAATTCAAAATCATTTATTCAGTGTAGGCTACAAGTAGCTGTTATGAATGTCACTATACCATCGGTTTGTAAGTCTACTCTGGGCGGGAGATCTTGTACTGAGAAGAACCGGCAAGAAACTCGGCAAGTGTCCAGCTCTTTTCTCCCTTACAGCGTCAAAAATATTGGCAAATACCCTATCATAGCAGGACACTTTCCATTACAATAAACACAAAAAATATAGAAGACAACCACAACATGTAAAAAAAAAAACTTGAAAAGACTTGTCATTCAACATTGAAAAATATATTATACAACATCACATATATTGTTGTGATCCCAAGGTAAGTCGCTAAAGCACTTGTTTTATGGAAATCAGGAACAACGACGATACCACAACCACCCAGACCTGACACAATATAGAAAAGTTCGTTTTCGACATTGAGCCGACCGGGAAACAAATTCGGGACCTCGTAGTTAGCGCCGCCCTAAGTCCAGCGTGCAAGCCACTCGGCTACGTAGGTCACCGTATTGAGTATAATATACAGTGGTGGACTTATTATTAGAAACACTTGTGATTGAGCTTTTGAAGTCCACATACAATATTCGTGAAAAAATTTATAGATTCAATATTTAATAATCATGCAACAATATAGCAACTTAATTAGAATAGTCATAAAATACATTAAAAAATCAAAGCTATCTAAACTTCAATCATAAAAAGAGTTTTTCTGTTACTGGCCGCTTGGACGCCTAATTAGAAACACTTCAGAAAAGCATGCACGGCACATTCCATTTTTGAAATTGAAAAAATGAAACTTCTTTCTTAGCTATTTCTATCGTTTGGGCGGCAATTGAACATCAAATTGGAATTTCGTTTACGATTTTTTGTTCAAAATGGGCAAAAATAAAAGTTGTGACGCGTCAACGAGGCAAATAATTGTTAATTTGCACATCGACCTAAAATGGACGTACAAGAGAATAGCTGATCATTTAAAATGTTCCGTAAAGAAAGTTTTTAATGTTATTGGTCATTATAAAAACACGGAACTATTGAAAATGTTCTTAGAAAGGCTCGACCGAGGAAAACTTCGACTAGAGAAGATATGCTAATCGTACGTATTGCTAAACAAGACCCATTTAAAGGCTTCAACCAGCCCCCCAACCGCCTAACACTCTCGCTTTCGATCGCTTTGAAAGCGAGGCCCTCGCCTCGCTTTCAAAGCGATCGAAATATCGAAATATAGTATCGAATAATATCGAGAGCGTTAGGCGGTCGACCCTCAGATTAAAAATGAAGTTTTTTCGCCTGATGACCCTAGAAACGTCTCGTCTCGACTGGTACGCCGTAGATTAGTGGAAGCAAAATTGTTTGGGAGGGTTTCTCGAAAGGTACCGCTTCTTACCAAGCAACATCGAGAGGAGCTATTATTATTTGCTAAAAAGTATGTCAATTGGACGGTGCGAGATTGGAAAAAGTTTTATTCTCAGATGAAACTAAAATAAACATGATAAATTCAGACGGCAAGCGCTACGTTAGACGTCCAATAAACCATGCCTTTAATTATAAATACATTAGAAGCTAAGCCAATAGTCAAGCACGGGGGCGGCAATAACAAGGTATGGGGATGTTTTTCCGGATGTGCAGTTGGACCCGTTCGAAAGATTGAAGGTACAATGGATCAACTGCAGTACAAAAACATCTTAGAAGAGACAATGATTCCCTATTCTGAGGACAATTTGCCTGTTATCTTTCAACATGATAATGACCCTAAACACACCGCCAACAGTGTAAAATATTTTCTTAGGGAACAGCGTATTTCCGTCTTAGACTGGCCTGCAAATAGCCCTGATTTAAATCCCATAGAAAATCTGTGGCATGTCGTAAAAAATAAAGTCTCAAACAAACGTAACTCCAGTCACAACGAACTCTACGCAGCTTTTGTCGAAACATGGAATTCAATCCCACTAGAAAAATGTATGAAATTGCTTGAATCAATGCCACGTCGTTGTAGAGCTGTGATTGATGATACAAAAAAATTGACGCAACAAAATATTAATTATAAGCTTTAGTACACACAGTATCTATTACCTAAATTATTTAATACTTAATAATTAAACCTATAAATTATATCTCTTTTATTTTTTTGTATTGTTTCTAATTAGTTGTCCATTATTGCTGGTACTTTAAAACTCATTTAGTTGTTTGTATGAAATTTAATAATGAATCGGTACTTGTTTAGTTGATATTTTATTGTTTTTTCTAATAAATTATAGGTTATCGAACATATTTTATGCTAGTTGTTGTTTCATTTCCAAATAAAAAATATAAGGGTCAAATTTCTTGTATAATGTTAAGTTCCGTTGGTAGTGTTTCTAAAAAATACAAAGCTTTCCTCTTTATAATATTAATATAGATTTATTTTTGACATTCACAATGTTATATGTAGTTACAAAAAATAATTTTACTAATCGAACCCTCAACTCTTGGATTACCGGTCCAATATTCTGACCGCTGAGCTACCGAGACTCGTTGAATTTTTCTAGTAGGTACCTTGTGATTGAGTGTACCTACATATCATTATTATTTACTCGGTGGTTTTACGTGTAAAACATTGGAACATAGCAATTTGTTTTCTGTAATAGTACGTTAATCATAATGTATGTATAGAAAATTTTCCTGTTTTGTTTTTCCATCTTTAAGGAATATTGCGCGATATCCACCAATAAGTCAAAGGCCGGTCATCGGATGGATGACCAAAAATGTATCATCTCGAGCTCCTCCGTGCTTCGGAAGGCACGTAAAGCCGTTAGTCCCGGCTGCATCAGCAGTCGTTAACAACCACCAGTCCGTAGTTGGCCCGCGTGGTGGTTTATGGCCCGTTCTCCCTATTCATCCATAGGGAAGGCTCGTGCCCCAGCAGTGGGGACATAAAATGAGCTGATCATGATAAAAAAGTTAGATTATTATTAGATGTCCACGAGTCATTAATGTCAGTATATAGTCTATTACAGTTTTATCATCGGCGCAACCAATGATATAAAAACATTAACCTAATTGACTCCATCGAGTTATACCCAATTATCGTTCGCAGTTGTCTGGACTAAATAGGTAAGTATGTATTATCTGCATATTTGTGTATTTTGTCATTTACAGCAGTATTAACTCTATGGCGGTGGAATTTGTACTGCGCCAAGTACATTTTATAAGTTGGTCGACTGTTACTCGTAAACTTGTAAAGCCTACTTAGCTGTGATAGTTTTCCCTTTAACTTCGTCATTATATTCAAATACCTACCGTGAATTTTTCACGTATTCAAAAACAACCATTTGGCTGGCACACTTGACTCTAACAACATTTTGCACTTTAACCCATTAACCGCCGGAGTTGTATATATGAATCTTATGATTGTTGTGCCCCTAGCGCCGCAGTTGCAAATTTGCAACTAAAGTTTCCGAAGCGATTTTTAAGCGTAATTTCAATTGAATAACGACTATTTGATAATAATAATAAAAGGCCACGCTTTCGCGATAAGAGCCCTTCTTTCATTTTTCCTAATGACACCTATGCTAAGCGTCAAATTTCAGGTTAAAAAATTAATAAAACTCATCGCCAATTGTAGATTTTTTCTAGACATGTACCGCCACGGTTGTACAAATACAACAGTAGTGATGTAACAAATTAACTACTATTATTGCTTGATATCGACTTTATCATACACAAATATCATGTAAATTAATTGGAAATGCAGAATTAGTAAGTTATACAATTATTATCGTTTTTTTTAATCCGCTAACTAATTATAATATCTTATACTTTACAAGATTTAAGGTGGAATCATAATACAATAATATATCTAGTTGTTGCTAAAATGAAACTTATTTACAACACTAGCACATTTAATGTTATCATAAGCGTCCAGCGCCGGAGTTGCTTATATGCAACCGCTTGTGACGTCACAAGCGGACGCAATATAATAATAGTGAGGGTAGATGTGTCGAGAATGTGTTGAGAATTACAAATGTATTATAGTGGGTACCTGATTTAATTTACTGTGTATTGTGGCTGTAAGTGAATTGGAAAATGTCGAGTGCAGATGAGCTAATTCGAATTTTGGAAGGTCACGAGGAAGAAATAGAAGAATTTGTTACCGATGATGAGTTGGAAGTGGAGGAGGTGTGTACACAAATTTGACTATTCTTAGAATGAAAATATAAGGTATAAAAGTACAAGTAAAATGTTACTGCTTACTAGCGTGTTTTTCCTACCTACTTTTACATTTTCACATTCAGAATTTTGGTTTTAGGAAAGAAGTGATAGAGAATTCCATTGGACTGCAGAAGGAACATCGCCAATCATATAACCGTTTAATGATTTTGCCGTTGGTTTTACTTCAGAATTAAACCTTTCGGCCGATTCTAACGAACTACAGTTCTTCGAATACTTTGTGGACGAAGGTTTGGTGACCGAGATAGTCAGGTGTACCAATAGATATTACCAATTTTACATTCGTCATGTTGATATATACGAGAACACTCTAGAACTCGAGATTGGTGTGACGTTGATGCAAAACAAATTTATCTATTTAATAATGAAAGCAAATACAAACCTGACGGATGATTTTCCATTTTTAACACTAAGAAAGCAACGACTACCCTCTGCTTACTACTTCAGTTGCTATTAAAATTATTGCAACTAAATGCCGATTCATCAACATCAATTAAGGGATTCTTTTTTTATTGGGTTTTAACAGAAAAACTTTTTAATCATTTCTATTATACTTTATTGTATACAATATAAGCAGGCATTTTGATCTATAAAATTAATAATTTGAATAATAGGTAATATCTATAACCGGAAATTATATTACTTGCGGAATCACTACCCACATCACTATAATAGTCTAGAATAATCTAGACTAAAATAGTTGTTGTGTGTGTCGCCGGAGTTGTATATATACAACAATAGGGATTCCAAGATCGATATTTTGTAGAAGTATCGGATTAACTTTATCTTGGCTTTGATAGTGTCTGCTTGCAAGATTATAGATTGTTGATGTCGTTCATTAAAATTTCATAAATTATATGAGTGGAAACAAGTAAAACAAACATTAGTTTCTCGTATAAAATTGTTATTTTAACCTTGTAACCTAATTTGTCGTAGTGATGTGTCACAACACTATAGGTTAAGCATGAAAATACATACTCGGCGCTAGGGGCACATTCTTCTGAGCGACCACCTGGCGGTCAAAAGGTTAAAGCGTAGGTCACAAACGGATGCCTCAATCAAAAAACCTGTTTCCACAAACCCGCAATATTTTTGAAATTGCTATCCAACGACACCCCACACTATGGGGTAGACAAGAAAAAAAATGACATCCCCACTTCACGTGTAGGAGAGGTAACCTAAAAAAATATATTTTAAAATTTTACTTTACCTCTTTGTCGGCGTGATTAACTGTATATCCATGCCAAATTACAGCTTTCTAGTAATAAGAGTGTATGAGCTAGGCTGGGGACGGACAGACAGACAGACATGGCGAAACTATAAGGGTTCCTTGTTGACTACGGAACCCTATACCGCGCCACCCCACCAACTTAGGGAGGCGCGCGTTCAGATAGCCTTCGCGGTCCAAAAGACCAAAGGCAACCCCCAGGTGTCGTTTACTGGGTCGGTCTTCCTCCTTGAAAGAGAAGAAGGCCAGCCCCAGATCCATTGGAATCTGTAAGCAGATTTTTCCCCTGGGTTAACAAAAAAAAAATAATAATAATACGGAACCCTAAAAAGTCTGCAATCTCTTAACTTGTCGTTTGTTACATAAATAACTCTGAATGTCGTGAAATATCTAACTTGTTGTTATGCGTAGAACACTAACACAAAATAACAAGACTGCAGAAAGTGAGCTTCAAACAACCGCGCTCGAGCAACGGACACATAGACAACCACTCACGGACACGGAAGCTCGCGACAGCTGCGCTCGGACTGTTGCAAGATGTTCCGAGACTCTAAGTTGTCTTATTTGGGCGTTGTTCGAGCGCGGTATGTATCCCGATCAGATCCGAACGCCTCAGAGAATCCAGTAGGGCACGGGGACACGCACTAGTGCGTGATGCCGTTCCCTCTAGAAAACCTCTGACGATGCTTCGTTTCACACGGCTTGAGGAACACTTTAAGTTTCTCGCCGCCTCCAAAAAAGCGCGGTAAAGCCGAAAATGCCGTCTGAAGCAATCAGTAAACTCTCAGAAGCGATTGTTTTTATATTAAAAGGAGGCAAACGAGCATGCTGGTCACCTGATGGAAAGTAATCGCCGCCGCCCATGGACACCCGCAAAACCAAAGTAATCGCAGATGCGTTGCCGGCCTTGAGGAAGGAGTTGGGTCTTATAAGAATAAGAATACGTTTAAGAATAAGTTTATTGAAAAAAATGATACTAAAAATTAAATGAAATATTATAAAACACAGATCAAAATTCTTATCTCCTAGTTACCAGGGGTTCCCAAACTAGGCTAGGCCTGACCCTTGGGAAACCGTAATTAGTTAAGTATAATTAGTTTTTGGCAAAGAGTGTAAAAGTATTGTGAGTAATTGCTTGTGTAGTGTTAGTGTAAGTATACTGCGGTGTAAGAAGATCTTGAGGAAGAAGTAGGAATTGGGAGGGGAGAGGGGTGAGAGATGGGCCTCCGGTACTTTCACTCACCAGACGAAACACAATAGCAACGAGTGCCATTGTTTCACGCCGATATTCTGTGAGAGGGTGGTATTACGCCGGGCGAGCCGGCCCATTTCATGCTGTAACGCAGCGTGGCTCTACCACACTGACAGTGTCACTCATTTAGCACCACTCAGGGGTCACGTGTAGGATCTCAAAGGTAAATCTACGGACGCGAGTAACTTTAACCCCCAAGAGGAACACTAAGTTTCTCGCCGCCTCCAAGCCTGGTAAAGCTGAAAATGCGGTCTAAGGCAATCGGTAAACTCTCAAAAGCGATATGTATTACGTACCTACATTCTGGGTCTCCTTATTTTGTGATTGTATGGGTTATAAGAGGGCGGGGGCAGAGGTCAACGCTACTCCATTGTTGTATAGAAAATGCCTCTTATTTGCGTCACTCTGTATTCATATACATCAAAACACTAACACGATATCATGAACGAACAACATGTAAAACAAATGCCATTTTAAATCTTTCGTAAGGACCCGTATACTTCATCACCAGCTGTTATGTTCCCACTGTTTGGACACGAGCCTTCTCTATGGATGAAAACATCGCAGGGAGAGCGGGCCGAAAACCACCATGTTGGCCCAGTGCGGATTGGCGGTTGTTAACGACTGCTAATGCAGCCGGGACCAACGGCTTTACGTGCCTTCCGAAGCACGGACTACATGCTTATTACATTCTCTTTGAGAGCGTCGTAAAAGTGTTTATGCATTTTGATATCTGAAACAAACTACGAAGTTCCATTTTTTTATTTAAACCAATAAGCCAATTTTTATAAAACTTTTAATGTTAAAGGAAATTACAGAGATCTCAATAGTTTGAAGAAAACATTGAAATAATAACGTTTATGCAACTGAATTAATACTTTTTAAAGTCCACTATGTAAAGTTTCAGTTGATTAAATAGTTTTTTTTTAATAGGGACTTAGGAGCTTGCAATAAGATGTCGATGATATGTGAGTATAACGCTCTTACCGCGATCAAATTGCAAATAAAATTGCACTGGGTACTCTGATTGAATGAATGAATTCATTGCGTGTGGGTAGAGGTCAGTCTGGTCTTGTGCCTTAGTTAACTGATCGAGTAAATGCCATTTTTTAGGGTTCCGTACCCAATGGGTAAAAAGGGACCCTATTACTAAGACTCCGCCGTCCGTCCGTCTTCTGTCTGTCTGTCTCTCTGTCCGTCTGTCACCAGGCTGTATCTCATGAACCGTGATAGTTAGAGAGTTAAAATTTTTACAGATGATGTATTTCTGTTGCCGCTATAACAACAAATACTAAAAAACATAATAAAACAAATATTTAAGGAGGCTCCTACCTATACAACAAACGTGTTTTTTTAAATTGGTTTTTGCTCGATATTGATAACGGCAACAGGTAGACGCTTGAAATATTCACAGAATATTGAGTTATATTATTCAGTTTACAAATAAATAATTAAATTAAAATAAAATAAATATTTAAGTCTTTAGTCGCCAATAAATTTTCTATTGTGTCTGGTTTTGCGGCAGTCAACGTGTTAAGGGGGGCTCCCATACAACAAACGTGATTTTTTCCAATTTTTTTCTCAGTCAATAACGATAACAAGTAAAAATTTTAAATTTAAATGAAACGACTTTTACGGATCTACTCGCGTTCATTTTACACACTACTTTTTAATGTTTATCCTGACGTTTCGAACCCTTTGCAGGGTCCTTGGTCACAGGGAGACTTGAGGTGTTGGTCGTCTCATAATTAGTTGGTAGCTTGTATACCCTCATTTAAATTTAATCAGGTGCGTTCCGTTTTACGCAAAAAGAGCTTACAGTATCTTTTGGTCTGGCAGTATGGTGTTGGTGCTGGGATTTAATATTTTGTATGATGGGATCCCAGGCTGGTGGTAGATTCCAACCATCATCTCTATTAAAATTAAGATGTTTTTTAATTTCAATAGCCTCGCGTATCATCCTAGGGATGAATCGTTGTTCTCTAGCGAGTATTTATGGTTTATCAAATCTGATGTAATGGTTGGGCCCCTCTAGGGCATGTTTACCCTTAGCTCTTTTTGCGTAAAACGGAGCGCACCTGATTAAATTTAAATGAGGGTATACAAGCTACTAACTAATTATAAGACAACGAACACCTCAGTCTCCCTGTGACCACGGACCCTGCATAGGGTCCAAAACGTCAGGATAAACATTAAAAAGTAATGTGTAAAATAAACGCGAGTAGATCCGTAAATATTGTTTCATTTAAATGTGTAGTGTTCGCGTAAACTTTGGAAAACAATAAGAAACTTGATATATTTTTATAGATAATGGTACGGAACCTTCGTACCTACGCGATTCCGACTCGCACTTGGCCGGTTTTTTAATTTAACCTCTTGGCGGTGTTTTGTCAAAGCGCTCTCTCTGCCCGATATCCGGCGGTCCTGGGTACATTCCCGGGTCGGGCAAAGTGTGTTCCGAATTATCGATGTATACCCCGGATTTGTGATCACCAACCCGTATTTGACAAACTTGGTGATTAGCTGATACACTATTTTCATACGCTATGTAAAAAAATAAAAGTAAAACTCAAAATTATTTATTCACTTTAGGCTACAAATTAGCTCTTATGAATGTCACTATGTCATCTCTTTTTCTCCCTTGTGTGTGTTCTACCGCCTGTATAATGGAGGATGCTCTGAGGAACTTTTTAATTTGGTGCCCACTTCCTCCTTCTACCATCGCACCGCTGGCCACTGGAACAGATCACACGCACACTTCACAGCTCCATTTCACGTACCATCAAACTGTCGAATGAATACATGGACTCCTTTGTAAGGGGTGTAAAGAAGTTTTTCTCAGGTCGGCAGCCCTGATGTTGCTGATGTCCGTCTGATTGCCTCAGACGGCATTTTCTTTTTTTTGGAGCGGCGAGGAACATAAAGGGTCCCTCAAGCCGTGTGAAACAAATCACCTTCGGAGGTTTTCTAGAGGGATCCCTTCCCTTCCCTTCCCTTCCCTTCCCTTCCGCACTAGTGCGCGTCCCCGTGCCCTACTAAATTCGGCGGTGACCGCTCACCATCAGGCGGCCCGCCTGCTCGTTTGCAGACTGCCAATATAAAAAAAAATATAAAAAAATCAGTTCGTAAGTGTACACAGGGAGGGAGACTTTGTGCTGAGAAGAACCGACAAGAAGCATGCATGCATGCATGCTGTGTATACTAAATTTAGTTTATTGTCTTATTATATAGCTAAGGTTAATAAGTAAACATATACTAATGGTTATATATAATTTTATGCATGTTTCGTTGCGAACAAATTACAAATTGAAAAAAGACAAAGTTTTGAAAAAGTTCCGCGAGCGGGATTCGGGATCCACGATAGCATAGTTGGTAGTGCACGTGACACTGCATGTCATGGGGTGCGAGTTCGAATCCCGCTCGTGGAATTGTCGTTTATTTATTTTATTTTATTTTCTTAGGTGAATCAACAGTAACGAAACAAAAGTAGCTACAGCTATGCTGTTATCCATCAGAAAACCAACGACAGATTCACATCAGTAGGTAGACTTAAAATAGCAATATTATTGAGCAAACTGAATACAACATGTTGGTCTTACAATAAGTAAACATATTGCTAATAACAAATCTTCAGAATTATTTCCACAATGATTTCCACAATGTCACACAGTACTCTAGTAAAAGTCAAAAATTGTTTAAGAAAAACGAAAGCCAAACTATAGTGAATAATACTAAAAATAAGATAAGTATGCGTGAGCATACCAGCCTCCACAGGCGGCACCCGTTCACGAGTATGCCATCGCTTCGCTCAACCATATTTTAGGGAACGTAACGACCCGACGCACACGCCACCACCGCAGAGACAGTAAAGAGAGCATGACACTCAAGATACTCTAAATAAAAACTTAATGATCTAGTCATCGCTACAATTGATGGGTAATGGCTTCTGGCCTCTGCTCTTGCATACTTATCTTATTTTTAGTATTATTCACTATAGTTTGACTTTGTTCTTCTAAAACAATTTTTGACTTTTACTAGAATGCTGTAGTGGTACTGTATGACATTGTGGAAATTGAAACTTTTGCCTGATGTAAATTTGTTAACCTAGAATTTTTTTTTTGTTTTCTTTTTTTTTTACATATTGTAGTTGTCTTCTATAAGTATGTTTTGTGTTTATTTGTAATGGAAAGTGTCCTGCTATGATCGGGCATTTTCCAATATTTTTGACGTTGTAAGGGAGAAAAGATCTGGACACTTGCTGAGTTTCTTGCCGGTTCTTCTCAGTACAAGATCTCCCGCCCAGAGTAGACTTACGAACCGATGGCATAGTGACATTCATAAGAGCTACTTCTAGCCTAAACTGAATAAAATGATTTTGAATTTGAATCACCACGCTTGCCAAATACGGGTTGGTGAACAAACCCTGGCTTTGAAACATACTTTGCCCGACCCGGGAATTGAACGCACGACCTTCGCCACGTTGGCCGAGCGCTTTGCCTCTCGGCCAACGTGGCGTTCCATACTACGAAAAAAAGGAAAGAAACAAGTATTATTCTCTTTAGTACAGGGTTTCCCAACCTAGAGTCGCGAACTAAATAGAGATTAAAAGTACTAAAATATATAAAATCATTATCAGTTCCGGCGTCAGGTTGATAACAATGAATAACACTCGAGAACTCGTTTACCCCAACGGTTATCGGTTCTGCGACTAATATGTGCCCACTGCCACTATAGCTTGTTAATCAGCAGTGATTGGAATAAGGGCTAATTCACCTAAAGTTTGAAGAACGGACAAAAATAATGGAGACTTCCTTATGACAATATTTTTTTTCGGAACAACTGTCCGGGTTTTCGGACATCGCATAAGATCATTAAAAATTAAATTTAGCAATACAGTAATTGATTTTATTACTTATTTTGTATCCCGGAATTGCCGGAAAAAAGTAGACACGTTTTTTATTGTTTTCCAAAATGAAAGACAATCTCGCTATTATATAGGTACTTAGAGTGGTGAGTTTCTAAGTTATTGAGTTTGATTTTTAGTTCTCAAGTGATGTCCGGAAACCGGGATAGTTGTTCCGAAAAAAAATATTGTCTTGAAGAAGTCTCCATTAATTTTTGTCTATGTTCTTCGAACTTTACGTGAATTAGCCCTACCTATTCCGATCACTGCCAATCAGGCTATGTCGATAAGTTTGGTTTCCTGTCGGATCACTAGATTACAAATCCCATCCCTCCGAGAAACTCTGAGCATAGCTCGCTAAGCGACTTTGAATTTGTGAACCAGCCCTACCATGAGTCAACGTTTCGGCACTGTATGCCATGACTCATGACGGGTAGGACGATAGTAGGGCTTGTTTTCCCAACATCTTATCAAAGAATTTAAACGGGGATTAACACAAACTAATTTAGTAGGTCTTCGTCACAGGCTGTCTGGTCAGGTGGACGTCAGCCTGTGACCACGGTCGGTGTACCTCGGTCGACATGTCGACTATAAAAAAGTATGTACCTTACGCAAACTAAGCGTTAATTCCCGTTTAAATTCTATGATAACTATGGAACGCAAAAGTTTAAAGGTCTATATCTTGTCAAAGTCTGTCACATTAACATATGCCGTTGCTGTTTCCAGTACCTCCACGAGATCGGCCACAGGGTCTGCGTGACGCAGCCAAGAGTCGCCGCCGCTATATCCCTGGCCTGCCGCGTCGCTGATGAGAAGGGGCAGACCCTCGGAGAGAGTGTTGGCTACGCGGCCGGTATGACTGCGTCACGGACTCCTGACACCGGGATTGTGGTATGTATGAATGTATACTAGCTCGATGTTTCAGCCATTTGCAGATTTTGGTTAATTAGGAGCAACCGCATCTGTGGTCTAGTAATTAAGACCGGTGTCAGACCCAGAGATCCCGGGTTCGACTCCCAGCGGGGGTACTTACATGTTTGTGTACTCGGTTTGGTTGGTGGTAGGGCTTGTTTGTCCGCCTGGTTAGCTACCACCATCGTATCTACATATGTCGCCGTAACATCAATGTTTGTAGCATTGTTGTGTTCCGGCAGCTAGACATGAGATAGCCAAGATACCAGGTGAAGTGCGCTTCCAACATTGGACTTATCATCACCTAACATCACTATGCTTATACGTAAGATATAAAAAAATTACGCAACCTATAAATTTTACAGAAATTAATAATACATTATGGTTGAAACTTTATATTATTATTATTTAAAAAAATATGAGTACTTATTCTATTTCAATTTCCACCGTTTGCTGCAAGAGCTTTAAGAGAGAATTTCACCGTTGCTCAATATTGTTTTAACATTGTTTTCGGTATGCGTTTTTTTGCGCAAGAAGGAATATATAACACAATTAATTGTACGAGTATAAAAACATATACATTAAAGGGTAGTCTTAAGTCTATGTCTCTCTCTTCACAGTTTATGACTGAAGGCGTGTTGCTGCGCGAAATGTTCGCAAACCCTCTCCTCATGCAGTATTCCTGCATTGTTTTCGATGAGGTAAGTAAGTGTTAATATAGTTAAAAGTGGCCGTTTTTGCTGTAACGTCTTATTTAACTAAAACATAACATGACAGATGTTCATTAAGTGAAAAAATGCTAAATTATTTAATTCAAATCTAATTTGATTTACTATCTCTAATTACTAGATATATTTTTTTTTCATTGGCAGCGTTAGTGTGCGGCGTAAACGTCGTATTATTCAAGTATCGATGACTTGATGTCAGTGGTGGAATCCTTTGCCCAGTTGTGGGCTAATAGATTATACTTTACGTTTTTTACTGTCAGATATTACAACTCTTAGGAAAGGGAGGGATTTCTAGCATTGCAGTTTTTGTACAAATATTATGGTTTTATAATTTTTAATGATTTGTTTTTCTATTTAACGATTTAGGTTCATGAAAGAACTCAACTGACGGACGTCCTGATGGGTCTACTCAAGAAGGTAGCAAAGGTAAGCAAACCTCAATCATTCTCATCATCTTAAAAAATCATCTTCATCATTTCATTATCCTTACTGTACAACGTTTGACCGAACCATATGTAGGTTCGATTCCCGCAATTGGCTCAAAATTTCCTCAATAGACTTTGTGTATATTTTATTTTATTTTTGTTTTGTATGTATATATGTATGTATGTATGTATGTATGTATGTTTATTTTAATGTATGTAAGTATGTATGCGTGTATTATGACGAACATAGTTGAAATAGGTTCTTTATGCTTACAAAGTGATAGTAAATATATTTAACTTTGCACGGGTCGGACAGACCCATTAGACCATAGCATAATTTATATAAGTATATATTTTTTTACATACTTTTTTTCAATACAGTTAACTAACATTTACATTTAACATTACATTACATTGTTTTTAACAATTTTTACAAATTGTAATTTGTTTGCTACAAAATTTTGCATAAACATAAATCGTAATATTATATTTTATCCATATTTATATTTATCAAATGCAATCTATTGCTTTTCCAGAAACGGAGAAACTTAAAAATTGTAGTCTCTTCAGCGACTATGGACGCGGAGTTTCTGAGGGACTTCTTCAATTTGACAGACAAGAGAGAGAGGGAGAAAGCAACATCCGTCATATTGTCCATGCAGGGACGAACGCATCCTATAGAAGTGTTTTATGTTGAAGGTAAAATTATTTCCAATTATTCGATCTTTACTTGTATAACAGATAAATTGTAAGACCTTTATTCGTTAATGTATTGCTTTGCGCGCACTTTAATTGTTTATGAAATTTTTGTGGAATAAGTGTGACTTGTATGAGCTTTAGACGTATAAGTATTTAATATTAGTAAGTTTTGCTGTTATTTCTTAATGTGGGTTATGTTATCCACATTGATTGTTATACATACTAACTTATAAAAATAGATACTTAATTTGGTAGGTTGCTAAAACTTTCCATTTATTATTTTTAGTTGTGTATGTGTTTTTATAACTTGTGTAAATGTTTTTATCGTTACACTCAATTATTTTGCTTCTGACTGACTCATCAGCGCCCAACTTCAATCCCTTGATAACTCAATAACTGTTTTGAATTTCAGAACCAGTAGCTGATTATGTAAAAGCCACAGTGGATACAGTTATAAAGGTACATGAGAATGAGCCCTTGGGAAATGTACTCGCGTTCCTCACTTCACAGGTATGATTTTTTTGACATAATTATCTTTTGATGATTATATACAGGGTGGAAAAAAAGACCGTGGTTGGAGGAAAAGTACCCTTAATATTGTTGATGGCAAATTTTACTGAAAGGA
Organism: Eudonia mercurella; assembly: GCA_963082485.1. Lineage (NCBI taxonomy): Eukaryota > Metazoa > Arthropoda > Insecta > Lepidoptera > Crambidae > Eudonia > Eudonia mercurella. Next base: position 991,134 of record OY720047.1, on the reverse strand, counting down.
AACATTCCTTTATTTTCAAAAATAATTAAAACTGCATTTAAAGATTTTTGAAAAATCACCTGTTTGAGCCTTGAAATTAGTCCTTAAATAAATGAGAAGGTGAAAATGTACAACCATTTTTAAGCGACATACGCTTCTGTTTAACTTATGTTAGATTTTTATCTTTATGACAGTTCTGTGAATAGACTTGTGCACAATAAAAATAAAAAGATTTTTGTGACTTATGTGCTTTAGTCTGCCGGCCCTACTAGTCTAGTAGAAGTCTGTACAAATGAGTCCAAGTCAATGCGTCTAACAAATAAACAATGAATAAGGTCCGATTAGTTATTCCATGTTTTGTCCTTGTCATGTTACCGTCATTTCAAATTAGAGTAGAAGATTGTGGATAAGAAATAATGAATAACTCACTTAAATACTTACTTATCAAATTATGCAATATACTTTACTTCAGGAAATTTCATGCTTTATTTCAGGAAGAAATTTTAACAGCCGTTGAGCTCCTAACCCCGTATTGTACAGAGAACAACGAGCGTACCAAAAGCCGAACCCACTTCCCGAGCGGTATTGCCGCTTGCGACTTAGAGATAGTCCCTTTGTATGGAACCCTGCCGCACCATAGACAAGCGGCTGCGTGTAGAGCGCCGACCATGCCCAATGTACGACGGGTGGTGATCGCTACCAATGTGGCCGAGACGGCTGTGACCTTACCACACACTGCTTATGGTAAGTGTCTTTAAAGTAGAGATGAAACACAAAATAAATGTCTTAAAAAACTAGAAAATATGTACTGGTTCTTTGGAATGAGCTGGTTTGATGAATAATTCGGCTCGACGGACCAAAATACCCTACGATTTTTTATAGAAAATCTCCTCTTTCCCGTGACGTAGATGAAACCGTAATGTTGAGGGAGAAAGACAGCAACAAAGCTGTATTGTCAAAATCGTAACATCAGTCACTATACCTAGCTACTCTATTTGCTATTGGTAAGTCACAGTATCAATAAAGATCAAATAGGTACACGCCAAGACTTAGAGATAGTTCCGTTCTATGGAACCCTGCTGCTGCGACAAGCGGCTGCGTGTAGAGCGCCCACCATGCCGAACGTACGACGAATAGTAATAGCTACCAATGTAGCCGAGACGGCGGTGACTTTACCACGCACTGCTTATGGTAAGTGTCACTAGAGTACCGATGAAACACAAAATGCCCTAAAAATCTAGAAAATAGGTAGCAGTTTCTTCGAATGAGTTGGATTTCATGAATACTCCTGCTCGAAGGACCAAAATAGTCTGCTTAGAGATAAGATGAGTAACTACGTCCCCGACTGTCCTTTTTGTGATCCTCAGACGGTAACGAAGTCCTTTAATTAGTGTCAAATTTTTTCAATACATTTTTTTTTCCATAATTTTTCGTTAATATGATTTTGCTTAATAATCACAATTACTTGAACATAAATGTTGAAAGAATTTCCACGAGCAGGATTTGAGCCTGCACCGTTCTGACATACCGGGTCAGGTGCTCTTCCAATTGAGCTATCGTAGTTCTAACCAGCTCGCCGAAATTATTCAACACTTTAAAGCTATGCGTGCTATGCTAGCGTGATCTATTATCACAAACGGATGCCTCCATCAAAAGACTGTTTCCACAAACCCGAAATAGTTTTGAAATTGCTATCCAACGACACACTACACCACACTATGGGGTAGACAAAAAAAATTACATCTCCACTTCACGTGTAGAGGAGGTTACCTAAAAAAAAGTTTTTAAAAATTTTACTTCACCATTTTATCGGCGTGATTAACTGTATATCCATGCCAAATAATAGCTTTCAAGTACTAAGAGTCTATGAGCTAAGCTGGGGACGGACAGACAGACAGACAGACAGACAGACAGACAGACAGACAGACAGACAGACAGACAGACAGACAGACAGACAGACAGACAGACAGACAGACAGACAGACATGGCAAAACTATAAAGGTTCCTTGTTGACTACGGAACCCTAAAAAACGGTCGGGGACGCTAGTAAATATAAAACATGTTATGGTTCCAGTGATAGACAGTGGCTTCCACAAGCTGCCATACTTCGATCCTCGGCTGGGTGTGGAGAGCTTGTGCGTCACGCCCATATCTAACAACAACGCCACGCAGCGCGCCGGCCGCGCGGGCAGGACGCGCGCCGGGAAATGCTACAGGTGGGGCTCATCATCACATCATCACCGTCATCACTCATCATTATTAGGGAGAAATGGTTTTTATAGCATCGTGAATTTATTGTCTGCAAATTTAAATACTATTTTTGATTATTGATTTGACTTCGTACCGCATTTTTTTAAATATAACTTATGTAAGCGTTAATGTAGCATTCTAATGGTGAAAGAATTTTTTAAATCGGTCCAGTAGTTTTTAAGTATATTCGTTGCAAACATACATATGTACATACAAAAATACAAAGCTTTCCTCTTTATAATATTAGTATATTAATTATGACATATTTGAGATTTTAATTTAATGATATTGTTAATTTTGGAAATCATTGTTATTTTTATTTTTATTTTATTATTTTGATAATATTTATTGGGTTGTATTTAATCGATCACCAAACTAAACTAACCTAACCCACAAAAATACAAAGTTAGCACCTAAACTACTATTTAGATGCTAACTTAGCATTTTAGGTGTTAGCCTACTATTTTTTGTGAATCAATTTATTATTTCTCATATTTATTTATTGGAATAAACTAGAGCCTTCTGTCTTATTGCATACCAATTGTTTGGTTAAGTGTGAGATGCCAAAATAATGTAACGACTTTTACCTGCCACATTTAAAACAATAAAAAACTATTATATTCTTATCTATTCATAATGGCAATACAATTAATATTTAAGATGTCTCATGAAGTTATCTTTATAAATTAGTCAATATTTCCTTTCGAGCGACGATATATTTACCATTCGCAGATTATACACGGAAGCGGAGTATGAGAAGCTAGCGGCGAGCGTCCCTCCAGAAATGTGTCGAAGCGATCTATCGTCAGTACTATTAATGCTTAAAGCGTTGGGCATCCACAACTTGTTGAAGTAAGTATAAGATAAATAAATATTATATAATATAATATTCTATTTATTTATCTTCGGCATATTTTAAAATACAAATCATAATACAAAAAATACAACAATACAATTACATACACGTATAAATTTGTACCTCTATTACGACCGCTAACTAATTAATAAACATTTTCATGACATAATTTAAATAAGACGATTTTTACGGATCTACTCGCCGTAGTTTACACATTGATTTTATTTTATTTTATTCTGACGTTTCGAACCCTTTTCGGGGTTCGTGATCACAGGAAGACAATTATTTGCATTACTCCCTGGGGTTATCTCACTACAAATTATGTATGTTATTGGGAAATAAAAAACTATTATATTTCATTTATTGTATTAGTTATTATTATTAACTTTATTTTATTTATTATATTATTTTATTTATTTAAATAACGTAAAATCAATGTGTACAATTGTATCCGTAATCCTATCCGCGTAATGTAATCGTGTCCGCGTAAACTTTAGAAAACAACATATTTCAGAACTTATTTCTATACTTTCAAGGTTCACATTCCCCACTCCACCGCCTGCAAAGAGCTTACTAGCGGGTTTAGAAACACTATTCGCATTAAAAGCTATCGACAAACATGGAGACCTGAGGGAAGACGCCGGCCGCAGTATGGCGGAGATGCCTCTCAAGCCAATGTGCGCCAAGATGCTTTGCAACAGTGGTGAGTTTTGTTTGGCATGTTTCGTTGACCGAACCGATCCGAACCCCTCGGAGAATTTAGTAGATGCTCTAGAAAGCCTCTGGCGGTGTGTCGTTTACACGACTTAAGGAACCCTTTAAGTTTCTCGCTGCCCCCAAAAAGTCTGATGACGCTGAAAATGACGTTAGAGGCAATTAGACGATGTGCCTGATATCTACGCTTCATCGCTCTTCAAGTGGAAGTCGTCGCTGCATAGGCTTGTTTCAATAGACTGACATTATGCCATGTAATTTTTGCAACAGTAAACATTTTCATTTTATTTATTTTTTATTTCGTAGTTTTATTTTTTATTTTTATTTGTATTGATTTCCATAATGTAATTATAATTTTAATGTATAATTCAATTTATTAATCAATATAATAATGTATAATTTTCACAATTTAATTTAATTTTACATGTTTTTTTTTTTTTAATGATTTGATTTAAAGTTTAAGCATGTTATTTACACATATCTGTGGAGTTGCAGTCTACCTATTTTACTAAATCCATGTAAAAACTGAACGGCTATTACTGTAAATCTGTTTTGTGTAATAAAATTAAATAAATAAATAAATAAATTAGCAAACATTAAAAAAATAATGTCTGGAGGCGGCGAGAAACTTAAACGGTTCCTCAAGCCGTGTTAAACAAATCACCTTCGGAGGCTTCCTAGAGGAAACGGCATCGCGCACTAGTGCGTGTCCCCGAGCACCCGAGTGTGCGAAATTTCATACTCCTCCGTCCGCGCAATTGTCGTAAAAACGGGTACAATGTTTTTGCTTCACGTATTAATATATAGATAAAATAAATGCAGTAAATACTCATTAGAAGACATTTGACATATCAAAATGACCTTTGTGAAATGACACAATATGTCACATATAATAATAATATGTCATGTTCATAATATCGACTTTAAATTTACAAAATGGCGCGCGCTTGCGCGCTTCCCCGATTTCCTGTTGCACTGTTACACATACTTCCGTCCCAGTTCACGAAATCACTCCCACAAATTGCTTATATAGAAAGCGAGCGGAATGATGTTACACATCAAAAATAATATTATATTATTATATTAAGTTTTTTTTTTAGTTTAGTTAGTTTAGTTTAGTTTGTAATGTACACACGCGTGCACATCAGACTGTCAAGTTTCCCCAATAGACTTTGAACTTTTTGTCTTTTGACTGCAAAGAGCTACTGATGAAATGGTTGCAACTTAAAACTTATGATGATATTGAGGCACTTTTAAAATGAGCACACACACCCCTCACACACACACATACATACAGGCTACATATTCGTTGTTTAGTTTAACTTTAACATTTTTAAGAATATCACGGAGTCACCGCTTCACTGTCTCAAATATCCCATCGCGCACAAAGAAATTTTGGTGACTCGTTTCTTTGTCGCACCTCCAAAAGATGGAATAGTCTACCAGCACACGCTTTCCCTCCTTCCTATGATATGGGGTCCTTCAAAAGAGGCGTGAAGAAGCAGAGAGAGGTTCACTAATGCAACGTTTGTTTTCACGATGCACCAGTAATCTTCACGTCTGGACTCCATTTCCACTTAACATCAGGTGGGATGGAGTCATTTGCCGAGCTATCTATAAAAATTTTTTTTTTCATTTAGTTGATGGCTTCGTGCGATTAGCACATTTAGCCAGTGTCAAAGTAATTTTTCTTACAAGTAATACATAAATAAAAAATATTTTTTTCCTGTGTGATGATGATGAATGATAATAACAATCCCTCGAGTATCTCAGTGGAGATGTGGGGCTTTACTAAGTCTTCGGGCGGACTTCTTGAGAGAATTTAAAAAGTGACATTGAACTGTTTTGTTTCATTTGCCAACACTCATGCACACTCACGAACACTTAACGGTTAATAATCCACCATTATTTCACATCAATATGCGACATAACACAAATTTTAGACAATAAAACAAAACCGCAGACATGACTTCACTTTCCCCCGCCAAGAAGCTTAATAAAATTGTTAAAGCCAAGGAAAATTTTTAAAATTTTTTTTTATGGCATTTTGCTTATACATTTATTGAAGAAATATGACAGTTTTGGATAAGTCGATGTGCACGCGCGTGTACGTTTTATGGTAGAACAACGTTTGTGGGGTCAGCTAGTATAATAAAATCTTATCAAATCTTCAGCTCGCGGTGTATATTGTGATTGTTTCAGGAGAGTTCGGTTGCATCGAGGAGGCGTTGTCAGTAGCAGCCATGCTTCAAGTAGACAGTGTTTTTATAAAAGCAGGCACGGGCAAAGGAAATATATCAGCTCGGGTCGCAAGGAGAAACAATTTTGAGGTAAAAATTCACATAAATATTAAGATCTATGTAAGTATAAAAAAAAAATTCCTACACTCACACCAATTATCTAGCCCAAGAGAAGCTTTGTTATGAAACTCGTTAAATGGTTACTAGACAACGGAAAAACATACTTAAAATACTTAAATACATACTTTTTATAAGCGTGGGAATTAAGCTATTATCTATACGTTACAATTTAACGATGATTTGATTTCAATGATGGAGGCCTTTGCCCAGCAGTGGGGCAGTTATAGGCTATTAACTTCACTTTACTTTACTTTAGGATATATAACATAATTTACCGCAAATTTCATTGCGAACAAAATTTTATATTGAAAAGTTTATAAAAAAAAATTTTTTTTTTTTATAAAATATAGTTTTTATCCCGATATTCCCACAGGAATAAATGGAAACTGTCAAAGCTACAACTCCGCCGGGTCCACTAGTTGTATAATAAAGCTATTAGTTATTGGTATCACTACATAGTGTAAAACAAAGTTGCATCCCGCTGTCTGTCTGTCCCTATGTATGTATGCTTAGATCTTTAAAACTACGCAACGGATTTTGATGCGGTTTTTTTAATAGATAGAGTGATTCAAGAGGAAGGTTCATAATAATATGTATAATACATGCATAGAATTGAACCCGGTACTCAAGCCGAGGAGGAGGAGCTCGATGGCACAGTGGTTAACGCACGCGGTCTGCGAGTGCTGAGGTTAAGCAACTTTCGCAAAGGCCGGTCATCGGATGGGTGACCAAAAATGTATCATCTCGAGCTCCTCCGTGCTTCGGAAGGCACGTGTTGCCGTTGGTCCCGGCTGCATTAACAGTCGTTAACAATCATCAATCCGCACTGGACCCGCGTGGTGGTTTATGGCCCGTTCTCCCTATCCATCCATAGGGAAGGCTCGTGCCCCTGCAGTGGGGACGTGGGATGAGCTGATGACGATGATGATGATGATGACTCAAGCGGACGAAGTCGCGAGCGGGCCGCTAGTTTTAACTATAAAAACTTGATACAAACCAGTGCAAGCTTGTCTTCAAGGTTATCATGTCATGTCATCAAGTTATCATGGGAGACCGATCTTGAAGATATTTGGCTTACTTTGGGCTCTAATAAAGATAGCAAAAGCAAAATTAACATACTGTTATGTTACATACCACCATATACATCAATAGACAGTTTATCCAAATATTATCAGCATTGCCAAAATTTAGTACTTAGGGCGAATGAAAGAGATGAGTTTCTCTGTATTGGCGACTTCAACACACCTCATCTCCAATGGACCAAATCTCCTGGATCTCTATATTTTATCCCCTCCGCGGCGACAGATAGGAAGTCTATGCTACTGTTGGATACTATGGCTTTGTGTGGTTTCTGTCAGTATAATGGAGTAAGTAATAAAAACAATAGGCTGCTTGACCTAGTACTCAGCACTATGAATAGTATAGAAGTGGCGGAATGCACTCCACTCAGCCGTTTAGACTCACATCACCCTGCAATCATTATCACTCTTACATTACTCTCTAATCCTAAGGTTACCACTCCTAAAATTTGTAAACGCCTTAACTTCAAAAAAAGCGACTTTGAAAAAATTAGATCCGACCTCAAAAACGTCAATTGGGCTGCAGTGCTGGCTTCTCCCGATGTTAACACAAACACGGCTGCTTTTAGCGCCACTTTAATGAACATTGTTACAAAACATACTCCTACTATGTCGAGTGGCTCTAACAAATACCCAAAATGGTTCAGTTCCTCTGTTATCCGCTGCTTAGCTGAAAAGCATAAATATCATAAGCGATATAAAAAATTCCATAATCCTCGGGATTATGACGTTTTTTCATTACTCTGTGCTCGATGTAAGCGTCTAATTGATCAATGCTACAAAAAATATGTAAACTCGGTCGAAGACGGACTAACTGCAAATATTAAGTATTTCTGGACATTCGTGAATAGCAAACGAGGAAAGAGCAGCGCTATTCCCAAAGTAATGAAATACAACAACAACGAAGCTACTGACCTTAAGGGAGTATGCGAGTTGTTCTCACAGTACTTTGGTTCGGTTTTCGAAGGTCCGTATGACGCCAGCACTACTCCGATTCAAATATCTAGCTGCAACTCTAGTGCTTGTCTCTCGTCCTTTGTGATATCCGAAGAAGAAGTCCATAAAAAACTAAAAAGCATAGATGGTAAGAAGGGGGCCGGTCCTGACGGGATCCCACCACTCGTTATTAAGCAGTGCGCGAATGAATTGTCTTTTCCTTTGTCGCTCATATTCAATCAGTCGTTAAGCTCTGGTATTTTTCCTGATTCTTGGAAAAACGCTCATGTCGTTCCTATATTTAAAAGCGGTGATAAGTCTATGTGTGAAAATTATAGACCAATAAGTATTTTATCCTGTTGCCCAAAACTCTTTGAATCGTTGGTTTATGACGTCCTTTATTTCCATATCAGTCCATTACTCTCCCCTAACCAACACGGTTTTTTGAGACATTAGTCCACCATTACTAACCTATTGGAGTATAAATACTATATATGTGAAGCATTTGCAAAAAATATTCAAGTAGACGCCTTATACACAGACTTCTCTAAAGCCTTTGATAAGGTCAATCACACCATATTATGTCAAAAGCTAAAAATAATGGGTATACATGGCTCATTGCTTCGATGGATAGAATCGTACTTGTCTCGAAGAAGTCAATTAGTTGCCCTTAAGGGTGAAGTTTCTGCTCCAGCATCCGTTACATCCGGCGTGCCTCAAGGATCCCATTTGGGACCCTTGCTCTTTAATGTGTTCATCAACGACCTAATTGACAGCGTCAAAAACCCATGTCTTTTATATGCAGATGACCTCAAGATTTTTTCGACTATTGTTAGCCATAGTGACACAGAAACTCTCCAAAGGGATATTGACATGGTGTCTCAATGGTGCACTAGAAACCAAATGTTTTTGAACGTTAATAAATGTTTTGTCTTGACATTTACTAGGAAATCTAATAAAATATGTTCTGACTATAAATTAGATAACCTAATCTTAAACCGTTTATGCAAAACTAAAGACTTAGGCGTGATATTTGATGAAAAACTGTCCTTTAGAGACCATTATAATCATATATATAATAGAGCCTCTAGTCTTTTGGGATTCGTAACGCGTAATACAAAACATTTTAACAAATCTTGTGCCATAAAATACTTGTACAATGCTCTTGTAAGATGCAACTTAGAATACGGTTCTATTGTTTGGTCACCCTTCTACACCGTGCACTCCAGTCGTATTGAATCTTTACAAAAGAAATTCCTTAAAATTCTCTCCTACCGACAGGGCTTTCATAGAACATTGTGCACATATAAAGACAGATTACAAAAAAATTATATGACAACACTGGAAGCTAGACGCAACCAGGCTCAACTTATATATTTACACAAAATTATTAATTCGAAAATAAATTCTCCACGACTTCTTTCAGCCATTAACTTTAACACTTTTAACAGAACTCGTAATCATAAATTATTTTCTCTTCAGGTATACCGCAATAACACTTCATTTTACAATCCCATAGTTCGTATGTGTCGCCAATACAACGAGTTGACTCAAAACAATCATGAGCATGACATAAATATTTTTGCCTCTAGTTCAAATGTCTTCAAGAAGAGCCTCAGGACCCTAATTGATTGAACAAAATACCTAAAATAAAATAAAATAAAATAATAATATTTACGGCCTTAAGGCCAATATAACTAATAATACCAATATAGCTAATAATACCAATATGTAAAACCATTAAATTATACTCATGTCAGGGATGCATGCTTTAAGGTGATAGTTTAGTGTATAAGCTTTTCATAAAAATTGTGCTACTTTTTTTAACTGTTGCCTGTAATGTGTTCTTTCAAATAAAAAAAAAAAAAAAAAGGTGCTTTCCCAAGGTGAATAAAATGTCTTAACTCCCTATACAGGTCGCAGAAGGAGACATAATAATGTATTTGAACGTGTTCGATTCCTATATGAAAGTAAAGAAATCTTATAAGGATGAGAAGAGATGCAGCAAAGCGTGCAAAGACTGGTGTCACAAGATGTATCTCAACTATCGGGTTATGGAGAAGGTCAGTTGCAATCAAAGTCATTTATTCAATACCAACCTTTAACACGTTCAGTGCCACCGACTCGCCTCGCGAGTTCAGGTAAATTTTAGCGTTAACGCATAGTTAGTCTACACTGTAATTTTGGGCAGAAAATACGTATGCGTTTTGAAAATATTGCCAAAACATACTGGACGCGCCAGGCGAGTCGCTGGCACTGGAATAAAATTTACCTGAACTCGCGAGGCGAGTCGGTGGCACTGAACGTGTTAAAAGCACTAATTGATGGCAAAACTATAAAAAATCCAAATAATAATGAAATAAAAAAAATTTGTTTTAACTCAACTACTTACCCCTTTCAGACCGAGATTGCGACGTCCCTCGGACGGAATCTCGACCTAAAATCGCCGGGATATAGTTTATAAGGAGTCGTCGATTATATTATGATATTAAATAAAATAAAAATATTATATTTCTTCGGAACGCCGCTGGCTTCCAGTTTTTTTTTTTTTTTTTTTATTTAAAAAAATCCGGTCTAACACCTACAAACGCAACAATTGACGTTAAGGGTCAAATTTGATCGTGGTCGAAGCGCACGACCGTATCAGCTCGGTCTGAAAGGGCTACTGAGTCTACCTCCAGTTCGGATTTTCGGGAGAGCCTTCGACCGAGAAGAGCTGGCTGAATGTATGTCTTTACGTTAAGTTTTCTTATTGTTTTAGGCGTTCGAAATTCGAAGCAGTCTCGAGAAACTTGTAAAAGACAAATTTGGAATGGAAGATAAAGTATTTGAAGGTCCAGATTTAGGAACAGGTACTTATTGTATGTTTTTATTTATATGTATATATAAAAATTATTATATAAGGTCACTTTTTATCAACTATAAATATTTTGATTAAACATCTAATTCTATCAAAGAAATAAGGCCCTGCATTTAAAGAAAAAATCAGGCTAGTTTTTTTTTAAATTTTTCTGACACAAAAATTGTAATATTTGCTCTTAAAAATAGCCTCTCTGTCGGATTTTTTGAATGAAACTAGGGGCACGTGTAAGCGGTGAAGGCACTGCGGCCTTTCTGTTTCGGCTCCTTTGAATTTATTTATTTATTTATTTATTTGAAGCAGACATCTTACAAGCTTACAGATGAGTCATCCAAGGCGCATTGAAACTACCGAAAGTGCTTTATTTTTCTTTTTAATCGAAATGTCTTTTGGCGTTTTTTTTGAAAACTAGCGTATGAAAATTTAAGGTTTTTTCGTAAAAATAGTTTATATAATTATGTTGTTGAATATTTGCAGTTTGTGACCTTATATAAAAAATTATTATTATTGATGTAAGTACTAAATAATCATTTTTAAAGCGTCCAAAAATAATTATTTACACCTATTGTCTTTTGTTATCATGTGGAATATGATTGTTTGGACTCCTCGGATAATCTACTAGGGTACGGGGACACGCACTAGTGCGAGATGCCGTTCCCTCTAGAAAACCTTTGACGGTCCTTCGTTTCACACGGCTCGAGGAACCCTTTAAGTTTCTTGCCGCCCCCTTAAGTCCGGTGACGCAGAAAATGTCGTCTGAAACAATCACACTATCCAAAAAAAATAATCACTTGATGATGATCGCTTAACTGTTTCCAGGCAAGTGCGTAAGGGTCATGAAGTGCGTTCTGTCCGGCTTCTTTCCCCAGGCAGCGTACTTAAGTGCGGATTCCAGCTACAAGGGCATTCGAGGCGCCACGCTACACATCAGCCCCGATAGCTGCCTGTTCCATATGCAGCAGCCGAAATGGTAAAATATTGAATTATTAATATTATCTCCTTTATTTATTTTCTTTCTTAAAACTAGATTTTTACAATATTTTAATATAAAAACAATAAAACATTATAAAAACCTAATCCTAGAGTACCACCAGCAGCGGGGCAGAATATTATTTCAAGATATGAATGAGATTAACATTTCAGATCATATTTCTTCATGCGAATCATTTTCTGATTCTGAGTCCGAGGAAGATTCGGATGACGTTTCTTCTTTTAACTGAATTATAAAAGGTCGGTACGTGTCATCGTAATTTTGATCGGCTATCCGGTCTGTTTCAATTTTTTATTGCGTGATCCACACATCTTTTCCATTGATCCGTAGAATACTCAGCAAATGTTTGTTGCAGTTGTTCTGATTTTTGATTCAAATTAGTACTTAAGGCGAAGGGTAGGGCACACTAGCGCCACCAATTGATAATTTGACAATTACTAACGGACCGGATCTTTTTTTAAACATTGCGTACCGTCCGATAACAGGAAAGCATCCATAGTATTTATTTAATAATTGCGCACTACTTTTTGTTGCGTGGTTTATTCACAAAACGGGCTATCGCATTTATCCACAAGCAATAGCCACTCTTGGTGTTAGCGAATAAATACAAAAACAAACCTAAAAGTAGTGCACAATTATTAAATAATAGATGTTTGCCTAGTGTCGGAAGGTCCGCAATTTTTGAAAAAAAATCCAGTTTAGCAGTTGTCAAATTAAATCCATTAGCGGCGCTAGTGTGCCTTACCCTTCGCCTTAACATCAGACGAAGCGGAGTCTTTTGCACACTCAAATATATAAAAAAATAATCATGTTATTGTGATTTGTCGATAGGGTTGTGTTCGCGAGTATCCAAGCTACAGGCGACAAGACTTACATGCGAGACATGATGACGATCGACAAGAATTGGCTGCTGGAGGTAGCGCCCCACTACTATAAGGAAACCTGATGTTAATATAATATTAATTATAGTATTGTTTATTGACCAAGAATAAAAATAAACTATTTATTTTATCGTTGCTGTTTCATTTTTTTTTTTTGAGAGAGATTGCTGATAATAGCGATTATTGCGATTTTTGTTGTTTAACTTTAATTTTAATTTATCAACCTATCTGGAGCTGTCGGATTTCTTCAATAGATGTTCAACCATATGTCATATGCGTAAGGTTCAAGATCTGTTGAGGAAGTTTTGCGGTTTGTGGTGGTCTAGTGTGCAGTCTGTGTATGTGTGCAGTCGTGTGCATGAATGTGTAATGTTTTATGTATATGTGTATATATATATGTATATGTATAAAGATGTTTATTTATTTTTGTTTCTAGGGTTTTGGTCTGAGATTTAATTTATTCGTGAAAATGTAAGTTATTTAAGACAGATTGTACACTGATTATTGAACACGAGCATAATATGTTGTCAAGTGCCTTTTGTTATTCTTAATGTGTACCTAGTTAGTGAATTAGTCATTGTTGTGGAATTCTCTAATTGGCTTAAGTATCTTGAAATAAGTAAGTTAAAATGTGTTTGTAAAAAAAGCTGTAGAATTTCCTAATAAATAAATTAAAATTGCCTCAGACGGCATTTTCGGCTTCACCGAGCTTTTTTGGGAGCGGCGAGGAACGTAAAGGGTTTCTCAAGCCGTGTGAAACGAATCACCTTCGGAGGTTTTCTAGAGGGAACGGCATTCGGGTTCGGATCGGATTGGGGGGCGGAACCACCCGAGGGCGCCTCTAAAGGCGGACCTCGGCTCGGGTAGACCGGGCCGTGGAGGAGAAGAGAAGCGCCCGGTTCTTCGTACCCTTGTTCTACGAGTACGGTGTCTTGGACCTAAGCTAGTATGCATGTTTAGTGTATTCTGTAAATGTGTAGTGACATTTAGAGGATCGGGCGGGGGTTTCATTTGTGTTTTAGAATTTTTCTTTCATGTAATGGCTGGCATTGGCGTAATGATCACGGAGACAGGGTAAGATAAGATTTGCGATGTAAGGCAAGATAAGATAAGACAAGGAAACCGGTTATCGAGTCTTCCCCCTCTGTTCGGACTTCGGATAATCCAACTATGTCCCACCGTATCTTGCTCAATTCTTCCTCCAGTTCGAAAATCTTCTCGTCAGTCCGCAATGTGCGCGTGTTAAATGTTACCAGGGCCAGAGTTCGTCGTTGGTGGTAGCAAGGTCTCTGCCGGAGATTCTTAGCACCCCCTGCTGCTGCCTTGGCCGCTGCCGTACTAGGGCGAGCGGCCGCCGGGGACTCCTGGAATCCCATCATGATGCACACCACCAAACACCGGCCGGTGTTTGGTGGTGTGCATCATGATGGGATTTGTTATAATCGCCACGCTTGGCAGGCGGGTTGGTGATCGCAGAATGTTGAGAGTTAACCTAAGAGAGATGCTGCTGCCCATCCACTGGAATGGTCCTTCAGTCGGCTTTTACGACACCCACGGGAAGAGATGAGGTGGTGCAATTCTTTGATGCACCACACAGAGAAACTTTGATTTATTTACAAAAACACAAATGTTGAAAAAAATTCCACGAGCAGGATTTGAACCTGTCAGGTGCTCTTCCAATTGAGCTCGGTGTGTCAGAAGGGTGCAGGCTCAAATCCTGCTCGTGGAATTTTTTTCAACATTTGTGTTTTTGTAATTTGTTCGTAACAAAATTTGCGTTAAAAAATTAGTTTGATTTATTTATTTATTTTTGTAAATAATAACAACATTACAGTATGACACCAATACGCTATGCTATACAAGAAATCAAGAAATGTAGTTATTACTAACTTGTAACTACTACAATAGAAATAACAGCAAAAGAAAAAAGTAAAAAAAAATAGATTTATAAGTTAAAGTAAAAAAATAATAACATTAATGATATTAATAATGTATCATATAGTACTATTTCTTACACTATCAATCATCTCGCAATACCTCAGATATTCTCTGCACACTTCCCTCCATCTGTCAGCAAACAGATCACACAACGGTGATGATACCAGGAGCTCATTTAACAATTTTAATGCTCGAATGAGAGGAGAGTTAGCCCCTTGTTCATAAAAAATATTTAAGCATTATTTAGTTAAATATTGTTTTGTCAACGTCACACAAACGTCATTTTGAATTTGAGAAAAAGAGACAAAACAATGATTAACTAAAAAATGCTTGAATAGTTTTTATGAATAAGGGGGTTAGTGTACAGGAGGGGTACAGCATTTGATTGATAATCAAAGAGTTTATGATATCTCATTTTTTAGACTATCTGATTTTTTATGACAACATTGCTGAGCGTTTATGAGATAAGATAGTCTTAGTGTTTATGGGATAATATAAGATGACTAAATAAGTAAATGAGATAAAATAGTTTGTGTGTTATTGAGATAAGATAATCTAAAAGTTTTGAGATAATCGTATCTCAAAACTCAAAACAGGTAGGCTACTCTTGACGCAAACTCAATTTCAATACAATTCCAATGCGATTAATATGTATCGATATTGGGATAAGTTTCGCAATTTCGGAACGCCCCATCTCGATAACAATTTGTTCACTCAATTTCTACGCAATTTAATTCCAATGTGGCGCTATTATTGCTTTCAAGAGTGCCATTTGAATTTTTAAGATTTGTGATTGGAAATTGATTATTGCAATTGTGTTTCAAGAGTAACCCTACAGATCCTAAGCCTAATAGGCTTAATCATAACATCCGGACCCATAATGTTCTATCTAACTAATATTGTAACTCATGTATACTTATGGAGAGCAATAAATGATTGAATTGAATTGAATTGAATCAAGCTACGTATAGGCAGGGGCCTATGCATAGCTTAGGAGCCTAGGGAGGCACTGCACGTTTCGTAGCCCCTATCTTCTAGGCTTAGCAAACATTTTTTATATTGTATGATTTGTTCGGTCCTGATCGGAGGTAGTCTTTGTGAACAAAGTAGCGGGTAATAGCTACTATTACAGAATTCGTTAGATATAAAGAGCGGCTCAAACGGACTAAACCGTATATAAAATGAAATGTTTCTGTGCAAACAAAACCAGTTCCAAAAACAAATCTTCATCGTCAGCTCATTTTATGTCCCCATTGTTGGGGCACGAGCCTTCCCTATGAATGGATAGGGAGAACGGGCCATAAACCACCACGCGGGCCCAGTGCGGATTGGTGGTTGTTAACGATTGCTAATTCAGCCGGGACCAACGACTTTACGTGCCCTCCGAACACGGAGGAGCTCGAGATGATACATTTTTGGTCACTCATCCGATGACCGGCCTTTGCGAAAGTTGCTAACCTCAGCAGTCGCAGACAGGGCGCGTTACCCACTGCGTCATCGAGCTCCTCGATATCCATCAAGTTAAAAATCCTATTACATCTAATTAGTGTAATAACGTAAGAAGTACTGCGCAATTGAATAGGATTATTATAATGTATTATTGTCTGGTCATGCACCTTTGTAAACAAAGGTTGATTGATTCAATTTATTAGTGGGTGCCGCTGGTGATACCGTTTATAAATAGAAGCTGACCGTGTCTCGGGTTCATTTAACGATCTTCAATGCAATAGGTACCCACATTCGCTTCTTGTGAAAAGTCGTTAGCCGTTAGTAATAATATAAAGAGTTTTATACTGTTTGTATGTTTACTGACGCAATATTTATGGGGATCAAAGAGATCGCTAGTGTACACATAGATATACTTATACATTTAAATAAGTAAGTGTGTCAGAGATAGTCTGACATAATGTCTGACGCGCGGTTCTATCAGAGACAATCAGTGATAATTACATTCACAGCTGACTAAGCGGTCAGAACTAAATTAACTCTTGGTTAGGCAATTCCAACTTCTTTATTTTTATTTTTTACCATTGAAAATGGTTATCAGATGCAAATCGCCTGAGACGTATTTTTGGCCATAGCTCCGAGGATTTTGGGAGGTTCGAGATGAGAATAGTAGAGAGTTGAGGAATTTATCGAGACACGTGTGAGCGTTTGAATTATGAAAATCGTTTAGTTACTTTTTTTTAATTTTGAAAAATTTAAAAAAGTTGGGTTTTTTGGGGGATGTTTGTTTACTAAATTGTAAATATTTCGAAAAAAAACAGACTTAAGAAAAAATGGAAAAAATTCACAGATTTCGCAATCCCCGCAAGAATCGGAGCATTGGAAATGAATACAACATATTACGAAAAAAAAAAAAATTAAATAACACATTACAAATGTTCAAATAATTTTTAACGCAAATTTTGTTGCGAACAAATTACAAAAACACAAATGTTGAAAAAATTTCCACGAGCAGGATTTGAACCTGCACCCTTCTGACATTCCGGGTCAGGTGCTCTTCCAATTGAGCTATCTAAAAAAAAAATTTCAACTCCAAAGCTCCAAAGCAAAGCAAGACTCCAAAGCTTAAGCATTTGTGTTATGGAAATCAGGAACAACGACCGACGGCACCATAACCACATAGACCCAAAAAAATATTATAGAAAATGTTGGTTTTCTACATTGACCCGATTGGCAATCGAACCTGTGAGCTCGGAGATGGCAACACCAGAAACCGGCGTTTCAAGGTGCACTACCAACTATGCTATCGTGGCTCAATCCAACTTGCCGAAGTTAACTCAACGTGCCTACGCTGCTGTTGCCGCTAGCCAACCTGTCGCCGCCACTTCGCAAATTGAGCGGCGTCCGCTTCAACAGAGGAAGATAAGCGCGCCTGCGGCTGCACAGGTTCATCACCGCAACGAGTAGGGTTTCATCACAGAGTGAAATGGAAGAAGAGGAAGCCCGTCTGTCGCAACCTGTGCGGTGTCGCACCGACCGGACCGAACCACTGTAGAAAGCTATAGGAGAAGTGGTCTGTAGGATACGTTGGCTGGTATGCGGAGTAAAAACCACGTTAAACTTAAAAATCACTAAATGTTCAAACAATTTTTTAACGCAAATTTTGTTGCGAACAAATTACAAAAACACAAATGTTGAAAAAATTGGAAGAGCACCTGACCCGGAATGTCAGAAGGGTGCAGGTTCGAATCCTGCTCGTGGAAATTTTTTCAACATTTGTGTTTTTGTTGTTTGTTTGAACATTTATAAATAGCTTGCTCACTGCTTAACTGATTCACTCTGAGGGAAAAACGGTTGGAGTCCCGCCACCATGTGAATTTTAATTAATTAGTGGTGAGGGTACCGATCGAACATCTGTCGACTTTCATAAGAGAAGAGCTTTGGCCGAAGGGTGTCATGTTCCGGCGGTTCCGAGGCCGGCTACGGGACACCACGCTAGCATAGTTTTAGTTTTATATATAAACTAGTGGCCCGTCCCTGCTTTACACGGGTGGACATTTTTTTAAATATAGCCTATGTTACTCAGCGCTAATGTAGCATTCTAATGGTGAAAGAATTTTTTAAATCGGTCCAGTAGTTTTTGAGTTTATTCGTTTCAAACATACATACCTACATACAAAAATACAAAGGTTTCCTCTTTATAATATTAGTATAGAATGTATGTATGTTAGTCTGTAAAGTACTTACTTATAATATGGGCCTCTATGTAAGCTACCATATATTTTTTATTTTTTATTAAAGAAAGCAACTGTGTTACATACAGAATAATCATATTAGTATAACTTCATACACGACGATAAGTAAAGCTAATAACAGATTTCTCTTAAATTTGTAAAAGTACAGAAGAAACAAACACTATAATAGAAAAACTAGGTAAATATTACATTTAAACAAATAGCAAACAAAAAAGGCTACTATCTTGTTAGGTCACTATCAAAACTAATTTGAAATTAACTTAAAACTAGTAAAAACAAACAATAATAATAACATTACAGAACTAATAAGACCAAATGCGGTGAACAGTTTAATGTACGTACAGTGTTTTTGACAACTTAATCCCGAATGATCGATCTAAAATATGTAAAAATGTAAATATGAAAATATGTAAATACATAAATATGTAAATAATTAATTAATAATGTAAAAATAAAAACGTGTAATTTTTTACATGCATGCTTGTAAACATGTAAACATGCATGTAAACTTGTACACATGTATACATATATTATGTCACGCCTAACAATTTTTTTGCTTGCAGTTTTTTTTTTTAAATATTAAAAGGAGGCAAACGAGCAGGCGGGTCACCTGATAAAAAGTAATTACCGCCGCCCATGGACACCCACCCACAATTGCGCCTTTACTTCCACTGAATAAATCTGTACATAAAATTTGTTGCTTGAATTAAATGATTTCTATTCTATTAAGTCACGTGTGTATATTTATAATCAAACTGTTATCCACACAGACCTATTTTTACTCATGTGCTATTATTACTCTACCGGTCGTCTCACAAACAGCGCGGGACAAATGGCTGGAAAGTTCCCAGCGTAACCGATAGAGGGCAGTAATCTTACACGTCGGGCCGCCGTGTACAGTAGATAGCACCTCGAGGGTAACAACGGCAAGATAAAAGTAAGCCTTTGGAGTGAGATAAGGCTCTATAATTTATTGTTTTCTAAAGTTTACGCGAACACTACACATTTAATTGAAACAACTTTTACGGATCTACTCGTCAAGCATAGGCGCGAAAATAGGTCTATAGTATGCGAACATGCCCTAGAGGGGCCTAACCATTACATCAGATTTGATAAACCACAAATACTTGCTAAAGAACAACGATTCATCCCTAGGATAATACGCGAGGCTATTGAAATTAAAAAACATCCTAATTTTAACAGAGAAGATGGTTGGAATCTACCAACCAGCCTGGGATCCCATCATACAAAATTCAAAAATTCAAAATTCAAGATCATTTATTTAGTTTAGGTTACAAATTGCTCTTATGAACGTCATTATGCCATCGGTTCGTAAGTCTACTCTGGGCGGGAGATCTTGTACTGAGAAGAACCGGCAAGAAACTCAGCAAGTGTCCAGATCTTTTCTCCCTTACAGCGTCCAAAATATTGGAAAATGCCCTATCATAGCAGGACACTTTCCATCACAAATAAAAACACAATATAAAGGACAATCACATGTAAAAAAATATATATATATACAAAATATTAAATCCCAGCACCAACACCTTACTGCCAGAACAAAAGATACTGTAAGCTCTTTCTGTGTAAAATGGAACGCACCTGATTAAATTTAAATGAGGGTATACAAGCTACTAACTAATTATGAGACGACCAACACCTCAATCTCCCTGTGATCACGGGCCCTGCAAAGGGTTCGAAACGTCAGGATAAACATTAAAAAGTAATGTGTAAAATAAACGCGAGTATCTACTAAAAAAATCCGTAAAAGCTCTATAATTTACTATTGTCACGTATTTAATAGAAAATGGCTAATAATCGCCAGAATATTCCTTTTACTTTAGCGACCTCAATTTTCGTCATCATCAATCCGACCCAAGATCCTAGCCTTTAGAGGCGCCCTGACGTTGTCCCGATTCTGATACGATCTGAACCCCCCGGAGAATCTAGTAGGAAACGGGACATTCCCTTTAAAAACCCCTGACGGTGTTTCGATTCACATGGCTTGAGTCACCCTTTTAAGTTTTTCGCCGCACTTAAAAGGTCCGGTGAAGCTGTGAAGGCTGTTAAAACCAACAGCAAGCCTCCTAAAAAACCGCATGAGCAACAATGCTACTGCCAGCGCGAATATGAGATCAAATCAAGCCTTTGGATTGTGATAAGGCTTTTAAATGGCTTAATAAAGAAGATCTGGGTTAATTATTTTGGTTTAATTATTTTCTAGTCACAATAACGTTTGTAATTTAATTAATTCTGGCTCAATTCAATCAGAAAAACAATATCATGTAGTAAATCTAAACTGATGCCAATACAGCTTTTACTTAAAATATTCCATACTTTGATTAATGTTTTAGATTTCCTTTTTTTCCCCAACTGTACTACTCGAATAACGCGACTAAATGTATGGAGCTAAACACAAAAGTGTGTACCTAGGTATTTCATTAGGATTACGAAACGGGAAGTTGTCCAAACGGGACGTGCCTACTCGCATTTTTTAGTTGCCCCACAGTCATCTGACAAACGAAAACACGAAAAAAAATATCTCTAAATTCTATTTTAACATGCATGAATCAGCGCGCCACCTCGTAAACAGACCGTGCGAGTGGAGGTAAATATTTACGTTATAAAAGCCATTTCACATTGCGGTGTACCATACAAACTTTAAAGCTCTAATTCTTTCAAACCAATAAGCAGATTTTATTGAAACTTTCTATGCAGGAAATGCAGAAATGTTGACAGTTAAATAAAAAAAAAAACGTTTGTGTAATTGATCATGTACGATTTATAATAATTAATATATATTTATAATATTAATATATAATTAATATAATTGCATCGTCATCACCACCTCATTTTATGCCCCATTGCTGTAGCACGAGCATTCTCTATAGATGGATAGGGAGAACAGGTCATAAACCACTACGCAGGCCCAGTGAGGATTGGTGGTTGTTAACGACTGCTAATGCAGCCAGCCAATGGCTTTAAGTGCATTCCGAAGCACGAAGCAGCTCGAGATGATAAATTTTTGGTCACTCATCCGATGACGGGTCTTTGCGAAAGTGGCTTAACTCACAAACCTTGCGGCTTAACCACTGTGACATTGAGTTTCTCAAGGTTAATACTATAAAAAACTTTATTTAAAAAGTGTTTTTATTTACCGTATAAAGTATCATTAAAATTAGCTTACTGGTTTAAAATAATTAAAGCTTTACCCTTGTACTACAGAACAGTATTTAAAGTTAAGCAATGGCTAAATACGTGTTTAAAATATTGTGTCTCTTTCTAAAAGTATTAGCTAAAAAGTTTGCACGAGATACCGAAGTGTGAAATGGCTTTTACCAAAAAAATCTGGTTGACATTCCACGCGCCGCGTTTATCTCGTGGGGTTAACAATTTGCACCCGGACTTAATTAGATCGAATGCTTTTATCGTAGATGTTTATTTTTTCCTAATTGAGAGCTTGTTAATTTGTCGGGTGGACATTTTCGTGTGACACCTATTAAGGTTTAGCACACTCTCTAGTAGTGACTTTCTTTGTCGGCTTTCAACGTTCACTGGCTGCGTCAACCTTTCCCACATTGTGAGACGACAAGGGAGAATCTTAGGGTCTTACCAATAAACAAAGACTGAGGTCGGAATACTTATTCCGTGTTTTGTTCTTGTCATGTAAACGTAATTTCAAATTGAGATAAAGAGACAAAACATTTAATAACTATTCGGAGCTTAGGTATTCTTTGTTTATTTGTAAGGCACTTACCCCCGTATTTATAAACGAGTAAAGGCTCATACTGAAGCAAAGTAATTGCTTTAGTAAAATTTCATATTCTTTAGTAAACCGATGAAGTTAGCAACGCCAAAAGCTAGAATTCTTAGCCAAGCAATAGTCACCAATATCTTTACTCAAGCAATCTAGTTAGGTTTCTCAAGTGACAAGCTAGAATTGAGGTTATATCCGTGTGACAGTTTGTATTATGTCTAAAATAATATAAAATTTATGAATTTGATAACAGAAAGCTTCTATTCTAATTTAAACGTTACTTGTATATAAAATGAAATTAGAGCTTAGTGACATTTCTAAGAACAAAGTAATTGCTAAGTAATGGCTTGTTTATAAATACGGATGTTAGACTTTAACTTTGTTGTTTATACACTGGTAATGAAACTGCCTATGAAAATTCGCATCCGAATCATCAATCAGGTATGTGGGGTTAACCTGATGACTTACGGCCGACCCACCAGTGATCGGAATATGTAGGGCTAATTCGCCTAAAGTTCGAAGAACAAGACAAAAATGAATGGAGACTTCTTTATGACAATATTTTTTCTCGGAACAACTGTCCGGGTTTCCGGACATCACTTGGGAACATTAAAAATTAATATTATCAATACAGTAATTGTTTTTATTACTTATTTTGTATCCCGGAATTGCCGAAAATAAATAGACACTTTTTACGTAGATATTTTTTACGTTACATACATTTTGTAAGTTAGGTACGACACAATTTGAACGACGAGTTAAGGAAAAGGTGCCAGACGAAGCTGCTCAAGTAAAACTCGCTCAGGGCAGCAAAGACGACCGACACTCTGCGAGTTGTTTTTGATGGGAAATAGAGAATACCTACGTTTTTCCTCCTTCCTATGTTATGGGGTCCTTCAAACGAGACGTGGAGAGGCACCTTGTGGGCCGGCAGCGTGAGGGTGACTGATGCTGTGTCGTTTTTACGCGTCTGCTTTTTTATTAAAATTATAAAAAAAAAATATTAAGAAAGAAGAATATGATTTAAAACATCCAATCCAACCAAACCGCACTGGGCCCGCGGCCGCGTGGTGGTTACCGTCCAGTTTCGTGGCGTTTCCATCCTTAAGAAAGGCTCGTGCCCCAGATGTGAGAACATAAAGTAAGCTGGTTGATGATGATGATGATGATTTGAAAAATGTAACTGTAGATAGCTATATAAAATTAGAATTACAATACAAAAAATAAGTTTTCTCCCTTTCCCTCTAGAAAACCTCTGACGGTGTTTCGTTTCACACGCCTTGACTTGAGGAACCGTTTTTAAGTTTCCCGCCGTCCACAAAAACTGTCCGGTGATGCTGAAAATGCCGCCTAATTCAACCAGCAATATCTCTGCAAAAAGAAAACTGGTAACTTGATACTTTGATTGTAATTAATCACGTCTGAATTTAGCACGATAATTTTACAGAAGCCGATCTAATCATTGACTATAATACTGAGTAATAGCTGGCGTGGCAAGCCCCGAAGCTCTAAATCTTGCTAACAATACGTTGCTAAAGTTAAGTCCATTTCTATTGTGACGTGATCAAATTTTGCTGTATCACATATAAGTATATCCTATATCGCTTTTATGTATTTTACTTATGTTATATAAAAGATGAAAATATAAATTCTCGTACTAATCTACTTATAATTACACCTGATAACTAAAATAATCGCTCTAACAAAGTGAAATTATCTAAGCATCTTGTTGTTACCTACTACTCTTGTTGTTGCTACGTGAGAGTGATACCAGACGGAAAAATTAAAGTACCTTTGAAGAAAAAAAGCGGAATACCAATAATATAATAGAATATTACTATTTTCTCACTTTATACCACTTAAATACAGAGAATAGCTGGTTTTACGATCTATGGAAAGAAAATTAACGAAAATGTTCTTGTAAATTTTATGTCTGGTATCTCTGTCGTTGCCAGCTGTTGCCAACTTCATTGGCAAGCTGCTGGCTTTCGCTCAGGTTGTAAATGTTTCATGGAATCTGTAGATGCGTACATCAGTGTCATGTTTATTGGTAGTACTTTTGTTGACGTTAGGTGAGACGCATGTATAGAGTTCGCAAAGCCCGCTTGCAAGCCGAGAGGTGCGAGTGAGATGTAAAGACTCGTACTGTTTCTTCTAACTAGTTATTTTGGTTGTCAAAACTAGTAGTTTTGACGAACTCCTTGGTCGAGTGGTTTGCACACCGGTTTTCATGGTGTCGCCATCTCTGAGGTCCCGGGTTCGACCCCCGGTCGGGTCAATTTAGAAAATATTGTTTTTTTTTAAATTGTCTCGGGTCTGGGTGTGTTCTATGTATAATAAGTATGTATTTAAGTATTTTAAGTATGTTTATCCGTTGTCTAGTAACCATTTAACGAGTTTCATAACGAAGCTTCTCTTGGGCTAGATAATTGGTGTCAGTGTAGGAAAGTTTATATGTTTATATTTATAGTTATTGTTTTAGATTTGTATGCAGTTAAGCGAATTATTATTCGATTATCTTTATTTAAAATTTGAAAATTTGAATGTTACCAAGGGAAATTCATTTCAAAAAATATAAAAAATAGAACGTGATTGTTGTTTAGTACGATTTACATTTTGTAGAATTGAGTTTTTGCTTGGGCAAGCCGGGCTTTTCGGCTTATATGAAGATACCGCCACTGAGTAATAGATAGCATGATCATTATCTTAGTAGGTGCAAGATAAGATCATTAATACGAGATTTATATTCAGGACGTTTTTAAGCTGTGATGAATGAAAGAAAATGCTCAGCCTGTATAACTAGTAGCGACAGCACAGAAACCAAAAATATGGTTAAGGTACCTATAACATGTAGAGGAGCTCGATGGCGCAGTGGGTAACGCACCCGGTCTGCGAGTGCTGAGGCTGGACATCGGATGGGTGACCAAAAATGTATCATCTCCAGTTCCTCCGTGCTTCGAAAGGCACGTAAAGCCGTTGGTCCCGGCTGCATTAGCAGTCGTTAACAACCACCAACCCGCACTGGGCCCGCGTGGTGGTTTATGGCCCGTTCTCCCTATCCATCCATAGGGAAGGCTCGTGCCCCAACAGAATTTCCAAAAAAGTTAAAAGAATTTCTTCAATTAATCTTCAACCATATGGCATTTGGTTGAACATCAATTAAAGAAATGTGACAGTTTTAGATAACGTGCAGGCGTCGCGTCTGTACCTAGTGTCTGAAATCAGTCTAACTAGACTGCTGAGGCGGATGTAACGGTTTTATCGGATAATATCTCGAAAAGTAAAATAGATTAGGTAGCTGATTTCTGTTTAGGAAGGTTTGTATTGTGGACTTCGATACTTTTCGATAAGGAAGTCATAAGACGCAGCGAGACGTTACATTAACTGTCTAACTATTTATATTTTTATTGTTAAAGTGTATCTACGCGAGCACATTAAATGGAACAGTTTTTACTTTTTTTTATTTTTTTAATGCCTTATAAGACAGCTCTTGTCCTCGATCTCGCCTGATGGTGGTCTACGATGGAGCGAGCTGCCCCAGAAGATGCCTATTAACTCTCGCCTTGAAGGAATTCAGGTTATAAGTTTTTGGGAACACAGACAATGGCAGAGAATTCCACTCCTTGCCAGTGCGCAGTAAAAATGATGACATGAAGCGCTTAGCTTAGTGCGACATAGTGGAATTTCTACTAGGTGGGGATGATATCCTGCAGTACGTCTGCGTATGTAAAACAACTTTTACGGATCTACACGCGTTTATTTTAGACATTGGTTTTATATTATTTTGTAGTGACGTTTGAACTCTTTGTATCCCTGTGACCACGGATCCTGCAAAGCGTTCGAAACGTACAGATACAATAATAATGTAAAAAAACGCGAATAGATCGTTCAAAGTTTTTATTTTATTTTAATGTGTAGTGTTCGCGTAAGTTTTTTCTTTGTTCATGAACTTATTTTTGAATAGTTTTCTACTTAGGTAGGTACTTTTGAGTAAGCGATTTCTCTATTGCTTTTCACTTTGGAGTTTGTATTGATTACCGAAAGTTATATTAGCCGTACAGGACGGTATACTGTCCCACTGCTGGGCAAAGGTTTCCATCATTGAAATCAAGTCATCGCTACAATCAATGGATATTGGCTTATTTAAAAGTTTTTTTTTTCAGATTCAAAAAAGCAGTACCTACTCCTTGACACGGCACGTATTGTCAGGAGGTTCCTCATTCTGCAGCCCTGACCACCGGTAGCTTGGGCCCTGCCCCGCTGCTGGTGGTACTCTAGGATTAGGTTTTTATAATGTTTTATTGTTTTTATATTAAAATATTGTAAAAATCTAGTTTTAAAAAAGAAAATAAATAAAGAAAATAATAATAAAACTCTTTATTTTCTGACATACATCCATAGTGTGTTAGTAATACGTAATACAATAAAAACTTACATGCTATGTTAGTATAATTTAATTTAATTTGAAAATTATTTTGCGGCCCAAACTCCTGACATCACTTGCAACGTGGCCCAGCGTACTAGGATAGGGCTATCCATCCCTTTCCAAATGTGGGTTAGTGATCACAAACTTGGGGAAAACATCGAAAATATCCGAAGTAGGTACACTTGGCTTGAACTTGGAATTAAACCTTTAGAGAGGACATAGCTCTACATAGGTATTGGCATATTCACCGCGCTTGCCAAATGCTGACCGGTGATCACATACCCATATCTTTTGACCGCTTCTCATGTCTTGTTCAACTCGATATTGACCCTACTAATTATAATAATTATGAAATCACTAGTTTAAGTGACTCAGCGTCCGGGAATGTAGATTAACCGTTGTGTTTACAATAACACGGGCCGGTAACACGCTTCTCACGTCTGGGAGACATGTTGCGTTAATCGTTGGGGTGTAGGTTCTATGTTCTATGTTCTATGTTAGCGGTGATAGTTTCCGCACTTAGTCCTTTAGGTGGACCATTGTGCGTGAGCCATGGCGGCCGGTTATTCCAGCCAGCCCACCTCCCTCCAGAAGCAGATCAGTCTTCCTAGTCACAGTTCAAATAATTTTTAACGCAAATTTTGTTCGGCGGGCTGGTTAGAACCACGATAGCTCAATTGGAAAAGCACCTGACCCGGTATATCAGAAGGGTGCAGGTTCAAATCTGATCGTGGAAATTTTTTCTACATTTGTGTTTTTGCAACAAAATTTGCGCTTAAAATTATTTGAACATTTTATTAAGTGTTTTTGTTTTATTTGGTCTGAGAAGGTATCATCATCATCAGCTCATTTTATGTCCCCACTGCTGGGGCACGAGTCTTCCCTATGGATAGATAGAGAGAACGGGCCATAAACCACCACGCGGGCCCAGTGCGGATTGGTGGTTGTTAACGACTGCTAATGCAGCCGGGACCAACGGCTTTACGTGCCTTCTGAAGCACGGAGGAGCTCGAGATGATACATTTTTGGTCACCCATCCGATGACCGGCCTTTGCGAAAGTTGCTTAACCTCAGCACTCGCAGACCGGGCGCGTTAACCACTGCGCCATCGAGCTCTTCAAGTAGGTATGTCATATACATACAATTCAAGTCAATTGAGGAACTTGTGCAATGGCGTGTGTATGTACACTTCATAAAACGTAATCATATTAAAATAAGTTTTATCTAACACGACACGCTTCGTGTTCGCTCTATCTCTATCACGCGGACGAAGACGAGTGCTGGGGACCTAGCGTGAGTTTCCTGACTGAGTGTGACTATCCGTATTCATTCGATTACGTTTACGAAAACGAAAATTAGTATGGCATTGAAGCAGCGCCTCCTGGCGGCATATGAAAGGAGTTAACATTTTGCCATACAAATTCTCGTTTTCATTAATGTGATCGAATTACGAATGAAACTCACACTTGGCACCCTGAAGCGTGTATTGTATCACGAGACATGTCACGTGTGCCGAGCGTTTTTATCAAGAACGTCGCCACTAACTATATCTCCACGCATCAGCCACACCTCTTCAGCGAGGCTCGGATTTTTCTGGAGAGTTATCTGATTGCCACTTTGACAGCACAAATTTTCAGAATCACTGGACTTTTTGAAGGGTGGCGAGAAACTTAATAGTGCAAAGGGGTAAAGAATTGCACCACCCCATCTCTTCCCGTGGGTGTCGTAGAAGGCGACTATGGATGGGACTATTCCAGAGGATGGGCAGCAGCGTCTCTCTGTGATTATTCTAACCTTACTGCGATCGCCAACCCGCCTGCCAATCGTGGCGATTATGGCAAATTCCCCTCAAAATTATTTATCCTTGAGGGAGGTGTTTGTCCAGCAGTGGACGTCTTTTTGGCTGAGATGAGATGATGATGATGAGGAAATTAAAGGGTTAAAGTCGCGTACAAGGGTATTCCCGAACCGTCAGAGGTTTTCTAGAGGGAATGGCATCACGCATTAGTACGTGACCCCGTTATCTACTCGATTCTCCGAGGGGTTCGGATCAGTTCGGAAGCGAAACAACCCAAAGGGCGCTTTTAAAGGCTAGGACTTCGGCTCGGGTTGACTGGGTCGTGGGGGTGAAGGCTCGGGTTCAATGGCCACAGCTCTTTTAGACTACGCAAGCATAAGCTTTATAGGTGGTTGAAAAGGACTGTTGTTTAAAAAGCTTTCAAATAACTGGCGTGTTCAGTAACTATACTTTATGCGATAAAGGTTATTCTAGGCACAGTAAGAAATTGTATAAAGTTACTATGTGAAAATTCGTGGCATTTAAAATTGTATTTTATAATTATGTAGGTACCTACTGTTAATTTCTTGATTTCGATTATCAACCTTGGCCAGTCGTTGCGGAGCTTTCGACCAGTCAACTGCTTCTGAGGATGCTCCATGAAGGGGCGATACACGTGACGAGTATCGGTTTGATATGCATGCTTGTTTCGCTCCTTCTGCATGACTGGATGTGAATATATTTTTTATAGAAATAATGGTAAATGACGGCTCTGCCTGATGTTGAGCAGGAACAGAGTCCAGATGCTCCACAGCTAGTGAAGCAGGACCGTGTCTCACTAACCGTCCTCACCTTGCCGATCCGCAAGTTGCTTCTTTACACCTCGTTTAACGGACCCTATGTTAGAGGAAGGAGAAAGTGAGTGTGCTGTATTGGTAGGGAGTGCTTGCACGCTTGCAAGCATCCCAGAGGTCGAGGTTCGATTCCCAGTGGAGGGTACATGTTTGTATATTCCGGTTTGGTTGGTGGTAGGGCTTGTTTGCCCGCCTGGATAGCTACCACCATCTTATCTAATGTCGCCATAACAATGTAAGTAGCATTGTTGTGTTCCGGCAGCTAGAGATAAGATAGCCAGTACCGCATTAGTTGAGGATTCCGGTGTGAAGTGCGCCATTTTCGGTCTTATCATCACTTGACATTAGATGAGATTTTGGCCAAGTGCTTAGCCGTTTGAAAAGCCGGTGCATAGAAATTGATTAGGCTCAATGACAGGGCCTATGTCTAGTAGTGAACTGCGGTAGGCTGATGATGATGATGATGATGATAATGATGATGATGATAATGATGGTGGTGATGATGATGATGATGATGATGATGTAAAAGTGTAAATTCAGCATTTTCACAAATTACAAGCTGCACACAAAATGTGACGCAGTATAATTAATCAGCAATTATAAACTATTATGTTAATGCAGATAAAACTTAATAATCTGCTTAATTGAGGGTCAGCGAAGGCGTGTCTTTATTTATCTATTTTCTGTACATACGACGGTATATATATATCTGTCTGTAGTCCCGTAGCTAATGATCGTTGAACATAATTATAATAATTAGATCAATAATGTCTTTGAACCATATGCAACATTAATACTGCGTTACTGCGACTTACTCAAGAGTATTAAATTTAATTAAATATGTAGTTTAATGATAGTAATTCAGGAATTTCGTACAAAAGTTATAATTTCTGGGTAATTATTTAAAAAAAATACTTTTTAAATATTTATAAGATACAGTGAAAACATTAAATGCCTACCCGACCCAGCCAGGAATCGAACCTGGGTCTTCCGCAATCCGGGCGGCTGCACTGACCATTATGCCAGGCTGAATTTTTACACTGCTTTTTAATTTAAAAAAAAATTTAAAAAATGTACTTTTATTAAGACGGTTAATTTTTTTTTGTTAATTAAGCATAAAGTAATCTAAAACACCAAAAATACACACTATTCTAGTATTTTTTAATAGTTTCATCTCTGATCTTACAGTTTATTAACTCTATCCATCCGACTGGTTGTCTGGAAAAAGTCGCTATAAAGCGACAAAACCGCCACATTTTAACTGTGTAAGTTGTTTATATTTGTGTTCATGTTTATGTTTCATAGTGTCGCAATAAAAGTATTCATCATCATCATCATCATCAGCTTATTTTATGTCCCCACTGCTGGGGCGGGCACGAGCCTTCCCTATGGATGGATAGGGAGAACAGGCCATAAACCACCACGCGGGCCCAGTGCGGATTGGTGGTTGTTAACGACTGCTAATGCAGCCGGGATCAACGGCTTTACGTGCCTTCCGAAGCACGGAGGAGCTCGAGATGATACATTTTTGGTCACCCATCCGATGACCGGCCTTTGCGAAAGTTGCTTAACCTCAGCACTCGCAGACCGGGCGCGTTAACCACTGCGCTATCGAGCTCCTCGTAATAAAAGTATTACTATCTATCTTAGATAGCTCTTAATTAATGTGAAAATAAACGCGAGTAGATCCGTAAAAAATATTTTATTTAATGTGACATTGTTAAATATACCTATAATATCTTATACATATATACATGTTACTACATCTCAATTAAATACCTATTGTACCGTAGGTATCACTGTTTTACAATATAAATCTTAATTAAGAATGATTGATAAACCATCTCTAACTTAATTAATATCATGTGATCACGTGATGGCAAGAGAATATTTTGTTTTAAGTAGGTAAGTAGTGGTAAGTAGTGGTAAGTGAGTGACTTTTCTGAGTGGTAGAGCCACGCTGCGTTGCAGCACGAAATTGGCCGGCTTGCCCGGCGTAATACCACCCTCTCACAGAATATCGGCGTGAAACAATGACACTCGTTGCTGTTGTGTTTCGTCCGGTGAGTGAAAGTACCGGAGGCCCATCTCTCCCTCCCAATTCCTACTTCCTCCTCAAGATCCAACTTCTTCCTCAAGGCCGACAATGCATCTGCGATTACTTTGGTTTTGCGTGTCCATGGGCGGCAGCGATTACTTCCCATCAGGTGACCCGCCTGCTCGTTTGCCCCCTTTTAATATTAAAAAAAAAACTAAAATTGTTTGAGGCACTGATCAGTGTTTGCCGCATATGAGCGGTTAATAAGAAAAAACAAAATGAAAATCGGTTCATCCGTTCGGGAGCTAGTGTTTCATATCAATGTGTAATGTTCGCTCAAATTTTAGGAAACAATGTAAATAAAAATAACGATATGGAAGCACTATGAGGAGCTCGATGGCGCAGTGGTTAACGCGCCCGGTCTGCGAATGCTGAGGTTAAGCAACTTTCGCAAAGGCCGGTCATTGGATGGGTGACCAAATATGTATCATCTCGAGCTCCTCCGTGCTTCGGAAGGCACGTAAAGCCGTTAGCTCGGCTGCATTAGCAGTCGTTAACAACCACCAATCCGCACTGGGCCTGCGTGGTGGTTTATGGCCCGTTCTCCCTATCCATCCATAGGGAAGGCTCGTGCCCCAGCAGTGGGGACATGATATGGAAGCACTTCTGCTCGGGTTAAGTGTTCAATTCAGTGGTTCAATTCCTATTGCTCCGATACACTAAACTGACGTGAACCCAACAAAAGGTCAATTCCCCTAACCGATAAGATTAAAACTTAAAAATAACTGTTATTACGGAAGCCTACGTAATACTATCTTAATTAAATGTGAATAAAAACACATACAACTGGTATTTAGTTTTAGAAGTAATTTAGTATTTAATTAAATTTGGCAACCCTACCCATAAATTGTATCGGTAACTTAATTTTTGACCTTTGTCCACTGTAACACTTTAACTTATCAAAATAAATTCTACCAAATCAACGTCCGCTAAATCTTCTTGTTTCGGGTTTTCAGTTCGCGCGCACGCCTACAGTGCACGGCATTCTACAAATACGTGACTAATTACTACACCATGACGTAGCCCAAACAAATCCGTGACGATTTATATCGTCTGGCGGAACCTCAATAGCTATCGCAATCAGCAGACAACCACGCAAGACGAAGGCACCCCGAAGTTTGGGGTTCACCACCAAAATAATGACTTTTTGAAATAGACGTCATCAAGTAAAATAGTAGAACACCTTATAATATGGTTAACTGTAAATGTTCAAATAACTTTTTTAACGCAAATTTTGTTACGAACAAATTACAAAAACACAAATGTTGAAAAAATTTCCACGAGCTGGATTTGAACCTGCACCCTTCTGACATTCCGGGTCAGGTGCTCTTCCAATTGAGCTATCGTGGTTCTAACCAAATCCTGCTCGTGGAATTTTTTTCAACATTTGTGTTTTTATGGTTAACTGTATTTATGTAGTAACCCAAATCATGACGCTTGCCAAATGCGGGTTGGTGAACAAACCCGGCGGCTATGCATTAAAAAATCCGAAGCACACCTTGCCCGACCGAAATCCAAACAAGTTGGTATTGATTTCGGACGTTTCGGCTGTGTAGTCTTTTATAATGTCTGTTCTTTACGACAGCTCAGTATAAGGTGCAAATTGGCTTGTTGGGTTAATGAAACAAACTTAATGTGTTATTCCTTCGGCTTTGTATTTGCTACTGATGTTCGATGCGTACATACAGACTTATTATAGTGATTTGAACTCAACATATACCGCCCACCTAAAGGGCTTTAGCCTTTACAAACAATTTTTACTTAAATATTCAACTAATAAACTACTACAATTACAAATTTATGAAATTACGCATTACAGTTAACTATTTTAATTTATACTTAAAACTCTGATTATACAATATTAGCATGCAAATTAATTTCCTGTTAAATTAAGTATTTTATTTTAAACGTCTTTAGAGCTTATCAAAGGACACAATTTAGATACACATCTTTTAGTGACACTTTCACCCGACTTCACACTATACACACGCGTGGCACAATCAGGTCCAGGGTGCTTCGCAACGATGCGGCCCAACGACCACTTCCCAGGAGGGAGGTTGTCATTTTTCAACAGTACTATGTCGTTCACTTCGAATTCGGACTGTATTCTTAGCCATTTTGGTCTTTGTTGTAATCGGGTCAAGTATTCCATTTGCCAGGATTTCCAAAATGTTTGTAATAATTTTTGAGTGTATTGCCATCTTGCTAAATAATTTGGGTTAAATTTCGTTAAATCTGGAGTAGGTACTGATGCTGATGTGTCGCCTATTAAAAAATGTGCGGGTGTGAGGGGGCTCAAATTTTCGACATCTGTATCATCGATTAGACTCAAAGGTCGGGAGTTTAAACAGGATTCAATCTGACAAAGAAGCGTTGTCATTTCCTCAAAAGTCAAATTAGTAGTAAGGACTTTCTTTAAGTGTGACTTTACTGACTTCACTCCTGCTTCCCATAATCCTCCAAAGTTCGGGCTGTAAGGGGGAATGAAATGCCATTGAGTCCCATCAAGGGCTAATTTTTGTGCTATATCATCTTTAAATTCTAGCTGTGCAGTCTTCCAAGCATTGACTAATTCTTTGTTTGCTCCTACGAAATTGCGACCTTGATCGCTCCACATGTGGGCATATCGTCCTCTTCTGGCGATAAAACGACGGAAAGCTCCAATGAAAGCGGCTGAACTAAGGTCTCCAACCAATTCTAAATGCATAGCCTTAGTACACATGCAAACAAAGATGCATATATATGCCTTTACTGCTTTTGCGCCTCGACCTTTAGACATGAGCACGTTAAAGGGGCCGGCGAAGTCTACACCGCTGTACAAGAATGGACGTGAAGTGTTTACTCTCATATCAGGTAAGTCACCCATTATCTGGCTTCTTGCCTTAGCGTTTGCTTTAGAACAAACTAAACATTTATGAATGTACTTTTTAATTGCATTTTTAGCTTTCAGAATCCAGAACCTTGCACGAAGATGACATAACATCAGCTGAAGTCCACCGTGAAGGGTCTTCTGGTGCGCTTGAGCGACTATCAACGAGGTAAGTGTATTTCTGTTTTTTAAAATAATTGGATGTTTTGTTTCGTTTTCCAGATTTGCATGCCGCAGCCTGCCGCCCACCCTGAGGATATTGTCTTCATCCAGGTAAGGATTTAATGATTTTAAGTGACTATTTATTTTAACCCTTTTATTTTTTCTTATATCATTGATTTCTTCTTCAAAGTCATCTTGCTGTGCCTTTCTTATGCATATTTTTAAAGCTTCATCTAAATCATTTGTAGTTACAATAGTTTGATTATTTTTTGTCTTTTTAAAATTTAGAAATTTTCTCATGTATGCTATTACCAATTGTAATTCCTCTAATTTATCATAATTTTCAAAATTCAAAGTTTTATTTTCTTCTACTTTATAATCTAATGTCATGTTCATTCCTATAACCTTTTTCTTTCTTTTTTCCAGGTCAGTCGGTGTTGTATGAGGTCTCGACAATGTTGTGAGGTCCAGCCCACCAAAGATCAAACTGTTTTAAGTCAGAAACCTTTGCTCCTCGTGATGCCACGTCTGCCGGGTTGTTTTCTGATTGAACATGATACCATTGAATGTTAGGCAGGTTCTCCAAGATTTCAACCACACGATTTGCCACAAACTGCTTCCAGCGATTGGGCTCTCCAAACAGCCAGGCTAGTACCACTGAGGAATCAGTGTAAGCATAGACCTTGTCATTGGTTATCCTCATTGCATGAGATATTTGACGTAGAAGTTTAGATAAGAGTACAGCCGCACAGAGTTCAAGACGGGGCATTGAGACAGTCTTTACAGGTGCAACTTTAGTCCTTGCTGCTACTATATTAGTTCTTATCGTACCGTCCGGTTTAATTACTCGGCTGTATACAACAGCTGCTATGGCGTGCATAGACGCATCACTATACCCATGCAATGATACGTTCTCTTTCAGACAATTGTAAGTATTTAGCCATCGAGGGATTCTTATTTCGTTAACGTTTTGCAAATCTTCTCTCAAAGCCGTCCATTCGGCTTGTAATTCATCATTAATGTACTCATCCCATCCGACGCCTTGTAACCATAGCTTCTGAACAAATATTTTTGCTAAAATAATTGCTGGAGCAATCCATCCTAATGGATCGAACAACTTTTGCAAATCGGATAGAACATCTCTTTTTGTCATTCGAGTTGGTGTTGGGAACAGTTTAAGGTTATATTTGAACTCGTCTGTTTTCAAGTCCCATGAAACTCCAAGAGCCTTGACTGTACCTTCTAGTTTCATGTCTATTTGTGCCTTCATTGACCTGTCTTCCTTTTCTATGGATTTCAGAAACTCAGAACTGTTGGAACACCATTTTTGCAGTCGAAATTTACCTTTATTAAGCACAGTTTGTAATTGTTTACTAGCGTCTACAGCCTCCTGCACAGTGTCAAATCCGGACATCACATCGTCGACATAGAAATCTTCGCGTATTATTCTAGCAGCTGTAGGATAATCTTGACCTTCGTCATCAGCTAGTTGCATAAGTGTTTTGACTGCGAGATATGGTGCCGATGCAGTGCCAAAAGTGACAGTCAGCATTCGGTAGTGTTTGACTTCATCAGATGTAGAAGTATTTTGTCTCCACAATACTCTCTGGAAGTCAGTGTCTTGTTTATGTATGAGGATCATTCTATACATTTTCTCTATGTCACTTATAAAGCAAATCTTGTGCAATCTCCACCTCATAATGATACTTCTGAGATCTTCTTGCAATACCGGTCCATTCAACAGCTCATCGTTTAAGGATATGCCGTTTGTGCCTTTGCAGGAAGCATCAAAGACGACGCGTGTTTTGGTTGTTTCCTTTTCAGATCTTACAACTGCATGGTGTGGTAAGTAGACAGATTTTTTATTTATTTCGTCTTGTGGTATCTCTTCCATGTGTTTCATTCGTATGTACTCATCCATAACTTCAGTATAACCTTTCTTCAAATCTGGCTGTCGTTCGAATCTTCTTTCAAGCATTTGTAGTCTTTTCATAGCTATTTCTTGTGTGTTTCCTTCTACTGCCTTCAAGGCATTTCCTTTGAATGGTAATCTAACTATGAATCTTCCTTCTTCGTTTCTTGTATAAGTATCTTTGTAAATTCTCTCACACATTTCTTCATCTTTTGTAAATTTTCTTCCAGTGTCTGTATCTATCTCCCATAGTGTCTTCAACATATCCTTAATTTCCATATGGTGATGCATAACTACCATTGACGCTTCAGATTCAGACTTCTCATTTACTTCTCCAAATAAGATCCAGCCAAGGGTTGTTTTTTGGGCACATGGGGACCCTTGTGAACCTTTGATAACATCATTTTGTATTATTTGTGAGTATTCGTTAATTCCGAGAAGCAGGTCAATGTTTCCACACTGGTTGAAATTAGGATCGGCTAAGGTTAGCCCTTGCAAATGTTTCCAATTATTTGCTTTAATTGTTCGCGCCGGTAACTGAGTGGTGAGTTGCTTTGATATCACATATGCTTTTAATCTCATACTAAATTGTTCACACCTTGACTTCATCTCAATGTGAATTGCTTGATTAATCTTTGTTTTGACCTCCCCCACTCCAACAATACTTCCTTTTACTGAAAACCGTCGCGCTCTGAGGTTTTGTGCAGCTCGTTCGCTGATAAAACATCCTTGTGATCCGGGATCTATGAGGGCTCGCAGAACTGTGGTGTGACCTTGTTCACTTTTACATTCCACCAATGCCGTTGCTAGTAAAGCAACGGTTGTACTGTAAGCTGTATTCGCTTGTGACGTCATCACTGTTACTTCAATTTCTTCTTCTTCTAGTGTTGGTGTATCATCTTCTACATTTGAATGTAAAACCTTTGGTTGCATTGTATTCTTCTCCTTTTGACCAATGGTAGCCGTTGTCCTTGTTGTATGTAGAAGAGAGTGATGACGTTTGTGGCATAATCTACACGTGGTAGGTAATCGACATACCTTGACACCGTGGCCAGGAACCAAACAGTTGTAACAGATGTAGTTCGACTTGACATAGTTTATTCTTTCTTCTGGTTCCATTTTACCGAAGGACTTACAATGACAAAGCGTGTGCTTTTCTTTGCATAATGGACAGGTTCTTTCTGAAGCAGCAGCAGAGATGTGGTGTGTTCTAACTATTCTCTCCTTAGACGAAGTCGGTTGTTGTATGAGTTCGAGTGTTCTAAATTTTGATTCTAGAAATATTTTTAATTGTTCAAATGTAGGTAGTTCATCAGCTTGTTCTTTTCCAACAAATTCTTCCCATTCCTTATGCGTTTCGCTATCTAATTTTTGAACAACAATGAAATTTATGAGTGGATCCCAATTTTCTGTCTTTATTTGCATATTGATTAAGCTGTTCAAACATTCAGTTGTTGTATCTAAGATCAATTTAATCTGATTGGAATTTTGGCTTATTATTTTTCTCTGATTGAACATTCGCTTAATCAAGGATGAAACAATCAATCGTTTGTTACTATACCGCCTTTTAAGAGTATCCCATGCTTGATAATAATTTGTTTCACTTATTTGAACATGACGTAATAATAATTCCGCTTCGCCAGCAACACTCGATTTCAAATAATGTAATTTCTGCACGTTACTTATCGTATAATTATTGTGTACGAGTGAAATAAATAAGTCTTGAAACGTGGGCCATTCCTCATAGCTGCCAGAAAATTTAGGTAGTTCTATACGTGGTAATTTCACTGCCGGAGCTATTGTTTGCTGAGTGTCAGATGTGTTCATGCCTCCAGGGCTCAACGTGGATGTAGAAGCTGTTGGTTGCGGCTCGTTTGCAAACAAAATATCTTGCATATCTGTTTTCGTTTGCAAAACCATATCTTCACAGGTGTAATAGTGTTCATTTTCAAAGTACGGAAGTAATTTACGCTGTTCCTTATTTACGTTTTTCAACAACAACGTATGTGCAACACGATACTCCTTCCAATACTCATCAAGGGTCTTTAGTTTCACTGTAACGTAACCACGCGTCAACCGCGCCTTCGGGCATTTCTTAAAGTTATCACGGGTCTTTGTAATGATGTGATATAAATCCTCTAATTCACTTAATAGTTGTTCGATGATATCCATAGTTGTTTATTAATCCTTACGCGTAAATTTGTATTCACCGTGTAGCGTACACCCTCAGCAACAAAGTTCAATAAATATTTTTGCGAAATTCCGACGAAAAACTGTCCAAAACACCAATTACAATTAAGTTGTCCCAACGTTATAAGTCCCGATTGTTTATTACGCACTGTTAATGCACATAAATGCAACTCGTCTTCGCAGGTGTGCGGTCCGCTATTGTTCTCGTCTCGGGAGCTCGACCGCTCGAGATCCGGCTCGGTTAGGCCACTATGTTCTTTACGACAGCTCAGTATAAGGTGCAAATTGGCTTGTTGGGTTAATGAAACAAACTTAATGTGTTATTCCTTCGGCTTTGTATTTGCTACTGATGTTCGATGCGTACATACAGACTTATTATAGTGATTTGAACTCAACAATGTCCAATACCTCCAACTCTATTATGCATGGTATCATCATCATCATCAGCTCATTTTATGTCCCCACTGCTGGGGCACGAGCCTTCCCTATGGATGGATAGGGAGAACGGGCCATAAACCACCACGCGGGCCCAGTGCGGGTTGGTGGTTGTTAACGACTGTTAATGCAGCCGGGACCAACGGCTTTACGTGCCTTCCGAAGCATGGAGCTCAAGATGATACATTTTTGGTCACCCATCCGATGACCGGCCTTTGTGAAAGTTGCTTAACATCAGCACTCGCAGACCGGGCGCGTTAACCACTGCGCCATCGAGCACGGTATAAATATTTTTTATTTCATTTAATTTAACAAACTGTACATAAAAATTGAATCGACCTTTACGCTTTTACTTATCAAAAAAATATTCTATCCAATCAAAGTCCGCTAAAGCTTCTCGTATTCCGGGTTTTCAGTTCGCGCGCACGCCTGCAGTGCACGCCATACTACAAATGCGTGACTATTTACTACACCATGACGTAGCACATACAAATCCGTGATAATTTATATCGTCTGGCGGAACCTTAATAGCTATCGCAATCAGCAGACATCCACGCAAGACGAAGGTGCTTCCAGATAAGACATTCTTATAACCGTTCATTAGTTAATGTGGGATATCACAACTGCTTGTCGTTTGGACTGTGCGGTCCAGTTAATTGTATTAATATAATTTGTTTTTTAACAGTTTTTTGTCTTTTCTTATTTAGACTGTGCTATTGTTTGTGGTCTGTGATGTCGGCGGCCATGTTTGTTTTGGTACGTTCTTTATTTTGAAATATGGAATAGTTTTGACTGTGTTTTGTTATTTTTTTAATCTGTATTCGGATCGTAAGTTTAAGTTTTAATGTAGTTTGTTTATGGTAGTTATGTGTACAGTATTGCCTTTGTAATACAGTAAGTTTATTAATTTATAAATAAAATATAAATAAATAATAAATAATAATGATCAGTTTACTATAAATGCAAATTTTTATTTGCAATATTTATATTTTATATCTATGATCTTTTTATTTTTATCAACTTTATTTCTAATACAAAAACAAAAAAGTTGCAATACAGAGCTATCCGTTATTTATATTAAGGTGTTATTTAAACGGTTAGCAAAGTATTCGTATTTTTGTTAGCAAAAAAATGTAATCGGCGGTTAGCTAAAACAGCTAGTTGGGCAGCAGCTTGTGGTCAGCAAATATTTCTAAATCAGTCTGCAACTTATATCATTCTGAACAGCAGTCTTATGCCGCTTCCCCTTCCGTGACTGGCCCTAGCTACGCAGCGCTTCGCTCGAAAAAAAAAATTAACTTAACCTAACCAACAGTAAGGATTTCTTAAGCTGACCGATTGTATAATTCTGCTGACCAAATAATAATTTTACGTTACGACTATTTATTTTGTAATACAAATATATTATATTGTAGTATATACGAGTATTATCTTAATCTGACATTAACTCCTGTATCTAGTTAACATTTATATTAGTTCGATACTTATATGAATTTTTTTAAGGAAAAATATATTCAGATGATTATAAAAAAATATTTTTTTTTCATTTACAGAAAGTGTTAAAAAACTTAACTTAACTTAAGGACTAATTCTAATGCAAAAGTTAATATAATACAAGCAGGTCATCTCACAAGCCACCAGAATATTCTTTAATTTTGCTTTTGCTAAAATTAGCTAATGAACTGTCTGTAAATGCCGTTCATTTTAAACTTTGAACCGGATCTATCTACCACAGGTATTGTTGCTACAGTGCGCGATAAAAAGCGCTAAAATTAAACGACATCATGGCCGTTCGGTTGCTACCCGATCGCTTAACGAAAACGGTGCTAGGGTTTTTTATCAAAAGATTATTATTAATACGCTATCAACACATCAACAATAGTCCGATTAATACACTCAAAAAAGCTAATACACTTGATAATAGGTGTCGGTTCACGTCAGTAGTCTGATGGGTTGAAGCACGATTTCTCGCATTCAAATGTGAACACTATAAAAGTTGTAGGGCAATGCGTTTGTTTCGCTAGCTAAATATAGCAGACCTTAAAAAGAAAAAAAAAACAAGTCCCTTCAAAACTACAATGAAACAAAAAGTCAATTCCACTAACGAAAAAAGAAGTCAATTTAAAAAAAATAATTTGGTCCTTAAATACACAAAATTAAAAATCATTGTTATTACTGAAGCCTTAATAGTCTTAATTAAATGTGTATAAAAAATTAACATCGGGAATTGTGTTTTATAATAGATACACTTATTAATGAATGAGAAATAAACGTCAATTTCATAGTAGTCTTTACCCCAATACATACCGCGCTCGAGCAACGCACACATGGACAAATTCACACGGACACTAAATCTCACAACAGCTCAAACGCGTTTGTTTCGCGATTCTCATATATATATACCGAATATACCGGTATCGATATACCGAAGCACGGAGGAGCTTAAAATATTATAATTTGATTACCCATCGTGACTTGGCGTTGCGAAAGTTGCTCGTAACATTCAAGATCGCAAATTGCAACCTCAACGCGCTTACCGTGCGTAATTGACATGTCTAAAAATACTAATATTAAGTAAATATCCTGTACACAGTCCCACTTCTGGGTAAAGGCCTCACATTGAATTCAAATCATCACAACAGTTGATAGGTATTAGCTCAACCACCGAGCTGGTCAAATACGGGTTGGTGATGACAAACCCGGGCTATGAATCGAAAAATTCTAAACACAATATCATCATCATCAGCTCATTTATGTCCCCACTGCTGGGGCACGAGCCTTCCCTATGGATGGATAGGGAGAACGGGCCATGCACCACCACGCGGGCCCAGTGCGGATTGGTGGTTGTTAACGACTGCTAATGCAGCCGGGACCAACGGCTTAACGTGCCTTCCGAAGCACGGGGGAGCTCGAGATGATAAATTTTTGGTCACCTATCCGATGACCGGCCTTTGCGAAAGTTGCTTAACCTCAGCACTCGCAGACCGGGCGCGTTAACCACTGCGCCATCGTGCTCCTCAATATACGCAATATACGCTCTGAGAATTGAAGCAAGAACTTCCTGATACCGAGATCGCTTTTCCACTCGCCTAAATGGCCAATGGTAAAGGCAAATCTTATTTTCATCCCCCCATCTCGGAAAGAGTATTTTTGCTCTTCGATATCTGAGTGTAAAAGCCGTTTTTATCCGCTAGAGGATAAAGTAATTTGAATTTAGAACATCGTGTGCACTAAGTTTGTGAATTCAAAACATCATTCAACCTATTTACTTCTAACTCCATGGTGCCGAATTTATCAGTACACAAGTCACTAACAACAACATTACAGTACCTAACAAAAATATTACACGCAACTTAAGTAACTGTAGCAACGTTACTTAAGTTGAGTGTCAGTTTTTCTTAATTATACCTAAGTATTATTTGTTATAATTACTTACCTACCTATCATAATGTAGTAGTTAATACCTAAACTGAAATAAAAGTATCTTGTGATTGTAAATGTTTTTTTTTTGCATTTAGTCATTTCCTCGCTGAGGTGGGATGAAAAGTTACGTGTTGCACTCGAGTGCAAAGATTTTTCACCTCGTGCTCTTTTGATTCCCTCGCTAACGCTCAGGATTCTAATTTTTGAACCACTCGCTGCGCTCGTGATTCAATTTTAGAATCCTTCGCTTGCTCGGTCATCAAAATTGAGCACACGGTTAAAAAGCAACTTTGCACTCTTGTATAACAAATAACTATTTAATGAAACTCATTTTGGACACCGGTAACTTTATTTTTATCCTCTAATCAGTTAATTGATTCATTATTACATTACTGTGTTATACAGAGATGATCGTTTGATTATATAATATCATTGGAACTAACCTTAGGACCTAATTAATATAATTGGATTATTAACATGATTTTCCGATGCACAGCCCGAGTTTGTGAACTGTGGTGATAATTTGATTTCAATTATGGAGGTCTTTGCCCAGTAC
This sequence comes from Eudonia mercurella, assembly GCA_963082485.1. Lineage (NCBI taxonomy): Eukaryota > Metazoa > Arthropoda > Insecta > Lepidoptera > Crambidae > Eudonia > Eudonia mercurella. The sequence goes on along the minus strand of OY720047.1, from coordinate 948,130 downwards.
AGTAGGATAATATAGAGTCTAATTATTTTACTTTGATACAATAAGATTAAGTTTTAAAACTACTTAGCAAAGTAATTTTGTTCTGCTTTGCTGCATATAAAAATACAAACATATGCTGCAAATAAACATATAAAAATCAAAAAATCAGAAACATAAAATATAAAAAAAAATTATAAAAAATATGCATATTAAAATCATTCCAATTTTTCCTTTACTTTTGTCATATCTCCAAATCGCTTCGGTTTGTTTATTTTTGTTCAACTTTATCAAGATCTCGATTCGGCTTAATAAAAACCAGAGATAACGGATTTAATAAAGCAACGAATCGTTACTTTTAATCCATTGCTCATTTATCATGATAAAAATGTTAAACTATGACACATGCCTAATTATTTAATAATCACGTGTATTTAGCTTTCAAAATCGTTATGATTAATACTTACAATTATTATATATTTAATTATCAATAAATAGATTACACGAACCTAATTTACTTTTGATTTATCTGTCTTATCTTCAAGGACGTATTAGTGCTTTTATTTAATTTTTTATTGATTTTATTGTGAATACATACACAATATAATTTTAATTGTTTGAGCCACTGATCAGTGCTTGCCGCATATGAGCGGTTAATAAGAAAATAGTGTTTCATATCAATGTGTTCGTTCAAACTTTAGAAAACAATGTAAATAAAAATAATTATATGGAAGCGCTTCTGCTCGGATTAAATGTGAAAAATCGTGGTTCAATTCTCATAGTTCCGTTACACTAAACTGACGTGAACCCATTGCTAACACAGCGTATTAGCTTGCTGGATGGGTTGACAAGACAGGAGTATAATTAATTAGTAATGCATTATTTATTAGTACATGAATAAAGATTATTATGTACATTTATTAGTACATAATGATCTTTATAAATCGTAGTATTTATAAACATAATCATCATCATCATCATCATCAGCTCATTTTATGTCCCCACTGCTGAGGCACGAGCCTTCCCTATGGATGGATAGGGAGAATGGGCCATAAACCACCACGCGGGCCCAGTGCGGATTGGTGGTTGTTAACGACTGCTAATGCAGCCGGGACCAACGGCTTTACTTACGTGCCTTTCGAAGCACGGAGGAGCTCGAGATAATAAAATTTTGGTGACCCATCCGATGACCGGCCTGTGCGAAAGTAGCTTAATCTCAGCATTCGTAGACCGGGCGCGTTAACCACTGCGCCATCGAGCTCCACCATAAACATAATTAATATTGTTTATTAATTAAAGTTTATCTTAAATAAAATCTCTAGTCTTTTTATTATGTAGAGAGACTTTATATCGACACTAGCGGCCCGTCCCTGCTTCGCACTGGTGGACATTTAAAAAAAAAAAATTGCTTATATAACGTTACTCAGCGCTAATGTAGCATTCTAATGGTGAAAGAATTTTTTAAATCGGTCCAGTAGTTTTTGAGTTTATTCGTTGCAAACGTATGTTTGTAACGAATAAACTCAAAATACTAATATTATGAAGAGGAATTCCTCTTTATTATATTAGTATAGATGAAACTGCAATTGAATGAGTAAGTAGCGTTTCGAGAATTCAGCTGTAATTCACACTAAAACCAATTACCGATTTTTAATTGCCACGATAACCAATAATGTTGAAAATTACTATCACAAAAGTTGATTAGTTATCGCGATATCTTTATGTAATTCGGTAGGATTAACTCAGAGATAACCGTGATCGCTTAAGAAACTAGGCCGAATATGTTTTTAGCTTGGTACGTACACGTTTCCATTTCATATTTTATTCAGCGTCATCATCAGCTCATTTATGTCCCCACTGCTGGAGCACGAGCCTTCCCTATGGATGGATAGGGAGAACGGGCCATAAACCACCATGCGGGCCCAGTGCGGATTGGTGATGCAGCCGGGACCAACGGCTTAACGTGCCTTCCGAAGCACGGAGGAGCTCGAGATGATAAATTTTTGGTGACCCATCCGATGACCGGCCTTTGCGAAAATTGCTTAACCTCAGCACTCGCAGACCGGGCGCGTTAACCACTGCGCCTTCGACCTCCTCGATTTATATTTTATTATTTATTATTTTTAAATAATCACTTTACCATGCTGGTCTGGGACGTGAAGATAATGTATCATCAGCTGCTCCACTTCCCGTGCATGTCGACTAAGGGCCAAGGGTTACAAGGTGCTCGCACATCAGGCGATCGGCAATCTATCATGTTATATTCCACTTCTTAGCCCTACTTTTATAATGCCAAAAATATATCTAAACATGTATGACATTGCATTATAATTATTATATAAAATCTTCATCATCGATTTACTCATTTAAGAAGCGCGTAAAGGAGTACTGTCTTTCCGGTTGAGTGTGTTATAGTTATTGTATATATGTTTAATTTTTGTCGTAACTATTTTATACTTTGTTTGTTTCTTTTGTGCACACTTTTTCTACCTTTCTTTGTGTCTTCTCCTTTTACGGGCTTGCTGGAAAAAATTTCGATGTTAAATAAGCAGCGCCCTTGTACTTGTCCATTCTTACTATGTTCTCCCTTCTTATTCGTTTGTGTGTACATAAATTATAAATAAATAAATAAATAAATAAAAAGAAAAGAAAATCGATTTGTCGAACCCTATTACTAAATCAGCCCATTGAACGGCTAGACAGTTCGTTAAAGTCGTTGATCAAAATTACATTACCTCACGTTCAACGACTTGCCTAGATAGTCAAAACATATAAAATAACATAAACATCGGAAATATAGTAGGTCGCGATACTAACTGTATTTCTGTATACAGTTTGTATTGCGGCCTACTTGTTTAATTAATCTGTCACTGATATTTTATAAGCAACTTTCGCAAGGGCCGGTCATCAGATGGGTGACCAAAAATTTATCATCTCGAGCTCCTCCGTGCTTCGGAAAGCACGTAAAGCCGTTGGTCCCGCGTGTTGGTTTTTGGCCCGTTCTCCCTTTCCATCCATAGGGAGGCTCGTGCCCCAGCAGTGGGGACATAAAATGAGCTGATGATGATATTTTTTTAAATACATACATACAAACATACATAAATATACATACATACATACATACTCTACGTCCTTCTCTCAAGAAGGGGTAGACACAGAATTCTAAATGATTATATTTGAGCATACTCGCCATTAGTGACCCGGCGTCACAACTATACCAATATTATAAAGAGGAAACCTTTTTGTATGTATGTATGTTTGTAACAAATAAACTCAAAAACTACTAGACCTATTTAAAAAATCTTTCACCATTACAATACTACATTAGCGCTGAGTAACATAAGCTACATTAAAAAAAGAAAAAAAGAAAGGCGATGTTCACAAGTCTGCCGGGTCAGCTAGTTGGGTTAATAAAGAGGTAACGTTTGTTTGTTTGTTTGTCGAGGCTAATCTCTGAAACTACTGGTCCAATTCCAAAAATTCTTTCACTAATAGAATGCTATATATCTTGTGGGTAACATACGCCATATTTTATTTAGATGAAAAAAATCTATTTACTAATCGACGTGGATAAAGTCGCGGGCAAACTGCTACTTTACAATAATCAAAGGGTGGAAGTATATTCTTTATTATTGAAAATTACAAAATTAATATCTGAGATTATAATAACCTAAAGTAACTAAAATTAATACAAAATTAAAATATGGCGTCAAAAAATTCCTCCGCATCGCAGTCGACTGGTAAAGTACCCAAGAGACTTGCGGCATTGCCACGTTGAATGGCAATGCTTAGTCTCTGGCCAGGGAAAAAGCCAGCCTTTGGGTCATGGGAAGTGTCAACCAGCCGTTTGGAGATGTCATTAAACAAAACAAGAGCATTCGGACACCACGGCCCGAGGGTTTCAACCCCAAACGGCTCGAAAATACAGGGTGATTACGGGATCGTGGAGCAAGAAAGAAGCATTTAACTTACTTTCTCCTAAGGATCACGATAGGTTAGGACTAACAGTACACCAGCGACTTATTTTAGTCAGCAAAAAAAAAACTGCGATAATTCGAGATCATGGTCACCCTACTATTTACATTTACCCTATTTTTTACCCTACATTTCACTTGCTCTGGTAGTGTTGTGTGTTTGATAGTAAAACATAACCATATCTGATCGCTCGATATTAGAAAATGGGTACGGCGGAGGCATAATTAATTTATTTTATTTTAAATCTTTGTTGACACGTTTATTGACTTTGACGTGTTGTGACATTATTACTCATAAATTATTAAGTATTCTATCAGAGAGTTTGTTTTCTAAAAAGGTCTAATATTAAAAGTAGGGTGACCACGCATTTTGAGTCAATAATAATTTTTAAATAAAAATACGTAAATAAATAACGAATCATCTTTGTTTCAATTAAAATAAATACAGGTAGCATCGCAATTATTTACTGAGTCAGAAAAAAATGGTTGGGATCACGACCCCGAAATCACCTGTATAATTACCGATAAGGTTATTTAGGTTTAGGTGAAATAGATAACTTCAGTGATGAGTTGGTAGCCGATCGGCTGATGTGGGAGCATCTTGAAACCCTTGTCCCTACACTAACTTATTTATCGAATAAACAATAACAATGGAAACATAAATGTTTGGTTGGTTACTTCAGGATTATTGAAGATACGCATTTGCATGTCAACTGAAAATAAGCCACAGAATTGATTACATGAAAACATGATAAGTAACTTAAATCGAACACAGTGTTGTTTACAAACATTAGTATTTTGATTTATTGTTGAATTATTGCTTGGAAACAGTGGTTATGAGATAAGTTCGAGTATCTGGCGCGCTATTTCGAGCCTGGTTTCCTGTATAGGTTAAGCTTATCTGACTCAAATATTTCAGGTCATCGGTTGGCCTGCATAGAGGTAGGATTATAGATGTTTCAAAGTTGTCGAATATTATCCAACTTAATTTTTTTCAACATTTGTGTTTTTGTAATTTGTTCGCAACAAAATTTGCGTTAAAAATCATTTGAACATTTATCACTTAATAAAATTAAATCTTAATTGTTACAAGTTTATCTTAATATTTTTTTATTTCAGAAACAAACATTCAACATACTATGGAACTATTATTATAATTTTACTTTACGTTTAGTTTCCTAAGTTAACTTATTTATTATTAAAACACATGGCTAAAGAATAATTAAACACGTACAATACATAATATACAATTATTAATAAATCAATAAAAAAATAATAAAAAACAAATAATAATAATAATCAATTATTTATTTTATTATTACATTGTTTAATAAAAATAATAACATTTAAATCTAGTTTTAAGAAAGAAAATGAATATATAATAAAATAATAATAAAATAATATTTAATACCTAAATGAAATAAAACTTTTCTATTAATAATGTATGTTGTATGTTATGTAATTGTCAAACATATGTAAGCTTTTACTCGTTTTGACTGGCCAAAACTATCAAAGCTTATTAGATGATCATTTCCATATAGTCACCTAAAGTAATGAGAGTGATACTGGGTTTTTGATTTTGTATATCTATCACAATTTTCACATTTTTCATGTATGTATGTAGGTATGTAGGTATGTATGTATGTATGTATGTATGTATGTATGTGTATGTATGTATGTATGTATGTATGTATGTATGTATGTATGTATGTATGTATGTGTATGTATGTATGTATGTATGTATGTATGTATGTATGTATGTATGTATGTATGTATGTATGTATGTATGTATGTATGTATGTGTGTATGTATGTATGTATGTATGTAACAAATAATAAAAATAACTTTTCCCTTTTCTTTTGCCAACAGAAGCACACGATACCCAGCATCCTACTGCTGTTATGTATGGCGGCGCTCATACGGGAATCGAACGCGCGCCCCCCCTGGTTGAGCCAAGGCAGCGGCGTATTCACAGAGTCAGCGGAGTGCCACACTGACGTAAGTATTTTTTACTGTTGCGGAAATTATTTATTGATTTATTTTTCTCTTTTTTTAAATACTTTACGGGTAAGCACAGTGTCTTGATCACACCTGATGTTAAGTGATGATAAGGCTAATGATGGAAGCGCACTTCACCCGGGACTTTAATAATCAACTAATAATAAGCAAAGTACCTACTGTAAAGCAGATTTAAGAAGGAAAAAAATACTAGCGTATAGTGGCATCTAGTCTTACAGTCATATATATAATGCCGAATGGGGGTCATCCACCTATCAATACGAACAACTTTATTATGGCACCAACTTCGAAATCGCAATTTAAGGGAATTTTGTTACACCTGTACTATATCACCCCGACAATTACATAAGTTGACTGACTCTCCCATGTTCACAAATCAAGGACACCAAAATTCGATTGACCAGAACAGATCAAGTACCTAACATTTTTACTTCCGCCCTACCTGTAACCACAGCTTACTTAAATTCAAGTCTAACTACGGCCCTGTTGGGAGACTCCGTGTCCGTGAGAGATTGTCTATGTGTGCGTTGCATGAAGCTTACTACAGAAGTAGTCTCCTTATTTTATTTTGTTGCCTAGCTGACAGGGGTTATTAAATCGTAGCACACGTACATATCCACTGTAGCCAATGGAGGGGCGTCGGAACAAAAATCGATAAATCGCATTTGTTTTTTGTGGAAAAATGTAAAAATATGGCCAAGTTCATGGTTCTCTAATCTCGAGTTAAACGAAATATATAAATTTATTGGTGTTAGCATCATTGTTTGGAAACCTAAATTCTGCATTCGTGACAGAAAATGGATATATCGGTTATTGACCAAACCAACTGGATATATATCGGTTTTTGATAGACCATACTGCCATATCAATAAGGCCGCTTTACACTAATTTAACCTACAATTGTTTATGGTTTTGTCATGAGAAGCTCAAAATTAATCAAAAGAGTCAACAATTAATCAAAACAGTCAACAATGAAAAATGTTAGGGAGTTATCGGTATCTGTTCCGTTCACCATCGTTGTTCAGTACGATTGATGTAATTATCGGTTTATGTTCAGATCCGGGTATTTCGCGGAAGGATTTAGAGCGGATTTATCTGTTTTCGACCAGGTTACATTAACCATAAAGCAAGATATGTACGAGAACAACCAATTGGCATCATAAAAAAAAATACAAAATGTAATTTATCGGTTTTTGTTCTGACGCCCCTGTATCCACAGGCGATGTTTACAAATACTTTGATGTGTGTACTGTTTAGAGAGGATGATAAATTTAATATTTTGCTATTAATCAATTCAAAGGTTCAAAGGCCAAGAGCGCCGCCTGTCACGTGTTTGATACGTGTCACAATTAAAACTACTGAAAATGTAACCAATTATAATTAATAATTTTTTTACGGCGTAATGATTTTTAGTTGTTACCGTGAACAATGCGCACTGTCTTGCTCGTTGACTTCTCCTGGCAGAATCTGTTATTGTTAAGAGTAGGTCGATGTAGTCATATAAATGAAGTAAAATTCATATAGTTTCATATAGACTAGTGGTCATTATCTTTTTATTCTCCTTTTCAATATGAACTTTGCCAAATTCCAAACTCCACCTTGCGAAGGGGGTTTATTTACGTATTAACATAAATATATGAGGAACTAGAAGGCGCAGTGGTTAACGCCCCGGTCTGCGTTTGCTAAAGTTAAGCAACTTTTAAGCAGCAATAGCTGCTCATCGGATGGGTGACCAAAAATGTATCATCTCGAGCTTCTCTGTGCTAGCCGTTGGTCCCGGCTGCATTAACAATCGTTAACAACCACCAATCTGCACTGGACCAGCGTGGTAGTTTCTTACCCTCGTGGCTCGAAGGCTCGTGCCCCAGCAGTGGGGACATACATTGGTGATGATATTGATACAGATATTAATAAGTCATATTTCTTTTTCCCCAGGATGAACTCCTTGATCTATGCCAGAGATGCGCCAAGCTGACCAAGTCCAAGCTAGCGTTACCTGCCTGCTGCTCAACCGACCTTCAAGCTAGGAAGTGGTGTTCAGACTACGTTTACTTCGGGAGAGGCGAATATGACTTCTACGCGGACTGAGGATGGCTCAATTAACAATACTCCAATGTACAAATTTGATAAAATGAGGCTCCATTCGGTAATTTGAGACCGGCTGCGTCTCCGAATCGGTAGAAAGATTTTTTTATGAGATTACAAAAAGGTGTTCTCAGAATTGGGTGAAAAAATCTACTTAAAATGTTTTGTTTGATTTGCATTACTTAGAATAAGTACGTGAGAAGTGCGCAGTTTGTAGAAACATACATGATTGAAATTTTATAGCAAAGCAATTACCGAGGCGAATATGTGCTCAGATAAGTTATAATCTTTGTAATGTTTAAAAATAGAGTTTAGAAATAGAGTAGCTGAAGCGTATGTAATAACAATTCTGGGGTGCGATTTTGAATACAAGATATTCGCTTATAATAGAAGTCTCTGTTGCTTATTTTGACACCAAAAAGTCTCGAATAATTTAAAAACATAACTATGCTGACATAAGAATACAATAATGTTTAAACTGTTATATTTGATTAGTGTATGTTCTTGTCATTATTCATTTGTGTCTCTGTGTCTAAATAAAAATATCTCAAACTCCTCTGCGCTTTTGAAGGCACCGTTCAGCCGTTGGTCCAGGCAGTCGTTGGAACCTACCAACGTGGTCGGTTCTAACTGATGTGTCCATAAGTAGGACTTTTATGATGATACAAAAGGAAATAAAAATGTGTCGTAGTACCACGCACCAGAGTTCGACACAGAACTCTTCGACGCCAAAATATAACTTGAAATTTCATTGAAATTGTAACAAATCAACAGCTAATTGTAGAAAGTAAGATTTCAATAGTTTTTTTTTTGGAGAGAGTTTGCTAGTCAGCAAACTGCCTCCGACACATTTTCAACTCCAACGGGCTCTTTTGGGGGCGACGAGAAACTTGAAGGGTTCCTCAAGCTGATTGAAACGAAGCACCTTCGGAGGCTTTCTAGAGGAAACAGCATCACGCACTAGTCCGTGTCCCCGCGTCCTACTAGATTCTTCAAGGGGTTCGAAGCGGATCGGGAGGTCTATTGTTCCTAAATTAAAAAAAAGTGGCTGACCCCCCTTTTTTAATTACTTAAAGAATCAAAATGGCATTCTCTGATTCTTTTCGAACATTGGTGACATTGCTACCTACATTTTGCTTTCCATGTCACTTGTTGTATTAAAAGTGTATTTTTAAATAATTGATTATTTTCGATGTACCTAGGTATCTATTATCTAATGTATGATCGTAGAATATTGTTATGTCTCATAGAAATGTGAACATTATCAGAACAAGTATATTATAAGTATATATAGTTACTTGTAGAGTTAATGTAACCCAGTTTTTTGTGTGTTAGCAAGTAATGCAAATTGCAATTTGTGATATTTAGTGAGATATTATGATGTATGGTGTTCGAAAACTACAATTATAGAGTAAATGTGATACTATTTTTAGTTTCTTGTGTATTTGAGACGGATTGTGTTTGGTTTGGAGGAAACATTAATTGTAAAAGTGTATTGCCGTCATCAATTACGAACATTGGCTGTGATTATCTTAGGATTTGTGTTAATGTGTAGAAATTATGGAAAATAAATTTTGTCAAAAATTATCTTGTTCGATTATTTACCTGTCGTACTTAATGTCGGATGTGCGAAATATTCCCTATTTAAATGAATAAGTAGACAGATTTTTGGCCAATATGATATTTTCGTAATTGAAATACTAAATGCGATGGCTAGTGGATTATAGTATTTAACTGTCTCTTTGGCTTAGTGGTTAAGACCACTGGTGTAGACCCAGAGGTCTCAGGTTAGATTATTACTATTACCCCCGTAAGTACATGTTTGTGCCCTCGGTTTGGTTGGTGGTATGGCTTGTTTGTCCGCCTGGCTAGCTACCACCGTTTTATCTAAATAAGTCACTATAACATCAATGTTTGTAGCATTGTTGTGTTCCGGCAGCTAGAGATAAGATAGCCAGTGCCTCACTAGTTGAGGGTTCCGGGTGAAGTGCGCTTCCACCTTCTTCAGATAAAGGCCAAGCTTACCCGTAAGATATATATTTAAAAAAAAACTATTTAAAAAAAAATATATATCTTAATATTAAAAAAAAACCTTTTAAAGACTTAGATTAAAAAATTAGAAGACAAATACTTATAAAATACAGTGAAAAAATTAAACGCCTACTCGACCCAGCCAGGTAGGGTCTTCCACAATCCGGGCGGCTGCACTGACTGCTACCAGAAAGGCTGACGTAAGCGCTGAATTTAGTCACTGCTTTTTAATTTTTGAAGCCAGAGTGCCATCTATCCAACGGTCGTTGCAACCGATGGCCATGTAGAGAAGTTCGTTTAATTTAGTAATTATTATGAACAGTACTTGATAAAATGAATATCTATTTTTTACATGTCAATTTCCACTCTGAATTATTAAACTTCGCTTCCGACTAACATCGGAATGTAAATTATTTCAGTTAACAGTCAATAAAACGCAATATAAAAATCCATAAATTAATTTATTAACACTATTTGACAATATTATAACAAGTTGTATGTACAAAACTTTCTCTAAATTTTAACGTATTTTTTGTCTAATTTTAGTACAGTCAGGGCGTAATGAATTGGTCGTTTGGAAAAAATCTAAAATTATAATTATTGAAATTGTATTTTTAAACCACAATATATTTGTTATATTTCTCTATAGAATAGTTGAAATTCATATTAATTATTTTTTATTGAAAAACAAAACATATCCCTAAAATATTCAAATACCAAGATTTTTTTAAGATAAATATATTCTTGTCCAAGTTAAACTAGCAATAATTATAAAACTTTTAGATTTCCAAGATTAAATCTTATTACAAATCGACCACCTCATTCTGCGCTTAAACCAAATACAGTCACAAAATTGAGCACATTTTAGCCTGTGCTTTACACGCTGAAACATCGTAAAATATAGGTTTTTTCAAAAACCCGCAGCAAATGTTCTTTAAAATACCAAAGTTAATTTGCAGGGTTTCCAATTAGATATCTACTTAATGACTAAAATGAAATAAAAATTGAAAATTATAAAAAAAAAATTACACATTAAGAAGTTGTTTAAAAATATATATATTTTTGCGTCGAAGGTGGAAATTCTCATAAAGATTGCCAAACTACGTAAGTAGATATTTACCAGATTTAAAAAAAATATATATTTAATTTAAATCGGAAAAAGTGTTGAAACAATTTTGTCCCCAACAATATTTGTGTTAAGTTAAATGTATATTTAATGTATTTAAAAACCTATATTTTAGGTGTTTCAGTCCTTATATACATTAGTGTGTGAATAATTATTATAACAGTAAAATATCAAGGAGTTTGGACTGTGACGTTTTTTTCTATTTAATAAAACACGACATTCAACTTACTGCGGAATCAGTGGCACCGTTAGCGTAAATTAATCTTATTAAAAAAACAATTAAGACCCAGTTTTGTTGATGTGGTACTGCATCGCCCACATGTGAGTCACAGAATATTTATCACAATTATTCAATAATGTTATTAATTACAATAGCGTTCCTAATAAAATATTGCTTCAAAATACCTTTCATAGGTACACACATCAAATTGTAAAATTCGTATTTCGTTGCCATAAAAGTAAAAATTACTTAAAGATAAAAAATAAAGTAAGAAAAAAATTGTGTAAAAATAAATGCCGATTATTCTATGGGCTGTATTAAAAATTAAAAACTATTTTTGGTGCAAATACAAAAAAAAAATGATTTCGCACGCGTACAATCTCATTTGGCCACGTTAACCCCCTATCTTTGGATAGCCTTTGATCTTTCTATATATTTAATTACATTACATTACTATACAATATTTTACAGAGACAGTGGTTTCATTCTAAAATCGACTATTTGACTATCCCGTTTGGACGGATATTGCATCGTCTCGCCGTGTCTACTAAGCTTTTGTATTGAGTAGCCGAGGAGTACAGTGTTGCTGTTTAAAAAATATTTATTTTTAATGCACGTATGTAACAAAACCCTTAAGGGATTTGCTAGATATGACGTCTAATGTATAATAATAAAAATTTAAAAAAACGGATACTAAGTAAAAACTCCTGCAAAAGAATGACACAAAATTCCTATTATCACCGTTTTTTTTAAAAAAAAAAATAATAATAAGGTTCTTCTGAACTCGAAAGATAAAAAAGAAAGATTTTTAATATACATTTTTAAAATAGCAAAAACGACTGTTTCAAAAATGCTTCGCTTTCTAAAACTACGCGTGTTTCAGTTGAATACCCTGTTGATAGAAACGGGATCTCAGTTACTCAGACAATAATTGTCGCCTATTATTTTTCTACTTATGAAACATTATATTTTTAAATTATTAAAAAAAAACAGAACTTTTATTAATTCTGTTTCAAAAGGATAACAAAGACACTTAGATATAGGAAATTTAAAATCGGCAAGCAGTTCGACAAATATATAATTAAGACTCATTTTTAAAATTAAATTCATTTTTATCATGTTTCTTACTACATGTTAAGAACAATTTAATTATACAATAAGAAAACTATGTTTTATTTACAACACTTTGATTATTTTAATTATTTGCTAAGCTGTACAGTCAGGCTAACGAGATTGGGGTTTCGGATTACGAGTACACAATTCTTAGTTTTCCACATAATTTTAAATTATTGACTTTACCACCCAGAGACAGAGACAATAAACACCCTAGGACAAGCAATAAAATAAACAAATAATAGATTTCCATTTGTTAACATGTTAAGTTTATTGTTAAATTGATCTTCATGCTTGATACATTCAATTGTTAAAACATATTTTTTAAATTGAAACCCATTTGTTAACATGTAACATTTAAACATTTTCAATTGTTATTTTGTATTAACGACTTTAACTGCAGTGTTTTTAAAAATACTATTAACTTAAGGTTTTGTTGGATTAATAATACCATAAACGACTTTATCAAGATATTTATGTAATTTTGTGTTACAGAAATACCAAAGTACATGGTTTTGTTAAAATATTTTGATGTTGGTAAAAGTTATTTAGAGTCACGAGAGTGCAGAGTGTTGAAAACTAAAACTAAATTTGTATAGCATTGAAGCAGCGCGCCCTGGTGACAAACGAGAGTGAGTTGCATTAATGCCATACAAATTCTCGTAATCGTGATCGAATGATGAATGAACTCGCACTCAGGTCTGAACAAACCTAAGAAAGACTAGTATTTTTCAAATGTACCTGTATTTTATATAGAAAGCCATTTTAAAAGCGACTGTCTCAGGTAAGATTGGAGCATACGGTCTTTATCAAAGTGGGCAAATGCTCTTTAAATCTAGTTACAGATACTCGTAGAATGTGTCTAGAACTTAGCGAGCTATTATGCAGCGTTGTGTGTGACATACGAAAGGAACATTCAATAGATACAAAAATCATTAACATCTCAAAACATTAAAAGTATGTAGTATGTAGTAGTCTTAACGTTACATCTCCTTCATATTCAGTCAGTTGATGGAATATAATAGTGACGTCATAGTTACATATTCACATACAATTTCATTTCTTTTATGAAATTTTCATTGTACTGACTAACAATTGGACTATTGTAAGAGCTGTCACCCATATTGCAAAAAGTCGCAAGCTAAATCGATACAAATCTGAGGCAGTCGCTTTTTTCAAATATTTAATTTACATATTTTTGTAAATGGAACTATAAATAAAAATCAAAGTAAATCATCGTCGGGGTTCTGCTTGTCGTATATTTCTTGGAGTCGTTGCTGTTCTTTGACCTTCTTCATTTGGGCGTAGATTGATGCTGCCTTGTAATTGATGGGCCCGTAATCTTTGGGGTCGGCGTCCGCGTAAATTAAATGGTCGTCCGGTTTGAATGGCTGAAATTAGTTTAAAAAAATGTTAAAAATATTTTTGTAATTTTGGAGGTTAAAATTTTTTACTTAAATTTTAGGATCATATTTTTTTAAATTACAACTATCTCTTCTTTAATACTTTTAAAGTATTATTTACTTTAAACTAAAAATATTGGTAAGAAAAAATACAACATTAAGTTAAAAAATCTAATGGTAATATGTGTTAAGTAAAACGGGTTAAATGTTATGTGAGTTTTATTAATAGTTAAAACTAAATTTTATTTTTTTATAAGTGCTATATAGTCCGAACAATATTTAGTGCTTAGCTGTTGTTATTAAATTAGAATTTTAATCAGTTAATAATATTTAAAAGGCGTGAAAGCGTTTTGAATGAATTTGGAAAATTACCTTAATTTAAAAAATGTACGTGTCACTCTTGGTAAAGCGTTCCTAGAAATAGAAAATAAGAAAAATGTCACAACACTGCGGTGACATGCTTTATTTTTAATTTTTTTAGGGCGATTATATTTCGGGGTCATGCTTAAGCAGATTGAACTTCCAATTAAGCACATATTACCATTAAATCTCAATTTATAATGACATACATCAAGAAATAAATAGACTTTCATAATGCCCATTATTTTTAAAATAATTTGTTCAGAACCTAATCCTAAAGTAAGTCAATTTAAATTCTTAGCGAAGTGAGAGTAACTAGATGACACTGCGATTAGCGTGTTCGTCGAGTTTCCGAATTCCGCATAGAATTGTTAGCCTTCCGAATCACGGAAGAGCTCGAAATATTTGAATGCATTATTGAAACGCGCTAAGCGCTGCACCATCTAACTTCAAATGATGATTACTCTATTTTGTTAAAATAATTAAAACTTACCACTCAGACATCGATCTCGTTAAACTTAAGTGTGGCGTAGTCACTTCTTTGCTGGCTATGATTGCCCTTTCTTTGACTACTTGACACATTACTCTTAAAGCTACTGTTAGTATCTTTGTTAACACCATCACTACCTATAGTGTACGTATCATACAAATGTCTATTAGAATTGACTGTATTCTTAAATTTCAAATTATGATTCCCTAATGCTAAATCTGCGTAAACTAACTTCTTATGTTTATTAGGTTTATCCTCTCTAGGACCAACTGTGTTGCAATGCGAGCTGTGGTTGTGCTCTGGACCTAAATTTCTTGTGGAGTTTGATATGTAGTTCCCTTTCAGGAGTTGGAGGTACGATCTTCTTTCTGATTCATTGTACTCTGGCTCCGGGTAGTCGGGTTTCTCGTAGTTATCGTAAACTCCGACGCAAGACAACTTCTCTCTGAGACTCTCCGACTTTTTAAGTCTATTCAATTTCTGATTGTTCTTTTCTCTAGTTCGGTTTAATGTCTTTGTGTAGTATTGAGCCTCAGTGGGCTGGTAGATCATCGGTCCTATCGTATTGTTATATGATCTCTCTTGGTCTACGGGTATTCTCTTATCTACTCTAATCGGTTGAAAGTAACAAAAACTGTGATGTTTCTGCAAAGGTATTTGGAAGTTTTTCTTGTTTTTCCCTTTCGCACTTAGATTAGTAAAATGATTGCGCTTTTGCATGTATTGTTGTTGTAGTATGTTAGTATTCTGAAAATGAAAATATTAATTTGTTAGTAAGGGCAGTTTAGATGCTAAGGCAAGGTGAATCACTTATTAACTAAAGTAACTTAAAACATAATAAGCGTTTATACCTGACCGTTTTCAAAATCCACATTGAGTGTACTCTGGACAGAATTACTGCGTCTTACAACTGATCTCTTTGGTATAGGTTTTTCAGCTAACTTTGGTATTTGTAATGTCTTATTTGGTGCGATCACTTGTTTTTTTGGCAAACCAATACTATTCATACCCTGGTCGTTCAATTGGCTTACCACTGATTTCACTAATGAAGTCGATGGTAATGTTATGGACAAATTCCTTTTCGGAGTTGCACCAATTATGTTTGGTTTCGTTATTTCCACCTTGTTATCTTCATCTTGATTCTCATCTCCACTTTCATCCCCATTGTTACCTTTAGTTACTTTTGATTTTACTTTATCATTCAATCGAAACGATTTTCTTTTAGAAACATCTTCTGCAGACTTTGTAGGTCTTACGGGTGCATCAACAGTATCAAATGATTTAGTAAGTTTTGTACTAATAAATGGCATTGATAAGTTTACGTATACATGATCACTTTTAGGAGGTGAATTTAATGGCGTTAATTTCGTCCGAGGAGCTGGAACTGGTCTGTTAAGAGATGTTGTTGATGCATTTATAAGTTCGAGACTTTCTTCACATATCTGTATAGAATCTGTGAGATTTTCAAATTGCTCGACGCCACTGATATTAGACTTGACTTTTAAAAGTGAAGGAAAATTAGCATAGATTATGTCTTGACTAAGGGTCACATTTTTATTGTTATCCGATTCATGGTTATCCTTGTTATTGTTTATTTCGTTAAAATTTTCTCCGTACTCTGTGTTTGGGTAAAATCTTTCGATGTTTCTCTTTCTCACTACTCTCATCGACTGGAATTGAGGCAGCCTTCTATTTATATTTCTTGTATTTAACGAAGAGAATTTTCTCGTATCAGTATCGCTAATTTCTTCATCGATTGTGGGGAATTGTTTTAAATAAGAGGTCTGCATTTGTGGTAGATATGGATTTAGTAAGACCGTTTGATGAAGGGGGTACATTTGTTGTATGGGCGATAGGACGGGTATACCAAACGTCTGATACTGTGAATTGGAAGCAGAAGCTATGGGATAGCTTATCGTGTTCTGCATAAACGGTGGACATACTATCCTTGGTGTGAAAGACGGATTGGTTGTCAGTTGTTTCTGTAATGTTTCGATTCCTTTCGCAGTTTTCTGATTTGTGTCGACCACTCTCGGTTGGATCGCTTGCACTGGCTTTGTTAAGCATGCCAAAATAAAACATGAAACGAACGAAACAAAAAATGATTAAACATGCAAAATAAATGAGAAACACAATGTGTAAAAGGAAATGAAACAAAAGATAAAACAAACAACGCTTCTAAGACACGCTCTCAGTGCAACTTAAAAAAAACGATACATGAAGTTAATTTGACTTCAAATTATTAATCACTCATTGTAGACTGACTTTGAGCTATTAATTGTGTTAATAATAACTGACATGCTAATCATTTTATATAATTACAGGCAAATGAAAACAAGTTCATATTCATTTATGATATTCCTGAATATCTAACTTAAATATGTTTTTTTTTATTGAAATGAAACACATTACTATTTAATGTGTAAAATAAACGCGAGTAAATCCGTAAAAGTTGTTTCATTTCAATGTGTATAGAGTTCGCGTAAACTTTTAAAAAAAAATTTGTTTTTTTTAGTTTCAGAAACATTAACTATGAAATATGACTTGCAATTCAAGGAATAAGTAGGGTATTTCTGATGCCTGGTATTTCAGAATAGTGTGAAATCATAATTTTGTTTATTTACCTTGTTTGGAGGTTGTTGCAAGCCATGGAACGGAAGGTTCTCGTAGAGTCCCGGGTTGTCCGCTCCTAAGTTGCCGTTCGCTGTATTATCTACGCCATTCGTAGGCGGGCCTGTGGACACAAATAATGTTTATTTAGTTAGTTTAAAACATAGGTAAATACATAATACGGGGCCTTCTTATTCAAATATGTCCCAATACTCGCAATAGTGTGTCAATAGCCTCATTTTGACATTAGGACTAATGGGAAAGTTGTCAAACTCAGACCATCGACTCACGATTGGGCACGTTTTAAAATAGCGGAATCAAGGCATATAAGTAATGTGAATAACAAAAATGATCTGCCCCTGAAAAAAGAAAAAGAGTACAAATTCCCTCAAGTGAAAATATTGTTAGATAAACAAAGTGATTATTGTTGTTGTAAGTAAATTTTTGAAAATAAAATTATTGTTTAGTACCGAAACTGAAATAAAAATTCAGTGCTTCGAATGTATAGTTTAGAGGAAAAAAAGTATTAGTTTGGTTAAGAAGCAAGCTTGCAGCAACAATTGACGTACTGTAATCTACATGTCAAACAACGTTGCGCTGCATAGCGCGATGTCACACACAACATAATCTAACTTTAGCTTAGGACTTGGCTTCTGGATTCTTAGGAGTACTCTCTCCTAAGACTCCAGAAGCCAAGTCAAAGCCTTCAGGTGGCCTTAGAGACCTTCGGACGGTATTAATTTTCCAACGGTAAACATCTTGAAGAATAACATGAACATGAATACATTTGGCAAAATTTCTTCTATATCGCTAAAACTGTCTTCAATCTGCCAGATGCTAGGTGGTAAGCGGATATCACGTATTTTAGCGCAACATTGCCAAATATACTAAGATTTTGAGGGTGTTGTGCGTCAATTGTTGCATAATAAATACATGGTTTTTAGGCACACCATGCGCTACTCACTGTCATCGCCAGGCTTTTTTCTTTTTCTCGTCGTCTTACTCGGAGTTTGGTCGGTGTAAGGATTGATTTTAACGGTGGTCGCAATACGGTCAGGCCTTTTAAACGACACAACTAAAACATGCACACGGTAAAATCAAAATGCAAAATTAAACAAAACAACAAAACGTGCACATGTCAGCAAAATGAAAAGGTCAAAGCAAAATCATAATGTTAGGTGATAATTTGAAAATGATCGTGTACAGTTTTTTGTGACGATGTATCAAATATCAAAAGAGCTGTGATTGTTAGGATTCAGTCAATTGGTAGAGGTCTAGAAACAATTATCAAGTTAGTTTTTCTTTCGCAGATCGTTGAATAGGAATCGATTTTGTTGTTAGGTACAAGCAATTATTTAATACATCATATTGAATAAGTATCGTGATCGTGAAGCTGTGAGTTTTTGTATTATACATACTAAAATAACTACCTCCTTCAGTAACTATGACATTTGGCGTTTCGCTCTGAAAGAACGACCTTATTCTACCTCTGGGTATGTTATATCCCGTTTTGTTTAAGCTCATTAGGGAAACGGCTCTTTTATTAGATTTGTTGATCTTTTTGTATTTGCCGCTGCTGTCGTCAGAGTCATCACTTTTCCTTCTCAAATTCTTCAAAAGCCCCGAAACAACGCCTTGCGTATGCCTTCTTGGCTTCCCACTCTTTTTCAAGTACTCAGACGTTGTAGGAGATGCATTATAATTATCAGTTTTACTTCGGTTTCTTTCAAGC
Source organism: Eudonia mercurella (assembly GCA_963082485.1). Lineage (NCBI taxonomy): Eukaryota > Metazoa > Arthropoda > Insecta > Lepidoptera > Crambidae > Eudonia > Eudonia mercurella. The sequence continues at coordinate 928,991 of OY720047.1, read as the reverse complement.
AACCCCAAATTGGCATCTTCAGATTCTGTTGCTTTCTGAACGCTTACATTCTGAAGTCTTGCTTGATTTTTGGGACTCAAAGTATGATTAGAATTAACATGCACCAAAACTCCCGGCTTTAAAGGCCACTTGCTCGGTGTAACTACAGTTTGAGCCTTATTACTTTCAGTTCTCGGCTCCGGTGTAGGCGTCTGCACATTTAAATTTTCAGTAGCCTCTTCTTCTTTAGATTTGCTATTTATAGTCGCTTCTAATTGTGACAAATTAGCTTGCAAACTACTAGTTACTGGTTGTTCTTTGAACTTGTTCATTTCTAGATTGTGTGGGTAGCTCTGTGAGTCTACTAGTCTAGTCCGATCAGAGGATTTCGGACTGAACGATAAGTTTATGCGCGGTGATAAAGTGGGTAAAGCTTGGGATATGATTGATTGAGCGATCGACACTTCGTTTAAACAGCTACCATCCGGACTGAATGAATTAAAACATGAAAACAAATAAAAATATGTTAGAGTGTAATGATAAAAAAAAACAGATATTAATAAACTACATAGATGGCATTAAAACGATGACTGCTATGAATTAACCAACATTATTTAATAAAAAAAGTTGTACAATTTTATAATAGATAATCACGTTAGTAAAGATCACATTTAACACACATAGATGAAAACAAGACCAGTAAAACATAAAAGATATAAATAAAATATAATATAATAACAAAACACTGTACTGTATAAAAATATATGTCCAAAACAATAACAATTATAACATATTTAGATAAATTATATATATTTGACTAGAAGAATGCTTTCCGACAGCAGTTACATGCAAACCATTTGTAATTAATTTAATTTAATCAAATACTACTCAAAAATCTACTAGAAAACCACACAAAAGTTGATTCAAATTGAATACAGCATTTCATTTCAAACTAGCCAAACAGCGTGAAATAATAAGAAAGCATTCTCCATCTATAAGAAGTTAGTTAATACAGAAGATACGAAAATATTCTGTTAGCGATTTGTACCTGAACTATTTATTGTAGTCAGTCTTAGAACATCTGGGGTTAGTGCGGTTAGGAACCTACAAGAATAGACAAATATAATACCATAAGTATATCATAATATTAAAATAATAAAAACCTGTTAAGGAACCGTAAATTCCCGTGTTAGTATGTTAGGAGTTATATTAATGAAAACATGCTACTAAACTGATCGAAATTTGTAATATTTAGACTAAATGTAATTTTAAAAAATAGTCATCGCCTACATTAAAACTAAGAAAAGGAAAACCAAAAAACGAAAAAAACTAAACAGCCGTTGGTCCAAGCATTCAGCAAAATTACAGGCGAAAACGCAAACTCCATTGACCTTCTGTGAACTAGGATCTCTGTAGTGGCACTACTAGAGGTGACCTTGATGGTGGCATTGACAATGTGTGCCAAGAATCTGCTCGGACCAATGGCGTGGCTGAAAATTTCCATTTTTTTTTCAAAAAATGTAGCATAAGGTACTTCATTAAAATTTGGCAATTCTGGATATAAACTTCAATACTGCTGAACAACTAAAGTTTTGTTCTAAATAGCTGTTGTCACGTCAAGTGTGATTTTATATTCTTAAAAAATAGCAAAAGCCAGAAACTGGACTATATTTTTAATTTTACTAATAATTTCAAGTAATAGAAGTATTGATTTTTCCAATTTAATTTCAAAACTCAAAATAAACTTCCTAGATTAAGTCTAGTAAACGAATTATATAAATAATAATAAATGTTAAAAAATACTAAAGACTACAACTATAATTTTAGTTAATAAACAGCGCTAGTTAAATGTAATGTAAATCTAAAAATAATAGAAAAATAAATTTGAAATACGACTAGACATTCTCATTCAATATTTGGGGTTTTGTTACAGACATTTGAACAAAGAACTTATTTAGATTCATTACACAGTGAAAGCATGTTTCACACGGAACCATCAACCAATGAGAAACTGCAGATTTTGATTTTATAAAAATAATAAAACAAAAGAGAAGGAAACAAAAGAAAACTTACTTCTCCCTCTCCTCGAGTTCCACAGGGCTATTGTCTGTTTGTGTATTTGTTAGTCAGCGAGTGTAATGTTAAGGCAGCGTCCGGGAAGATGAACAAACAAAACAAATTAGTTTGGCAAACTAAAACACAACACTAAGGGCCTTAACACAATGAAAGTTAGGACGACGGTGCGGACAAAACGACAAACGCAAGAGTTCGTGTTACAGACAATGCGCTTACTCTTTCATATTGCACGTTTAGGTGGGTATAAATATTTTGTTCAATTCTAACTTTCTTAGCCAAATGTAAAATTTAAAGTTATTATGACTTTTTCCATGTTTGGGGTAAGTCCATCGTCACGGAAATCGTACCATACTAGGAATTGAGAATTCCGAAATTACATTTCATGATACATATTATACTTACTATAAGAAAAATGTGTTGCATAAAAGTTGTAAATTTGTGTTGGGTTTGGCTTGCGTGTCGCGCCCTAGCTTTCATTGTGAAAAAGCGGTAAAGTTAGAATATAAAACTACTAAAAATATCGTAGCAAGCTGCATCGACTCGAATATGGATAAACTTAACTTAATTTAACTTATTTAGGACCCTGAAAAGTCTCTACATTTTCTCAGAAAAGACTTGAAATATATAGAATCTAAACTGAAAGGATACATACAAATAAAATAGTTATATTTCAACAAATAAATACAGCTTGATAGGATTAACAGAAATCAATAAATATCCATCCATCTAAAACAAAATTAATAAAACACGTGAAATGGATGAGGTATCAAAAAAATTGCATTAGGGGCTAACTCAGCGTGACATTAATTTTACTACAAAAAGGATTTCAAAATGCGTATATCACGTATGTTTATATGCATTTTGAAATGTATCTTCGTATGTTTTATAAACAGGGTTTATAAAAAAGGTTACACACACAATTAAGCAAGCTATTTAATAAAAAACTTGTCAGTACGTCTCTATTTTAGTATTATTGATTCGGATTTGTTTAGAAATACAATTACGGCAAAAATTCTTATAAAAAAAGCCCTACAATAAAAGGACTTTTTCAACGTTGATAATAAAAAAATATAATTGACATAAGTTACAAATTTATGTTATGCTGGTAAGGGACTGCTTTTGTTGCTATTTTTTAAAATAATTTATAAGGTGGTTATCTAAAACATATACGAATCATGATTGCAGTGCTCATAAACAATTTATTAATATGACATCACGACATGAATAAAACGCCCATTTTCACCTACAACCCTAAAATTTTAGGTGACATAAAAGTTATGTTTCGGTGACAGATTTATTCCGACAACTGTCACCCAACATGGATAAAAAAGTCACCTATTTTTTGGTTCGGTGAAAATAAGCTTGAAAGTATTGGCAATACACAAAAGAGCAGTTAAACATTAAAAAATCAAAACTAGCAGAGTTGTCTACTTACACTTGGATTTAGCCCTCATGCGGCGACAGACGCAGATGATGATGACGCACAGGATCACAGTGATGACGAGCACCGCGAGAGCAATGCCTCCGATCAGGATCAGCTTATGCTGGTCGCGCCACCACGGCACTATACCTGTTGAACAACATAAACGTATAATTACAGCGTGAAACTCTTTAGAAACCGTTTGTAAGTTTCAGCTGTTGTGATACAACAGTGGCCTTGGGATGGGATAGCCAGCTGATAGTTTAATTTTTGTGGTTTATGTACGTTAGTAAGAATAGCTCAGCCAAGTGCTCCAAGTCTACTAACTTAATTATTGTGCTGACAGCAAAATTTTAACATTAGAACTCTGATTTATAGGAAATCACATTAGAAAGAATTGTGAAAATTAAGCCACTGACACACAGTTGTAAACTTTTTAAGTATAAGATTGAGACACTGTTGTAGGGTTTTGTATATGCCTTTGTCTATGTTGGAAGGCTTGAGCTCAACACTTTACAGGCTGAGGATGATAATAAGTAAACTCTTGACATTTCAGGAAACAAAGACGGTTAAAGAGCATTTTTGTAAAAAGGGATAAGTACAGTAAGATAGAGATTCGAGGTATAGTGACATTTTAAACAAATACAGATTTAGTACTTACCAAAACTTCCTAAGTTTGCTAGGGAAAGCAGAAAGAAAATTTATAGTGACATTGTTAATTGCGTTAAAAGTGTAAAAGAAAACAATATTATAATTGATGCTTCGTTAGTTGATAGACGCTAGAGTTAAATGCGCAAGGTTCAATCTCCAAAGGTCCGTTAGACTACAGTACTGACGTGAACGTAAACTCATACCATACACATTACACAAGCATCAGCTTTCTAGGTGAGTTGATACGACTGTTATTAATGTGTTAATAATAAATAATTCGATTTTAAATCCACTATAAAAACTTTGAAATAGCTTTAAATCAGTTGATCATTAATTGCATTTCTCTTTTAATCATATCAAACTTTAATAAAAAGGATTATTGGTTTGAAAGAATAAGAGCTTTGAAGTTTGTATGAGATACCGAAATGCAAAATGGCTCTCAAGATGATACGCAGGTAGATAGGTTAGAGACAAACGTCAGATTAAAAGAAAAAATCTGCGTCTGTTGTTTACATTGATGACTTTTTAATTGCACTCACCGACCACATCCATCTCGCATTGCCGCGACATGCCCACAGAGTTGTTAGCGAAGCATAGGTAGGTCCGGTACACGTCGACGCTGGTGCTCAGCTTTAGATAACTCTGGGGACCGGACTGCGTGATCTCCTCGTCCGTTAAACTGTCATTATCGTTCTTCAGCTTCCAGAAGAACGTAACCTTGGGGATAGAAGAAATTAAAATCTTAATTGTCATGTGTCCAAACAAAACAATTTAATTTGTATGGTTTCTGGGCTCAGCGGCATTCAATCACTCAGTTTGCGAGTGCTGTAGTTAAGCTACTACTGTAAAGATCGCCCATCGGATGGGTGACCAAAAGTTTGTCATTTCAATCTCTTCCTTGCCTCGGAAGCCGTTGGTCCCAGCTCCATACCACAGTCTTTAATAAACACCGCACCGCACTAGGCCTGTGAAATGATATGAAATGAAAATATGAAATGAAAACAAATTTATTTGGGACAGAACAGTTCATATAAATATAAAAAAGCACAGAAGAGTCCCAAAACGGTTCCGACTCAGCAAAAAGCTGTGTGTTGGTTTTTGGCCCGTTCTCCCTGCGGTGATTCCATAAATACGGAAGACTCGTGCCTCAGCCGTGAAGGCATAAAATGACCTGGTGGTGATTTTAAAAGCAAGAACCACTATAATTGGGCAAGGTTCTTAGCAAGTGACATCTCACTGAGCCTCAACTCTCCCACAAGAGACCGTCTTTCAGCATCATGCTTTTTATTTAACCGAAGTAAGCTTTTCAATAGGAATGAAAAACTTTGTCTTACCTCTGATGGATTAGCGTGAGCAGTACACACGAGGACTGGGTCTCCATTGATGACTGTTCTCTTGATTCCGCATTCTGGTACAACTGCAAAAATAAAACAGTTTCATTTACTTTTTAATTTATTTGATGATAACTGACAAAAGGCCAAGGTAAGTGCTTTCCACCTGGATCCTCAACCAATACAGAAGCCAAGCCGCTAGAGCTCCGCGTCTAGTCGCGGCGACAAGACGCCATTGCAAAGGACAACGCCGCGACTAGACGCAGCGACAAGTCGTCCAGTTTCCGATGGCTCTAAATGTCGTTACTTCTATTAAAGCTGTGGAGTTTCTTGCGCCCATTTTTCTCCACAGCTAAAAAATAGACGTCCTGAATGGGTAGTGGGTAAAAAATGTATGGACGATTCAAAAGCACTTTTCGTAAGTTTATTTGAATAAAAAAAATTGACTTTGACTTTGATTTTGATTTAGACGACGCAGACGTCGCAGATGAAGGCCTACGTGGTGACCTGTGGTGACCTAATTAAAACAAAAAAACAGCGATTGTAAACAGTTCTACCTACCTGGGTCGAGTTTTATTAGAGCAAATAAGAATCGCACCGACCACGCACCGTAACATGCAGTGTAGGCAGGCCTTCAACAAGGTGTCCACCTTGTTGAAGGCCTGCCAACGATTTGGTAAAGGTCGCAGGAAGCAGCTGGATGCGAGAAGCACACATTTGGTCGTTGTGAATAACCTTGGGGAGGGGGTCTTTTGCCTGATTGGCTGATATGATGATAATGATGATGAAACAGGTATTGTAAACAATTGGCATTGTCCTCTTACACATAACGTCGAGGTAGGCGGTCGTGGTGACCGCGCCGTGGCGGTTGTACGCCTCGCAGACGTACTGGCCGCCGTCCTTGCGCTGCGCCGCGCCCAGCAGCAGCGTGCTCGAGGAGGACAGCGCGAGCGACTGGTTGCCGTGCTCGCGGCTCTGGCTCTTGCTGGGGTGTTCCCGGCGCCACGTGTAGCTCGGCATTGGGAAGCCCCTGAAAGAAAGATTGAGGTCACTTTTATTGAAAGCGTGTGCGGTGAGCATCCTACCAAGTAATTTAAACTTTTTATTCCTTACGGGTAATGATAAGGCTTGAAGATGGAATCGCGAATCGATGAAATGGTGAAATATTTAGGAAAGGTAGCTAGTCATTTTAGACAGAATTAAAAGCTCTACCATCAACCAAACCGAGAACATTTAAGTACTTCCCGCTAAGATTTCAAGAGTTATCTGGAGACACTGAGATCTTACTACAAGTTGTATTATGTCATTTTTTGTCACTCTAGTGTTCTGCCATCTATATTAAATAGGTCAACCCCGCTACACAAGACTTTAAAGTTACCAACCGTCAGGTCACGAAGTAGGTGTCAGACAACCTTGCGCAAGCACATGGGACCATCTGCGTCAGGTCATAACGCCAGATGAGGACGCGCCGAAGCGCATTCTTCATCCAGAACTCTTAAGACTAGTGTCTCGAGCGAGTTGTGCTGTGGAAACGTGTAGCGCACTACCTACTATCCAGATAGGTTACCTATCTAAAGGTCAATCGATAGAAACTTTTCCGCAATTTACTCGGTCAACATATAGGCTACTACGACGGCGTCTGGAGCAATGAGTATGACGTCACTTACCTTGCCGAACAGACCACCTTCGCCGGTATCTCGTTCTCGATGACCGAAACTACCTTGGGTGTCACGGTTATGTTCTCTGGTTCATCTAAAACAAAATATGGTTATGATTTGACACTGAAATTAGATTAGTATTCTGTACTATCTACCTGTACATCATGGAAAATTTGCGTAAGCATAGTGAGTGAATAGCATATAATATATACACTGTCGCATTGCTGTACAAAAGCATCTATCTTTGAAATCGAATCATCTCTACTACTTAATCAACATCCTTGCTGAATGCGGGCTGACGAATATGAAACCGGGCTATGCATCAAAAAACGCAAAACAAACTTTGCCCGGCTTTGAAATATTGAACCCAGAGGTTTCAACGTTAAATTAATTCCCAAAATTACATATTATTATGAGTGTACAAACGGCCATTTCTATAAATTTTATTTAATTTACCGAACAATTTTCTAAAAACACTTACATTCCACGGCAAACTTAGTCGACGAGTTGACGGGCGGGCCCGCGTCGTTGCGCGACGAGCGGCACGTGTAGCGCGCCGTGTCCGCCGCGCGGTCCAGCGCACGCCCCGGCCACGCCGACATGTTCCAGTGCTGGGGGGACGATACCAGTCAGAGGGGGATACTGTCAGTCTAAGAGGAGGACACAACTAGTAAGAGGGGGACATGGCTAGTCAGAGGGGGACACAACAAATAAAAAGAGAAGCCGCTATGAGTCATCGTTTTAACTATCGCCCACGCCCACGCCCTCGACCACGTCCGATAATTGGTGACCGATTTTTCGGTCGGAAAAAATGAAACGTCCTATAATCCTACAAAAAGTCGGTAACAAAACTTCGGTACCTACTAAAATTTGGGCGAAAAAGGCAGTCCGATTTTCGGTCTTACAAAAAGTCGGTCGTATACGGGAGCCGTTACTGAGTTTGGTTTTCCAATGTTAAGGATGTATGGCACATGATGTTACAAATTAGACGAGAGTGGGTAACGGCGGCGGGCGTCACGAGCGGTGAAAATTCGCTCAGCTTCACGCGACGCTTTTGTCGAGAACGACATACTGGAATGCCAATGCCTAGGGCATTCTAATCAAGTCGCGCGAGGGCTGACATAACCGCTGCTTCACCCGCTATATGCCGTCCAGTTTGTGGCCTTAGAGGGGGATACGAAATGAGTCATCGTTATAAATGCTTTCACTTTGTTATATTCTTTTGTGCTGGGGGAGGACACCTCCAGTCAAAGAAGGACAAGCAATGTAAAGCAATAACAGTTCCACTATTTTATTTTATTTGGTTTTTCTCCCAAAGTTTTAATATTAAAATCAGGATAGTTACCGACATTAATATTGAATCGTTTTTTATTTATTTTGCTGATTGCCTCAGACGGCATTTTCAGCTTTACTGGGCTTTTTTGGGGGCGGCGAGAAACTTAAAGGGTTCCTCAAGCCGTGTGAAACGGAGGTTTTCTAGAGGGAACGGCATCACGCACTCCCCGTGTCCTACTAAATTCTCCGAGGGTTTCGGATCGGATATTATTGACTCGTGCTAACTATACTTAGGTAGGTTAATAAGTAGGTTTTTTCGTATTTATAAGTTAGCCCAATAAGAGCAGAAATGCTAGTATACGAAAAACACCGCTCTTCCAATTAGCTCCCTCCCTAACTCACCAAGGTAGACTCGGTGGCTTCGAAATCGTTCCTGTTGAACTGCGGCTCGATCTTCCTGGTGACGATGTAGTAGCGCTCGTTCTTCTCGTCGATGACCTGGTCGTCTTTCAGCCACTGCACGCTGCACAGCGGCGCGCACTCCACCGTGCAGGACAGCGAGATGTTCTGGGAGAAACGGTATCATCATCAAGAAACGGTATCATCATCATCATCAGCTCATATTTATGTCCCCACTGCTGGGGCACGAGCTTTTCCTTTGGATGGATAGGGAGATCTCCTTATCCATCCAATATCCGATAGCTGGTGCCAAAATCCACCACGCGGGCCCAGGATGGGTCGGTGGTTGTTAACGACTGCTAAAGCAGCAACTGCTTTACGCGCCTTCCGAAGCACGGAGGAGCTCGAGATGATAAATTTTTGATCACCCATCCGATGACCGGCCTTTGCGAAAACTCGCAGACCGGGCGCGTTAACCACTGCGCCATCGAGCTCCTCGGGACGGGATGATGTTTAGTAATGATACTTTATAGGGTTATATGTTAAGTATTTATAAATATTTTTTATTAAAATTTGCTCCTAACATGCTCTCAACAAAGAATTAAGTTAATCGTTACTAACACTATGGACGCATAAGTATGACTATCTGAATTAAATTATTTTTTTACAGACAGACACTAATTGGGTCCATATTGGGTTGCATAAATTAAAGAGGCATATTTTAAGGCTGTGTTACCTTTTTTTGACATTCTCTTCGTTTCGCATAATGTTCATTCAGAATAAATCATAAGGCATATTTCCCCATAACTTCTTTTATAAAAATGATATATCAGCATCAAATGTTCATGCATAAATGTTTTTACAATAACGATTACTAATTATAACATACGAGTACATAAATAAAAAGCCATGTCATATCATAAGTGATTGTGAAACGAGTACATCATCATCTATTTTATCGCATCTGCCCACCAACAATTTTCGTATGGAGCTAGATTTCTGTTGTCTAATGAAAAAAAAATAACCTCGAAATTCAAGACAATCGCTATGCTGCGCTTCGCCCTTTAGACGCGTTTGGTCCAATCAACTTAATTCATTAAATTTCTAACCTATCACGTGACCTACAGGAGTAGGGAAGCTAGTATTTCTGTTGTTTAACAAATAAAATAAATTTAGACGTGTAGTAATTATGTTCTTTACAATTATGTTGATTAAAATTATGATAAAGACAATAATTGTCTTTAATGGTTTCATCTGCATAATTTTAACTTACTATAACGAAAGAGATTATGCGACCGAAAGGGCTCCACACACTAAATCCGTCGTCTGCTGTGATTACAGACACAGTGCTCGCCGCAGATGAGAGGTTATTATTATTATTTCTGGTGGGGACGTCGCCGGCCGAACGGACGATCCGCCCGCGTTTTCTGCGGGCCAATTCGTCCTTTTCCCGTTCTCCCCTTTAAGGGAGTTAAAGGTTTATCCAGCCTTCAAAGGTTAATTCAAAGTGCATATTGAGAGTGAACGTATTAATTAGACTTTAAACAATGATCATAATCAATAATTCATCATCAAATTACCTGTGATTTGTACAGGGCGCCGCTGTAGTGATTCATGGCGTACTTGAAGCTAGGAGGAGCTGAAAAAAGGTTTCATTATCATCGGCCTATATAAGAAAAAAGGTTTAACACTAATTAATTAATTGATAAAAATGCGATATACAAATATAAAATACAAATACAAGCGTCCCAGATAAATAGGAAACTTTAAACTTGTTACTGCTAATAAGAAAGTACTAATTTTACGACTTGAAATAGGTGCATACAAACGATAATTGAAAAGTTATAGGGGGTCGAAAATGGCCTGAACTGTTTTGAGAAAAGGACTCGACTTGGTGGGGGCATTGCCGTGCCCCCAGATTTTCCAATACAAAATGATTTGTTTGTTTTGTTGTCATGGAAACCATTGATATATATTTAACTTAATGATGAAAACTGTCAAAGCGGTACGAAGTCCGCCGGGTCAGCTAGTTTCATACAATTTCACAACACATACCTGGTAAACCAGTTCTTCGCAGTTCAAGGTCTTTGTAGATTTACGAATTGATGGCATAGCAATATTTTTATTATACTGGTGGTGATGATGATGATATGATACCTAGCACATCGATGGTGACGGTGGCCGGCTCTCCCTCCCCGCCGGCGTTGGAGCCGCGACACGAGAAGCTGGTGCGGTGGTCCAGGGTGACGGGGTCGATCGTCCAGTTCTGGGATACGATGTCTGGAACAAGCCTGCCGCCCCGGTGCCAGCGGAATCTGTGGAACAGACAGGGTTTTTCAGAAAAAGTAATAGTGTTAAGTAAGTAGCCTCTCACTGCTGAAACTTTTTGAGAGAGTTTGATTGTCTCAGTCGGCATTTTCAGTTTGGGGGCGGGCAGCGAGAAACTTATTAAAGGGTTGCTCAAGCCGTGTGAAACGAAGCGCCATCATAGGTTTTCTAGAGGGACCGGGATCACGCACTAGTGCGTGTCCCGTTACCTACTAGATCCTCCGAGGGGTTCGATCAGATCGGAACTGCTGCACCTGGGCAAAGGCCTCCATCATTGAAATAAAGTCATAGCTACGGATTTGCAATCACAAACCCGGCTATGTATCGAAAAGTTCATAACACACTTTGTCCGACCCAAGAATTGAACCCAAGACCTCCGGATATCGGGTCGAGCGCGATGCCACTTTTCCATTCGACCCATTGTTAAGCATTTTAACTGTATTTATTCTCTTCTCTGTATTTTTTCCGTATGTTTGTCTTGTTGTCAAATCGGAATCAATGTTTATTTTTTTAAAGTTACCTGTGAACTTCAGGCCGCCCTTTCTCCTGAATGCTGCAGCTAAGGACCAAGCTCTTCCCCTTCACAACCCTCCAGGGAGAATACGTCAGCTTGGCGGGACCAGGGGGATCTGAAATGGGTATTTACAATCATCGTCATCATCATTACCCCACATGATTCATGAAGAGTCATGTTTGAAATTTCTTTTAATATGATAAAAATTATGCTTTGTGGAATATAGATGTGCAAAAATGGTGGATTAGGTATAATAACCGTTATATGTTCATGAACGTGCATGAGTGTAAGCAAATTACGCAGAAGAGTGAAATATGACTTTTCAATTTTTCACAAGCACACTTCGTTAGGTTTTACTAAAGTCGCAAATCCTATACGATACTCATGAGGTTTGGAGAATATTATCATTGACCATTAAACGTTTATTATAGAACAAAGAAACTATTTTGTGAAAATTCTTTTACTTGACACTGGTTTAATAAGCAAACCATACCGGCCCATCGAATAAGAAAAAGGCATAAGTTGACGGTACTCACAGTTGACTATGAGCTCGGTCTTGTTGCTCTCATCGCCCCAGCCAGCGTAGTTCTTGCCCTTACACGAGTAGTTGCCGTGAAAGCTCTTCGTGGTGTCCTGGAGCAGCAGCATCGAAGGATCCACCTCGTTGCATAGGTTCTCTGGAAGTTGCAGACAGAAGAGTATTGTAACTACTTTTATGTTGACCATTTTTGTTTTTACAGGGTAAAATTTTATTGGTCCCGCCGACTTTTTTTTCACACATAAAGAGATCTCTTTAAGAGATAATCTCACCCTTGTATAATGTGTTATTTAAAATGTATTTTCTATGTACAATAAAGGATTAATTAAAAAAGGATTTGTGCTCTAAGGGAGCTCGATAGTGCAGCAGTAACCACGCTGCGACTGCTGAAGTTTATCAGCTTTCACAGAAGCTGGTCATCGGACGGGTGACCAAAAATTTTTCATCTAAAGCTCCTCCATGCTACAGAAGGCACGTAAAGCTGTTGGACCTGGTCGCATTAGCAGTTGTTAACAACCACTCATCTACACTAAGACCGTGCAGTTGTTAACGGCCCGTTCTCCCTGTAGTCTTATAGTCCATAGGGAAAGCTCGTGATTCAGCAGTGGGAACAAAAATGAGCTGGTGATGATATAAACCGAAAGTCACTAACCTTCACCGTCAGTGCCATTGCATTCAGGAAGGTGCTTCAACACCTCCCCGTCCAGGTACCAGATGACCTCGTCGAGCAGTGGGGGGTTGCCGGTCACCACCGCGCACGTCAGCGTCACATTCTTGTGGTCAGTCTCCAAGATTGGGCTGGTCGAGTCCATTGTTAGTCTGACTTGGGGCTTGTCTGAAATGTGAAATTTGGAATCAGTCCTGAGTTAGCTCAGGAATACCATGTGCTTCTAAAGCAGTGTCATAGCAGGGTGTATAATATTGGAACGCCTAATTTTTAAGTCTAACCTAACCTCATAAATAGCTGCAATCTTCCAACTCTCAGCTTTCTTTATAGCGAGTGGCCTGGACCCAGGGGGACATGACATGTACTTGATTGTACTGAGTTTAGTTGGTGGTAGGACTTGTTTGAAGTCCGCCTGGCTAGCTACCACCAGCTTCTCTAAATATGTTGCAATAACAACGACGTTGGTAGTGTTGTTGTGTTCCGACAATTAGAGAGCCAGTTCCGTTATGTAAGGATACCTTCAGACTTATCATCACTTAACATCAGGTGACATGAAACCACCAAGTGGCTAAGTGACCAAGTGCTTACCCACAAAGAAATGTAAATTGTGTTTTTTCTTCTTATTCTTCATAAAATGTATTATGAAACAAACTTACACAGCACGTTGACGTCGATGCTTCCGTCGCTGGTGCCATTGCCCACCGCGTTGACCAGCAAGCAGGTGTAGTTGCCCATGTCCTCGCCTCTTGCATCCAGGATTATCAGCGAGTGTTGGTCGGTGGTGCCGCCTTGGTAGTGGGATGTGTTGTTCACGCTTACCCTGTGCCCATCGCGGTACCTGTTGGGAGAAAAACGTGAATACAGCTCCAGTCAATGTTATTAAAACTCGAGTCCATGAGACAACATTTTAGAACTTGGATCTAATCTTAAGACACATATTCTACTGCTCGATACATTACGAGCATATCGAGTTTCCGAATAGACTCGAGTTCGATTTCAGTGCTCGAGTCTCTTGTACGCCCGAGCCTGTCTAGGAAATGTACCAGTTTCTGAGAAGTCAAGAATTCAGAGTTCCGTAATTCCAGCCTTACCATCACTTGCTAACTGGAGAGACGAGGGCCAAGTACTTCGGGGTTATAGTAAAGAAGTTCATTGAGACCACAAAATAAGGAGACCCAGCAGGTTAACACTTAAGGGTGCGCCGTCCGTAAGTGACAAGTGTCATATATTTTATTTGAAATGTCTTCGTCCATATTGATTTAATGCCGCGCGGCCATACTAATTTTGTATGGGGAATTTAACGTGTTAATTTGAGAAATAATAATTTAAAAACCGCTCGATAAATCGAAAATGTGAGAAGGACGATTTGTAGTTTAGAACATTGGTGATTATTTAGACAAAATCAGAGGTACAATAATTTAGATAAACTATAAGATATCAACTAAACGCCGCCACTCGTTTTCATGATTTTTGCCCAACTTTAAATGATATTGTAGAAAAATCTATAGTGTGTTATGTTCCTTTTGATACTGAATATATATTTTGTTTATTTAATACAATAGTATTTTTAATAATATCAACTTAACCATGGCTGCATTTTTGGCATTTTTTGGTCGGCGCACCCTTGATATATGCCACGCTCAAGCGATGCACGCATGGTCTATGCGACACCGACACGGATCTTGGAACAGCTCGAAACAGTCCGTGCATTGCTTGTATGAAGCTTACCTTTTGCAGTCTCCTTGTTTTGTGATGACGCTAACTACTCACCATATGACGTTGTTCAGTGAGGACGGATTGCTCTCATATTCGCACTTCAGTAACAGTTTAGATCCTTCCACAACGGTTATGTTGTTTGGCTCCACTCTAACCATAGGAGGATCTGGAAACAAAGTAATTACGTTTTATTATTTGTTTTGGCAGTCTACAATTTTAGACGCGTTGTGGTATAGTGGTAAGCCCAATGATCCTGTCCTGATTGGGATTCCTAACAGGAATGTATTAAATTTGATTTGGTTGGTAGTACACCTTCTTAGGAGGGCTTATTTTAAATTGGTTAGCTAGTTAGTTGGTATGGTGGAAACCATCGAATCTTGTGTCATATCCCTAAAAATATTGTTGATAACATTGTTGTGCTCCGACAGTTACAGATAAGAGTTGCTCAGGAGTTGAGGATTTCACGTGAAGTGCTTTCAGCGTTATCATCACTTAACATCAGGGTTGAAGGCCAAATGCTTACCTGTAAAGAATAAAAAATGCATATGCGCATACACCGGGGCTAGAAACGACTACGGGATTGTGTGGGACTTTCCTCCTCTTCCCTAGTCTAGCCACAAAAAGCTTGACGAGGTAGGGGAGACTTACCCACTGAAAACCTAGTAAAGTCCGTCACGGTCATAGGATCACCACGATATCACGCATTCAATCCGAGCTACCGAACTTTAAACACTTTAGAAATCCATTTTGATTCCCAAACACTTACACCAAATTTCCAGGTTCCTCTCAGCGTGCATGGGGTGGTCGTTGGTCTGCGCGGTGACCTCGTTCGATGCCTCGCAGTGGAACTTCTTCCCGTTCTCGTACTTGGTGGCTTCGAAGGTCAGGTTCGATGTGGTCTCGAAGGTGGTGTCGCTCTGTGTCAAAGATATTTAAAGTCATTAATGAATTTGAGGAATGTAATTATATTCCCCATGTGGTGCCGGGGGTAACGAATTGCACCACCCCATCTCTTCCCGTGGGTGTCGTAGAAGGCGACTATGGGACCATTCCAGAGGATGGGCAGCAGCGTCTCTCTGTGATTATTCTCACCTTACTGCGATCGCCAACCCGCCTGCCAAGCGTGGCGATTATGGCAAATTCCCCTCAAAATGATTGATCCTTGAGGGAGGCCTTTATCCAGTAGTGGACGTCTTTTTGGCTGAGATGATGATGATGATGATGAATTATATTATATAATATCATCATCATCATCATCATCAGTCCATTGCTGGACATAGGCCTCCACTCCTGAGCTGGATGAGAGTAGCCGCGTGCTCAGCGCAGCGGCGTGCACTTGGTGAGGCCTATGTCCAACAGTGGACAAGCATATCTATACTAATATTATAAAGAGGAAAGCTTTAAATGTATGTATGTATGTATGTATGTATGTATGTATGTATGTATGTATGTATGTATGTCTGTATGTTTGCGACGAATAAACTCAAAAACTACTGGACTGATTTAAAAAATTATTTTACCATTAGAATGCTACGACATCAGCAGAGTATCTTAAGCTATATTTTAAAAAATGCGGTACGAAGTCCGCCGAGTCAGCTAGTTATATACTATCATCATCATCATCATCATCTCAGCCAAAAGACGTACACTGCTGGACAAAGGCCTCCCCCACGGATCTTCATGAGGGGTATTTGCCGTAATCGCCACGCTTGGCAGGCGGGTTGGCGATCGCAGTTGATTAAGAGTAACCTCAGAGAGATGGTGCTGCCCATCCTCTGGAATGATCCCTTAGTCGGCTTTTACGACACCCTCGGGAAGATATGGGGTGGTGCAATTCTTTATCCCCGGCACCACACAGGGGGTTATATACTATATATACTGTATATATAATGTATATATATAATGTATATAATGTAATGTAGTAACATATATAACATATATATAGATACTAGTTATATATTTTACGCAAATTTTGTTGAGAACAAATTTTGCGTAAAATTATAGTACCCACCATTTGGAAAAGTGTTGAAAAAATTTCCACTAGTGGGATTTGAACTTGTACTCTCTGACAATCTAGATCAGGTGCGCTTCCTATTATCTGCCAACCCTTTCCAATCCTCTGTCCAACTCGTTGTTTTTTTTCCAAAGAATACAATTTAATTTAGAAGTAGCTCTTCTTGCTGCCCGCGACTTTGTTCTTGATGACTACACTATCTCACAGAAACCTGTCGCTGGGATAAAAAGTGTCCTTTGTCCTTGGGAAAGTTGCATCTGCATTCTGCAGCAATCGCAGACTGAAATAGCTTAGAAAAAAAAACTTAAAAATGTTACTTTCATATATTTTTATTGAAAACTATCTGACCCGGCGGATTTCGTACCGCTTTGACAGTAAAACAAACAAATCATTTTGTGTTGGATTATTAAATTGTCGTTTTTAGTATTTTCCGTCACTTATTATTTATGTTTCTCACCGTTTAAACTTTCCCTGAACTTCCACAAATATTTCAAAATCAAAATTAGCCAAATCGGTCCAGCCATTCTCGAGTTTTAGCGAGACAAACGAACAGGAACTGATTTTTATATGTATAGATATCGTTTTGTTGGTCATCAAGCCGTAAACCTTATGCTAGATAGAGTGGGACAAAATCTGACATAAAAGTCAATTAAGATTGTATCGTACGACCATCATAATGTAATGTAGGACCACAAAAGAGTATTTAAATACTCGAATTGTTTTTTGGAATTGGGATCTAGTGCTATTATACTACATGGTAAATTATAATAATAATATTAATCAGCTCGATAGCGCTGTGGTTAACGCGCCTGCCCTGCGAGTGCTGAGGTTAAGCAACTTCGCAAAGGCCAGTCATCGGATGGGTGACCAAAAATGTATCACCTCGAGCTCCTCCATTCTTCGGAAGGCACGTAAAGCCGTTGGTCCTAGCAGTCATTAACAACCACCAACCCGCACTGGGCCCACGTGGTGGTTAATGGCCCGTTCTCCCTATCCATCCATAGGGAAGGCTCGTGCCCCAGCAGTGGGGATATAAAATGAGCTGATGATGATGATGAATATCAATCATCATTATCATCATCGTCACCATCATCAGCATCAGCCTATACTAGTCCACTGCTGGACATAGGCTGGCATAAGTGCACGCCACTTAGCACTATACGCGGCTACATCCAGCTCTTGCAAAAGCTCTTTAATAATAATATTCATTAAAAAAATAAAACATAAAATAACTTATTTTTGTTAACAATAAATAAAACTAGTAATTTGTACAGTCGTTTCTCGTTAGCAGCATCCTTTCAGGCATCTTGCTCATTTAATTTTAAAGTTTGTTGCATTCGTCGTAAAGTGCAAGAACGGTTTTAATATCTCTCAACTGGAAATTCTCAGACAATTCCGTTTGGAGCTTATATTTCATATTTTTATTTACACAATGCTCCTAAGTCCCTACCTTTGTGAAACAGATAAGTTTTTACGAGCCAGTCCGCTTTTTATTGTGCTCATTCAAACAATTTGATAAACAAATAGTAATTAAGTGTTGTTTATTTATATGTATATTTGTTGCAATGCTTGTTTTTTTACGACCCACTAGAAAGGAAAGCGTTTACTTCATTTCATCTGATGATAGTGACGATAAAAATTAAAGTCAGCTCTGAAATATATATTATCTACTCGAGTAGATAGTGTTGATTAACTTCGACGAGTAGGACAGAGCCACAAATAGCATGGTTGGTAGTACGCTTGACTCGGCATGTCATAGGTAGCGGGTTCGAATACCACTGGTGGAAATTGTATTAATACTTTTTCATACAGTGATCGATACTAAAAAATATGTATGTAACTACCACAAATTAAGGAGACCTACAGAAGGTAATGCACTTGAGTGGTTTGCACCGTGGTGCGAATCGCTGAAGTACGAAAAAGACATTCGCCAATTCATACCATGGTTCGAAACAGCCAATTCAAAAAGCGTCCTTCTGCGATTCACACCGTGGTGCGAACCAGTCGTGCTGTGAATCAATGAAGTACCCTACATGCACAACCTCTCAAGGACACGTTATTTCATAACAGCCTCGCTCGGACTGTTGCGAGCTGTTCCGAGCTATCTTGCCGTGTTTCTTGCGGCTTCTTCTCGGTACAAGGTTCAAAAACACTTCATCATCATCATCAGCTCATTTTAAGTTCCCACTGCTGGGGCACGTGCCTTCCCTATGCATGGATAGGGAGAACGGGCCATAAACCACCACGCGGGCCCAGTGCGGATTGGTGATTGTTAACGACTGCTAATGCAGCCGGGACCAACGGCTTTATGTGCCTTCTGAAGCACGGAGGAGCTCGAGATGATAAATTTTTGGTCACTCATCCGATGACCGGTCTTTGCGAAAGTTGCTAAACCTCAGCACTCGCAGACCGGGCGCGTTAACCACTGCGCTATCGAGCTCCTCCGTGCCGCGAAAAACACTTGTAAAAGTTCATTTTGAATAAAAAAAATTGAATTTTGAATTTTGAACCGTCCACCATTTTGTGGGTCTACTTTTTTCTGCTACAAAAGTGTCAATAGCGCCGAAAAAAAATCTAAAGAATACATAAAAATAACAACATCTTTCCCCAACCGCCCAACTTCGTCCAAGCCCTCACAGTCTGACCATCTTGTTGTCTACAAAGACATCCTGCCCAATCTAATTTGCGCTCATTAAAAACGAAGCATTTAAACCGCTAAGAACCGTAATACAATAAAGGCCCAAGTTGTGTCGCTATAAAATTTTAATTCCACTCAACCCGGAGCGAGCGGCAATCTCAAACTGTCAGAGTGTCTTTGTCTGGAGTTCGAAGTTGCGGCTATAGCGCAACTGGATGGGGCACAGATAAGGAGCTGTCAGAAAAATTGCACAAGACAGTGAGAGTCATTATTACAACTTTAGTAGGCTTTAGATGAGCTGAAGTAGACTTCAGCAGCTTTGGCACTGTTCAGACTTTAGTGGATTTTTTTCAGGCATATTTAAAGAGTTTGGTAAAAACGAGTTTTCAGTTGTAAATTTTTATTTTATTTATTTATGTTTACCAATGATAGTGCAATCATATATTTTAATTTATTGCTTTTAACCAGTGACAGACAAATAAATGCTGTAATGAGCATACTACAAAGAAAAGAACAATCGTCACAATCGCACTGGCATAAACTGGTTCATCATCATCATCATCACCTCAGCCAAAAGACGTCCATTGCTGGACAAAGGCCTCCCCCAAGGATCTCCACGACGACCGGTTTTGTGCTGCTCGCATCCAGCGGCTTCCCGCGACCTTATAAACTGGTTAAATCCACCAAATTTGTTTATTTTGTTAAACTTTGCAATAGAGCAATTAGACAGCATTAGCAGAGTATCTACTATGTTTAAGGAGATAATAGTATGTTAACGGCCCTATGATCGAATAAAGGTAGTAAGAGTGGAGATAATAGCCAATTAAAACAGCAAGTTAGGCTTTGCCATATCCAATCTTTTTTTTAAACTAGTTTCTGGATTTTAGGGAAAGTGATAAACTACTATATTAATTTTTATTTCAACCTATGTTGTCCCACTGCTACTCAGTCTTATGTCCCTTGCTAAGTCCCACCATAATACAATAACATTAAAATGTTAAAAATAATAAGAAAGTTATTTATTGACGATCAAACAAACATAACATAACGGATATACAATAAACGCAAAAAACAATAATCACAAAATAACATAACAACAATAAGGAATCCCGAAGTTTGTGTGTGAAGGCGTCAGCGATCAATCTACCTATCTCTTCCAGTCTCTCTACTTCCAAAGTTTACACCGCAGAATATTTGCATTGTAAATTGTCCATTAATTAGATATGCATAGAAAATAACTGGTCTCAGGGTGAGTCTCTTTAAAGGCCGTGTATGCCGACCTTATAACCCGCGAGGTGAGGTGCAAAGGCCACCGGAACGATTTCGGCGACAAGAAGACTCCTGACTCTAATTACACTTGATAAAAACGTTTAAGTTTAGAAGTCATAGGCGGAGAGAAAAGAAGAACAGAAACGTGCACAGTTATCCATTGAGTACCTGGTGAGTAACCATGAGCTCTGAAAGCAGTATTGTAGCAGTGTTGTTGCGGTTGTGAAAACGAGACGTCTGTAGCGGCATATATACACGCGTCTCGTTTTCACAACTGCTACTGCTGTCCAACGGTAGGCGTGCAAGAGGGCGAGGGCCTGAGGCCCGGGCTCTCGGCAAGCAATCTGCCAGCCACACTTGACCTTATATGGTCATTTCAATGCCGACCACCGCGTGAATCATCAAGAGGGGCTCTTGGCCAATGCGCCTGCGCACCTCTGGACCGCACTGACCGCAATAGCATCGGCCTTTGCGGTAACCACTCCTGTTCATACCACAGCACCGAACAGTCTTGCAATTATTTATATAGAATCCTTTTTTTTAATAATTTGTATGTATAATACAGTCCACAATCATATCGGAAAGTTTCATTGATCAACCCGAAACCGCTGCTTATGAGCTTGTGGCATAGCCTTTGATAGGACATTATGCCTTAAAACAAATTTATTTATTTTATTTTATTTTATTTATTGATCACCAACATAATGAACATCAACTAATACAGTTATGGTTTTGGCACAGTTTAGGAAAGCTTAATGTTATTATAATTATAGGCGAAGACCACATTCACTAAAAAAAAAGCAAAAAGATACATAATTGAATAATAAATAAGAGAGTAAAATTACAATTTGAATTTATAAAAAATAACAATTAACAACCCAATCGTACAAGGAAAATAAGAAAAATAATATTTAAAGAAGTGACTTTCTAAACTTGCGAATGCCATCCCTAAAGAGATCCAAATCTTTAGACTTACTCAAACTGTTAAACTCTCTGATGAGGCGGTTTACCGGTGCATGATGTCCGAGATTGGATTTACTTGAGGAGTTCACAAGAAGGTTGTACCTCGAAGCGCGAGGGAGTTTCAAAGGAGTTGAAAAGGTAAGAGCTTCTAGTAGTTTGGGAGCCTCAAGGATGCCATTCGCAAGCTTGTACAGAAACAATAAGTCGTGCAAGCGTCTTCGATCTGAGAGTGACAAGATATTAAAATGATTTAGTCTTTCAACATATTTTTCAAGTGACTTACCCAAATTACAAGAGTAGGCAAATGAAAAAACAAATGCTCAAAAGAATGTAACTGTCAACAACTAAATAAAATAAAATAAGTAAATCCATCCGTAAAAGTTGTTTTATTATAAATATAATAAGAAAATTAAAAATGATATTTTTTTTAACAAAATAGGTACAAGTATATTTCTTGTCGAATAATCTTCTACTAACAAGGTACTGGCTATTCAACCTGCTAGAACAACGCTGACAGTGCTGAGATAGCATAAAGATGACAAAGACTGTGATCTCAACGAATAAGAGACACTTGCACCGGCGACGACGTTGCAGAACTAAACAATTGTAGTAAAACCTTTGCTCATATTTCTGGTTCGATGCCAGACGTTTCGGTTCACAAAATGCTACAATATATTTTAATGAGACCACTTTAAAAGAGCGTTGATGAAATTGAAATTTGAAGTTTTTGAAGAAATTTGTCTTAAGGCGTATTTTAACTTTTGAAAAATAACAGCATTAAAAGAATAACGGTAGGACTTTATAACTTTCCCACATTCACTCCAATTATCTAGCCCAAGTTATTAATGATTTGTAGACCGAAATACATATTTTTATGAAAATACATAATGGACCAGCACACATAAAGAATAACCGCTCGGCCCATAACCTTCGGCTTATTTCAATTCACAGGTCAAGCAAAGCGTGTTTCGGATTATCTGATGCATACATTGGATTTGTGATCAGGCTTTTGCCCAGCTGTCAGACAGTATACATCTTATCTTATCTTATCTTAGTGGGGCCTGCTAAAGTTTCCCTCTCCCAGTAACACTTCGACCCATCGGGATATTTTGTGCAACCCCATCCTTTTACTCTTCTTTCTTTGTAAAAATAGATGCCATAAGTTTGGCAACGTCTTTAAGAGCGAAGAGCCTGAAGTCCTCCTGTTTCGGATAGGCTGACCCCAGAAGTCTCCATTATTTTTCTAGCCAGAGAGTCGCAGTCACACAGTAGGTGCTGCATTGACTCCGTTTCCTATCCACATGCCCTACACAAACTAAACATACTCGTAGTATACAAGTCACCCAGATCAGAGATAATTTAGAAAACAGTTATTTCTAAATTGATTAGTCTAGGAATTCAACCGACCGATAGGTATCAGAAAAAAAAATATTTTGATGGAAATCTGCATAGTGTCTAAGTTGTTCTAGTTCCTAGGTCTATCAAAGTCATCACCGTGCGTTATTCACCCGACCTCCTTAAGAAAGCCCATTAGGTCCTTATCTATATATTAATAAGTGAAGCAAAAACTTTGTACCCCTTTTTACGAAAATTGCACGGACGGAGGAGTATGAAATTTCGCACACTTATAGTTTATATAGAGAAGGTTATCCGAATGTTAATTTTTTTTTTTTAATTACGCATAAAACATACATTAATACAACAAAAACGACATTACACACACTACCATACTTACGTATTTGACACACACGTATTGTTTGTCTTTAATGCGGCCGACATCTGTCAATGCCAATCCAAACTCATATTCTATCTTTTTTTAATTTTTCATTGCTTATCCTATCCAATCCGTGTAGCCTTAAAAAAATTACGGTCGAATTTCGACCACTGGGCGACCACTAGTAATAAGAATGCTGCAATCCTTTAATTTACACAATTAACGCGTGTAACACATTCCCTAATTTAAAGGCATTTTCTTTGTGGCCCTGAGTGGTGATTAGATGGAAAACTTTTTCTTAATTGAGTCCCCGACGAGAGGCTTTGCGTTGAAGTTTGTATGTTATTATTCTGAGCGGCGACGCGTGAAAACGCTTCGACAAGAACTTTGGAAAACAGTCAACTTCACTTATGACAAAAGTGAGGAGTGCTTAGTGCAAGTTTTATTGATCATGTTAAGGCGCTGAACACTCTGAAATGCGCTTCTTTATTTATGCATGTTTTCTATAAAAAGTATTTTTAAAATACAACGCCAAGAAAAATATATGTTATAAAAGACTATGTTTGCAACAATGTCGTTGTTTCCAAAATACAGAATTATGAAATTTTCTCCATTTACATTATTATCTTTTTCAAATACTAAAATAAGTACGTCGATAAAATTAAGTAAACTCATACGGAATACTTATTAGAAAAACATTTTTTTTTTAAATAAAACATCTAGATTTTTTGATAAATAGCGATTTTAAAGTTTTTTAAAATTAATTCAGCGGATCACGCGCTGTCCGCATTCCTTTTCCTTGAAAGTAGATCGACAGAGTGCTGTTTCGAAAAGAGTATGTGTGGTGGTGCCCCATACGTACATACATACATCTTTGAGATGTGGATTATATAATATTTGCCATACAAATTCTCGTTTTCATTAACGTAATCGAAATTCACTTCTTTCTCATGAAGAGTTGAATGTGCAATAAATATTTACAATTTTTTTTTAAATACCCATCTTTGTCGCATCAAAACCTATTTTCAGATAAAAACAATAAAAGAAAGTGTTGTAACTTACCAATTCCGTCTCCCTCTGCTGCTCAGCCAGACATGAAACAAAAAATATACATCATTAATTTTTATTAACACACAACAAATTTATTACTATTTATATAAAATCGTCAGTAAAGCTTAGACCAATTTCCAAAGATGATCTCTAACTAACCTATTCTCATAGGTTCGCGAATTTGCGAGCAGAATTTCAATGTAAGCTTAGGAATCCTTTTCTGGCTACTCGTATTTCAATTAGAGGCATAACTTTCATAACCTCTGAGCGCTAGTCAGAAAGCCAGATGGTGTTTGCAAACAAATCAGTATTTCGTAAGATCTAGATTATAAATGGTTTCCAATTGAAACACTTTAAAATTTAAATTTTAAATTGTTTCAATTTTGAACGGACAGGACACATGGCCAGACGAAGTGACAACAGGTGGACCAGAAAGCTGACTGAGTAGTGGCCAAGATGCGGTTATAGAAAAAGGGGACGTCCACCGGCGAGCTGGGTCGACAATATAAGCAAGACCGTGGGTTGCACGTGGCCCAGACTAGCGCTGGATCGAGGCGAATGGCACAAGCAAAGAGAGGTCTATGCCCAGCAGTGGGTCGGGAGGGACTGATGATGATGATGAAAATTTTAATAATTGGACGTACGTCTTACAACTGACTATACTACTACACTTTGTTCTGTTAAAAAATATAGATGATAATTATAATAAAAAAAAGAGAAATTAAAAATATTTATTTGTATTGTTTTCTAAAGTTTACGCGAACACTACACTTTAAAATGAAACAACTTTTACGGATCTACTCGCGTTTATTTGACACATTACTTTTTAATGTTTATCCTGACGGTCCGTGGTCACAGGGAGACACGAAACGTGTGTGTAGATAAACATTAAAAAGTAATGTGTAAAATAAACGCGAGTAGATCTGTAAAAGTTGTTTCGTTTCAATATTTATTTGGACACAATAATTAATTATATTTATGTTTCATAATATTTTTGGTTTACTTTACAGTCTTAATGTCATATTTTAATTTGAAATTTCATTGATAATGGAAAATAAATTATCAATATTTAATAATTAAAAAAAAAAACGACGGGTTGCACTCTGGGAGTGCCGGCAGAAGTGAAAACTTGAATATTAACGTTGTGCATTTTTGATATTTTGGAATGGTTAGGGAATAATTTTGCACGAATTGCTTTAATTATCAGTATAAAAGTACTCTCATTTATGTGGTAGAAAACAATATTTATTTATTGGGCTATCGTACACAAACATAACAATTTATATTACATTAAAAAGTTATATTAAGTTATATTAAAAATTTATATTACGCCGCGCTAGCTGTTTACTCTCCATCCGTCTTACGAATTTTCGATCAGGTCACGTGTCCTGACGCGAGTTTAACATTTTTTACCCATTCCAAAAAGTGCACAACGCCGCTAAAGAAGTTTTCACTTCAAAAACTATTTTGCAATAATTTAAATATTTAAATAATCTTAAAATCAAAAGTACGTACTATGTGGAACAGAATCACGATAGCTTAATTGGTGATTCCTCTGTGCTTATAAAAAATATAAAAATTTTTCCGTACGAGCAGCGATTGAGTGCTATCTGTTTGAGATGAAATCTGTAAACACTTTGTGGGTTTGCAATTTTTTCATATTAAGATTAAACTCGTATTATGTATGTCTATCAGAACCACCACCAGCTCATAATATGTACCCACTGCTGGGGCACGAGCCTTCCCTATGGATGGATAGGGAGAACGGGCCATAAACCACCACGTCTGCCCAGTGCGGATTGGTGGTTGTTAACGACTGGTAATGCAGCCGGGACCAACGGCTTTACGTGCCTTCCGAAGTACGGAGGAGCTCTGAAGCTTATCACTTATCATCTCAGATAAATTTTTGGTCACCCATTTGATTGCCGACCTTTGCGAAAGTTGCTTAACCTCAGCACTTGCAGACCGGGCGCGTTATCCACTGAGCTCCTCTACGTAATGTCTATATTTTCATGTTTTACACAAATCAACGTTCCAGCACTCTGTCTCCGCTATCTTCGCTAACTGTGGCTGGAGTCCCAACTTTGCAATGGCGCTTCCGCTGTCAACTCGTTAACGAATTAATTGAGCTGCATTTCTCTTCGACGGTGTTTCTACTGCGTCGTTATTGGCTTGCGATGGACAGTGCTGCGCTAGATTTCTCTTATCGATAGATATTTTTTAATCCAATCAGTCATCCAACAGGCAGTCATGTGGTTCGCCTTGTGTAGAGCGTTCATCGCAGCCTATTGACGCTTTTAATATTTAGTTACTTGTTCTTTTTTATTTATTTAAACGTGGACAAAAGTCAACTTGCTGGAAAATTTTAAAAATGGACAAAAGTATATCTGCTTTAAACTGAAGATGTTCTTTCTGTCCTCAAACAGAGACAGCAGCAGCTTTAAAACCACTTTGGAATATGGCTGACTGTAAATGTGTCTGAATATTGCTTATGAAATTTGCACAGTTATTTTATTTTTTATTAAGTGGCTTGGATTGCCAAATAGCCAGTTTCAAATTTAGAAAAAGATATCGTAATAATAGATTATAGTGATGATCTTAGAATTAATGTTTCGCCTGAACCCTAAAGTTTCAAAAACACTTGGCACATTACTAAAACCTTACTCGGACTTCTTGAAAGACTTTGATAAGTGACGTTACGTTTGTATTTTGGCCGTTGGTCTCGGTTAAAGAAGTTTTTAATTGAACACTGTTTCTATAGTGTTTCAGAGTTTTTAAATATGTAAATGATACAAAAAAGTGCGATTATTCAGTAAAGTTTAGTAAATAAAGTATAGTAGGATGTAGTAATAACTTATGACAATTGTAATTTCTGTTTTATTATTGTGTTTGTTCGAATTTAATGTATAATAATAATAAATAATATTCTAAAATTTGATGTACGACATAATAATTCAAATTTTCGAATTTGATATGTGATATAATAAATAATATTTTTGTAATTTTTATTAATAATATTTAAAATTAAATTGATATTTAAAATAGATACAATTAATATTTGCATGCCAGTTTTGGTAAAACATGTTTGTACATACTATTATCATGACCAGCTATATTACCATGTTTTAGGCGAATAAATGATTTTTGATTTTGTTTTTGACTTTGTTACTTTTTCACGAATTTACTTAATTTGATTAATAATTTTCATATTTATTTTGTTATTTTTCCGTGATGTACCATCCTCCATTGTACGGACAATACGCGTATGTTTTCATCGACATCTCACTGATCGATACAGTATCTTCTCATCACTAGTACCTGCTTAATCGGATTATCTCACCGCCGGCGTATTATTTTCAACACTCCGTTTTAGCTTACTGTTGTTTTTTTGTAGCATTATTGTGTTGATTTGTAAGCCATATTTTAATACTGAAACAAACATTTATTCAAGCTGATGTTGAAAATACATTTACAATGCAAATGCCGAATTTAATGTCTGATACGTTAACTTGTCTATAGAAAGCATGATATCATCTTTGTTAAGTTTGTAATTTTTGGCTTCCGATACCATTTCTATGCAAGATTAATAAATCGTCTTGCTAATCGTAACTAATGAGAAAAAGGTAAAGATTCCCTGTTTCATAATTTGGGGATATGTGATAAAGATTAACCCCCTTATCCATAAAAACTATTTAAGCATTATTTAGTTAAATATTGTTTTGTCAACGTCACACAAACGTCACTTTGAATTTGAGAAAAAAAGACAAAACAATGATTAACTAAATTATGCTTATTTTTGAATTTGAAATTTGAAAATTTTGAAATTTAGGTGTTTCTAAGTCACTGGTGCTAGACGCTGAATAGGTCTTATACATTAAAAGGACTAGTGTAGGTTAGCTTGATCCTTTCACAAGGTCATGGTTGTCTTGGAATTTGAAACAAATACCCAGAAACTGCATAAACAATACGTAAAATAATGATATCTAAAAACTTATTTCTTCAGAAACTTTGTAAATATAGCACAAATGAAACAATGATCCGACATCAAAATGTTTGTATTGATATTCCGCAGGTCACTGTTGTCTTATTTTTCAATTAAAAAACATGAATATGAAAATATTAAGACTTTTATTATTTTTTACCCAAACGCCTATAATTTTACGAAAGTAAACATTGCTCTAATTAAATCACCAGCCTACTCTGTACAGATATTAGTGTGCGTGCGTATTCTTGTCGTGCGCCGTTGTCACACCACACTGCCACGCGTCGCTCGCTCGCTATCATAAAGAAACTTGAAACTCGCAGTTTTGCGTCCGCGCTGCACCCCCTTAAATAGTTTTTATGAATATGGGGGTAATTGTCTAATTTAGTACTTAAGTTATGTACAAAGTGTGACAGAAAAGTGTAAGGTCCAAAGTGTACCTATTCAATCTAGATCTTCAATTTTACCACATCTTCTGTTACACGTTGTATATATCTATGATTTTAGTTTAAGTAAATTATGTGTTCAAAGACGAATGACAATTTTCAAGATACAATAAAACCGAAAAGAAAAGATTCCCTCAACTGATATTTTCACCAACTATTCTTTATACAAGTACCTACTGTAATTTGTAAGCTAATTTAAAATAAATACTTATAATTCATGAGCCAACAAAAACATTAAAGCATCATCAGCAACTTAAACAAAACGCTCGCGCAAATAAAGCTATCTTCTCACATGCCGGTCACACAAATTTGCTTATAATTACTCGTGGTGTAATTAGCAAAGGGCCTTGATAATAATGCGGTCTCACACGAGC
Source organism: Eudonia mercurella (assembly GCA_963082485.1). Taxonomy (NCBI): domain Eukaryota; kingdom Metazoa; phylum Arthropoda; class Insecta; order Lepidoptera; family Crambidae; genus Eudonia; species Eudonia mercurella. Next base: position 899,989 of record OY720047.1, on the reverse strand, counting down.
CAGATAAACAGTACTAGGCCCGTAATTAATTAAGAAGCGAATCGCAATGGGACCCTGTCTCTTTAACCTTACAACAAAGGTTCACAGATTATGACACACGACGGTTTCATTTGTTTAATGTAATTTCTGCGTTGTAAATAATTTATCTTTCCGCTTGGCTGAATCCTAATTTGTTTGACGACATTATGTTGATAAGTGAAAGTTCGTTCTAAGTACAAATTAATAATAAATATTATGTGGTTTTACCATTGAAAATGGTTATCAGATGCAAGTGTATTGTTGATCGAAGATGCAAATCGACTGAGACGTATTTTTGGCCATAGCTCCGAGGATTTTGGGAGGATCGAGATGAAAATAGTACCAAGAGTTGAGGAATTTATCAAGACTTGATTTCCACAGGATTTGAACCTGCAACCTTCTGACATACCGGTTTAGGTGCTCTTCCAATTTTTTTTTTGTAATTTGTTCGCAATAAAATTTGCCATAAAAAATATTTGAACATTTTACACCAATTTATGTTTAAACCTTCACACAGTTTACTTAGATCCAAGTGTAATTTATCAGGTGCCGGGTCCTGTGGCTCGGTGGCAATTTAAATCAATTAATAATGTATCGCACATGCGGCTAGCTATGTTTATGGATGAACTGGAGCACAGGCTTACTCCCTGGCTACAGTGTTTTGCTTTTAATCAGGATTTGAGCTCCAGTTTTGTATTAACACGAGGAAATATACAGATCGGTTTCAGAGGTTTGATTTGCACCGAAAAGTACGTTAATGAATTCAGTTTGATTTGTGGTAGGACTTGTTTTAAGTCTGCTAGTTTAGCTACTGTCATCATCATCGTCTAAACTGTTGCCATTACAACAAGTTCTGTAAACAAACATCATTACAACTTTGAACAACATGAAATTGTTTCGAATGTATTTTAAATATTGTGTTTTTATGATTGCAATACATGGTCATTTACTTTACTTTAGGATTTATATGTAACAACTCTTGTATTTTGTAGGTACATTTAAGCTTAGAACATAATTGGTAACGCATCAATTATATAAAATGATCAAATAATTTTTAACGCAAATTTTGTTGCGAACAAATTACAAAAACACAAATGTTGAAAAAATCCTGCTCGTGGAAATTTTTTCAACATTTGTGTTTTTGCATCAATTATATATCTAACACAAGGTTTGAATTAGTAAGTAAATAGCTTATAATTATCCCACTGCTGGCCAACAACGTCCATCATTGAAATCAAGTCTTCACTACAAATGGGTAATGGCTTAATCACCGCTTGACAAATCAAGGCTATATATGCATCGAAAAATCCAAAACACACTTTGCCTGACCTGACAATTATACCCAAGATTTGCTAATAAATAATTATATTTAATTGCTATACCCCTCAGATGCCAACTGGGTGAATTCGCCTGGAGCGGGAAATTCCGTCAAACCCCAACCGGGCGAATTCGCCCGGAGCGCCACGCGACTTAAAACTTTAATATCGTTTATTTAGAGCCTACTTATGTATGAAGAAGTTTAACTATAGACAAACTAGAATAAATTTGCTACACTCTCAACTCCCAACAACTTTATTCTGTGCGCGTTTTCAATTTTTTTTAATTTCAAATATTTTTTTTGCGAATTACGTCATCGGCGCAGGTGCTGTCATTTGTTTTGTTAATGTTTTCGTCATGAAGTGAGCGGTGCTCTAGGGAAGCCTGTGGTAGGTTGGAATGCCACATTGAGGAAGGCCAAAAGGAAGATCTTCCTTCGAGCTGGATGGTATAGCTCGGGTACCGAGGTCCAACGGATGTTAGTTGGAGGTGCTATATATAACGAAGGACATGGTGAAACTTTGCTACCGCTATGCAGGCTTCCCATACTATTTTATCATCGTAGTATGGCGACGTCGTTAATATGTGTTTGTGGGGCCATCTGTTGACACGGTCGAGAAGGTATTTGCTTCATGTCGAAATAATGTGCGGCGTATGCGGTAGGTGGCGCCGCCACAATGCCTTTTGCAATTTTGAGATCACCTTCTAAATCACAGTGAGATTTAAAAATTGCTTCCCTAAACTTCAGAGTAAGTCGCATTTTTTTTTCAAACCAAATCAAATCAAAATATTTATTTGCATAAACTAAGTGTATTTCAGAGATCTTCAGCCGAGCGCTTTGCTACACGACCACCGAGGCTTTTATATTAACTAAATCTTAAAACAAAAGCGCAATTTCTCAGAACGTATTACAGTTGACAGGTCGGCCCACATTTTAATAAACACAACGCCACACGTGAGAGCTACACCCGAGTCGCGCGAAGACAGAATGAAAAATTGCATCGACGACCTAATCCCCCCAGCCATTAACGGCGCCGGGATGTAGGGGTGGTGGAAGTGGCTTTGTGACGTCACAATTGAAATGATAGGAGGTCGTTGGCGCAGTGGTTAACGCGGCCAGTCTGTTATTGCTAAGGTTGAGGAACTTTTGCAAACGCCGGTCATCGGATGGGTGATCATAAGGTTATCAGCTCGAGATTCGTGCTTCGAAAAGCACGTAAAGCCGTTGGTACCAGCTGCATCAGCAGTTGTCAACAACTCCTGCACCGTACTGGGCCGACGTGGTGGTTTTCTAGCCCGTTCTCATATCCATCTAGGGAAGGCTCGTGTCCCAGCAGTGGGAACATAAAATAATTATTGCTGGTGATAATGATGATGATGCTAAAACCGCACTTTCTGACATTTCAGGTCAGGTGCCCAATTAATTAAGCTGCAATGGCTCAACACCATCAACATTTAGAAACTGAGCTCAGACCATCTCACATTTCCCTCTTACGAGACCACATCTAGTTGTGGTCTAATTCTTTGGCAACTCGTATTCTTGTGTGAAAATTCAATTTGGTCCTATGAGCCGGATGTTTTAATTAAAGACACCGCGTTGCGGCACGATTGATGTTCACGCGTTGCTTCAATATGTATCTTGTTCTATAGGGCGGGCATTTCCCAATAATGTGATGCTGTAAAAGAAAGAGACTAAAATATAGGCAGTACTAGATCATCCGCCGTTGGCTTAAGAATCTGCGGTATTGTGTATGGTGTGGTGGTACAGCGGGGATATTAATGAAATAGTTAGTTAACTTATTTATATTGAAAAGGCGCGTACCGAAAAACCTTTGCCTTTGTCCAGCAGTGGGCGTCTTTTGGCTGAGATGATGATGATGATGTACCGAAAAACGCACTGTGGGCCGGCCTCCAACAAGGTGGACCGATGATCTGGTGAAGTTCACGTGAAGCTGTTGGATGCGAGCAGCACAAAACCGGTCGTTGTGGACCTTTATCCAGCAGTGCACGTCTTTTGGCTGATAAGATGATGATGATTGAAAAAGGCTACTTTTTCACCAGAGTTGGGCGAGGTAGCTAAGAGGTGTACAAGAAGAAATCCACCAATTTAATTACAGTTTATATCGACACAGCTCACTGAATATACGAGCTGAAGTGGCAGTGAGCTGGCCATATTAGCCGCAGAACCAATAACCAATGTGGTAAACGAGTTCTTGAGTGGAAACCGCGTATCAGCAAACGTAGTGCAGGACGCCCTCAGACTAGCTGGAGCGACGATCTTCGCAAGGCGGCTGGCAAGAGTTGGGTGAGAGTAATACCACCACGACCCGGTCAACCCGAGCCGAGGTCCGAGCCTTTAGAGACGCCCTCGGATTGTTCCGCTTCCCTATCCGATCCTAACCCCTCGGAGAATATAGTAGGGCACGGGGACACGCACTAGTGCGTGAAGCCGTTCCCTCTAGAAAACTTCCGAAGGTGATTCGTTTTACACGGCTTAAGGAACTCTTTAAGGTTCTCGCCGCCCCCAAAAAAGTCCGGTAAAGCTGTAAATGCCGTCTGAGGCAATCAGCAAGATCACTTCAAAAAAAATGGGTGATAGTAGCCGCGGATCGTACTCAGTGGCGTGCACTTGGAAAGGCTTATTTCCAGCAGGGGACTATTGTAGGCTAATGAGGCTAATGTAGACTAATGTTGATGACTCCATTTTACAACGCAAGAAAAGAAAGTAAGATGGATTTTTTCTAGCGTATAAGTAGCTAAGCTTCTTAGCTACTTACTAAGGCTCGTATGGCTTACTAAGTAAGAGTGAATAGTGATGATTAATTGGCAAGAGTCGCGGGTCAAATTTTATTTTATTTATTTTCTTTAATAAGGACAACTAAAAGTTGTTACATCAAAACATAATATATAAAACACACAACATTATAGAAACAAAGATAAATGCACAACTCACTAAATTAGCCACAACATGCAAACTATAACAACGACTTGCTAGAAATTATGGTAATAATACATATTATAGTATATAGAGCCAAGATAGTACATTATTAGTACATAGAATAGATTTTTTGTTTTATTTATTTCAGGCAACAAGCAATGTACCAACTGGTCAAATACAAAGAGACTATTCACACATAAGCCCTCTGATATTGCGGGTCAGGTGCACTGCCAATTATGCTATCGTGAATGTATCCCAACTTGCACGGCTTGGATAAGACTAAGATAACTTAATTGAAATGTGGGTTCGAATCTTACTTGTGTTCGCAAACATACGCATTATATGGATAGTGTGTAAGAAATGTATAATCCACCAAGAAAACTAATTAATTGCCTTACTTACAACGATTTAAGCATTGCTCGCAGTCAATAAGATATATTGAACAGGTACAGTTTGTTTAAGGCAGAGCTGCATACATTTTTGTTAACTTCATAAGTTTTTTTTTTAAATTTCATTTATGAATGAATGAAATGAATGAGTGAATGAATGAATGAATGAAAGAATGAATAAATGAATGAATGAATGAATGAATGAAAATAAATTTACCTTAATAAATTAAATTAATTAATAAATTTAGTTTATATATGTCTACGTTTTAATATTTTTTCCTATGCTTAAATAAAAACGTAATAGGATTACTTTGTAACAACTGTTTTAATCTAGCATGTTGTTAACACTGTATAAGGGTAGTATCTAGTTCTAAACTGTTTTATTCAAACAGTATTGTAATGTTTTAATATCTACCTGTTTGTGTTGCATATATAAAAAATAGGTACTTTTATAGGTACATAAGGTTTAAGTTATAGTTAGTTAGATAAACACAAAAGAATTTTAATTGTTTGGCGGCGCTGATCAGCGCTTGCGAAGATTGCAAAGATTAAGGGAGAAAAAAAGTAATAAATTGGTAAAATAAAAAATCCTCTTGTCAAATTTATTTTCAACACTTTTTCAGAATTGTCTTCGGAATCTTTTCATATAAAAACAGAAATACAATGTTAAAAGCGCTATATAGAGTATTAATAACGGTGTAAAAAAACCAATAGCCATATTCAATCAACCCAATAAATTTTTATTTGCAAAATAATATGACAATAAGCAGCAACCCAGCAAAGTAAGTACATCGTTTCCTATTATATTAGGTAGTATTTTTAAAACGATAGTAATAAAACATCTTATGGGCATTCTAATGTCGCTAACAAAAACGTGGAACGAGCAATTTTCCCGGCTCTAGCACTAGCTTCCTTGGATGCGTCCCAATTTAAGAGCAGCCGCGAATATATATTTTTTTTAATATTTTACGGGTAAGTACTGTAGTAACCGAGACTCCTTGCTCGGGCATGCTGACTGGCAGCCGCCGTGGCCTGAATTCAAACGGTAGAATAAAAAGAGATGGAAGCAAAAAAAGAAGAACATCGCGGACTCGATTGACGGACCGCGATAACGATTGTTTGATTATTGTAATATTTAAAACTTAATATAAAATATAGTGCTTTGGAAGCCTTTTTATTTAATAAACCCCCCGGTACTTCAAGTAACGACCCAGCAGGGTGTTACAGTACAGTGCTTTTATCTCACCTGATGTTAAGTGATGATAAAGGCCAATGATAGAAGCGTACTTCACCCGGGATCCTCAGCTACTGAGACACTATCTTATCTGTAGCTGTCGGAACAGAACAATGCTACAAACAATGATGTAATGGCGACATATTTAGATAAGATGGTGGTAGCTAGCCAGGCGGACAAACAAGCCCTACCATCAACAAAACCGAGTACTTAAACATGTACCTTCGCTGGGAATCGAACCCGGGACCTCTTGGTCTAAACCGGTGGTCTTAACCACTAGACCACAAAGGCGGTTAAAAATTTAAAAAGACCTGTGATATTTCGTTTTATTTGTGATTTAATTTAATTTCAAGTTCATTTAAAACATAACCACTTCAACAGATCTTAAAGAATCTTTTTGGCGTCTACAGGTAGGTTGTAGGTCTACAGTTAGTAATTTTTTGAACTAAAAAAAAATAATTAAATGTAACGTATTAAGATTTTTTTAAAATTATGCATCGACAAACCCTAAACTCACTTTGCTCGACCTGGGAATCGAACACGGAACCTTCGAGTATAGGGCCGAGAGCTTTGATAATCAGCAACCAAGGCTTTAACAAAAACAATCTGTAATAATAATATTCCAAGACGCTCAAAAAATCCACTAGTTGTTTCGTCATTGTTCTTAAAGTATTTATCAAAATCTCTTCAGTTGCTGCAGAAACAATTTTTCATCAAGATTTGTTTGGACAGGCAGTTCGATGCTTTTAACTCGCTCATGCACTCTCAGATACCACTTTCAAGATTAAAACAGAGTACAGTTTTAGTTATTTTCATTAAAAACACCACAACATAACATTTAGAACAACGATAAGATAAAATACAAAAGTGATTCATTTTTTTTGGCTCAGAATTTATAGTTGCTTTTCTTTACCGACTCATTTTATATCCCACTGCTGGGGCACGAGCTTTCCTTCCTTCCCTATGGATGGATAGGAAGAACGGGCCATATACCACTATGCGGGCTTAGTACGGATTGGTGGTTGTAATTAGGATATAGATGTTATCAGTAGACAATTTTGAGCGAAACAGTCACAAATGATTCGCATGTTATTGTTAATTAGTACTGTTATCATAATACAGACGGTTTTATTAATACTCATGTTGTAATATGTTAATCAAATATTGTTTACATATAAGCTTTTATAGGTGTCTAGCCTGATTAAGTATTCTTTACCTTATGTTTATCTATATATTAATACGTGAAGCAAAAACTTTGTACCCCTTTTTACGAAAATTGCGCGGTCGGAGGAGTATAAAATTTCGCACACTTATAGTTTATCTAGAGAAGATTATCCGAATGTTAATTTTTTTTTAAATTATGCATTAAAAATACATTAAATCAACAAAAACAACATTACACACACTACCATTTATTTGACACACACGCATATTATGTATTTGACACACACGTATTGTTTGTCTTTAATGCGGCCGAGATCTGTCAGTGCCAATCTAAACTCACATTCTACAAGCGTCTATATTTACACAGTGTATTGTTTATTTTATGAAATAAAGAAATTTACAAAACAAAACAATACAAAGTAGACAATTTATTTACAGCCTAACCTAAACACTTGTTATAACAATGGATCCTACATAGTTTTTGGCTAATGCTTTCTTGGGATCAACCCAAAAACATGAAGATGATAAAAAAAAATTGTAACCACATGTGTGCGAAATCTCTTTCGAGAGTGTTTAAGAAACCAAATAAATTACTAGCCACCCTGTTTTTTTAATATTTATTGATTGATTATGCCAACAGGTCAATCCCATCTATTCCATTTCTATTCTTCTAGCGTTGTCTAGAAGGCTGTATCGTTATATTGTTCCTCTACATCTTTTGACTGACGCCCGTATGCAGAAACCAGTAAAAAGTAAATGAAAGAATGGAATGCGCCAGGCAGCTTCTGAAATGTGCCCTATTAAAATAATTGCAAAAAAGTTTGTCCTGTAAATTATACCTTGTGGCGTTAGTGAAGCGATTTATCGATAAAATGTAACTTGTATTAGTTTGAAACGACCGATTTTTTTTCTTTCTAACAATATTTTCTTATAGAGCATTTTCCAATGATAATATAGGCCACTGGCTATGATAGGGTATTTTCCAATCTTTTAATGTTGTAAAAGAGAAAAGCCTTTGCTAAGTTTCTTGCCAGTTCTTCTCAGTACAAGCTCTCCCGCCCTGTGTAGACTTACGACCCGATGGCATAGTGACATTCATAAGAGCTTCTTGTATAGCCTAAATTGAATATATAATTTTAAATTAATATTTTATTATTATTTTATATTTATATTATATTCTTCTTGAGAAGATCCATGGCGCAGTAGTTAACGCACCTGGTTTGCGATTGCTAAGGTTAAGCAACTGTAGCAAAGGCCAGTCATCGGATGAGTGACCAAAAATTTTATAACCTCCGTGCTTTGGAAGCCACGTAAAACCGTTGGTCCCAGCTGCATTAACAGTCGTTAACAACCACCAATCCGCACTGGGCCCGCGTGGTGGTTTATGGCCCGTTCTCCCTATCCATCCATAAGGAAAGCTCGTGCCCCAGCAGTGGGGACATAAAATGAGCTGATGATGAGGATATCCAGCGTGGCTATTACAGGAAAATCCTTCATGGCGACACAAGTAGCCGCGGATCGTGCTCAGTAGCGTGCACTTGGAGAAGCCTATGTCCTGCAGTGGACTTGTATAGGCTATCCATCCATAAGGCTAAGCGTATGCTGAGACGCAGGTGACGCAGATTTTGTAGGGCAAGTCAAGTAGGGCAGACATAGGCCGCGAACGCATGCTGCGACGGCTAAGTGACACAGCACAGACGTCAGACATATGTCATTCACGTCCTAGCAATAAACAAATAAGACTTACCGTCCTTGTAGTTTGATTATACCCCTTAAAGCAGTAGGTTTTAAATCAGCCCCCTATAGACACTATATAAAGCAGTAGGTTTTAAATCAGCCCCCTCAGATACATCTTCATAATACACACGCTAGTACATATACACCTCCCGCACACGCTCGCACATGCTTACCCCCAGACACACCCCCCCCCCCACACACACACACACACACACACACACACACACACACACACACACACACACACACACACAAACACACACACAATCTCGCAAAGAACTTATGAAATCTTGTATCACTTATGTAAATCGAAACTGTTATGTTTACGTAGGAAGAGCGAGGCGTACCCCACACAGGTGTCTTCAGACTACTTTTTGGGGTAGCCCCGGTAACTTAATTGTAATTGATTTACCTGAAATAAATACATTTTTTTAATTATTTTATTTATGGAACTTTAATGGAAATAGACATAGTTTCGTAGCGTAGCTTTACTTTCGCCCACATCTTAGCTACCTAACATATCTCCGGTGGAAAGTCACCCTAAAGCTCTTTACCTATCGACTTCAATCGGCAGAGTACAATGATGTTTTAAGCGGGATTAAAGCTTAATCTCTAAGATTTTAGTGCAACCCAACCTTAATTTTCAGTTCGCAATTACTTTGACAACGGGTCTTAACATCTACTCGCACTAGAGCTCATTCATCTGTCAGATGGATATGTAATACAATGGAGATCAAAAACTTTAATACAGGCTTTATTCTCCAGACATACGCTTATAGCATTAATAGTTGTTCAAACAGCTTTACGACAGACATTTTCAATTTATCTTTGTACGATTGTGTTTATTTTACCTACATGTGATCAAGAGCATCGGCCTTAAAATATGTCTATCATTGATATGATTAGCCACCCGGCTCCTGTTTGTAATAAGTGGATTTTTGTGTACATGTGTATCTTTTTTTAATTTTTTTTTATGTGTAATATCGTATGCTGTCCGCGTCTTTTATAAATAAGTAATATACTCACCTATTATTTCATTGTTATTGGTTATGGCAGAATAGCAGATTACTGAGTCATAGACCAATGTGCGTTGTATTTTTATTCTATTTTACTGTGTTTGAGACAAATAAACAATTTTTTATTTTAATTTTATTATTTATTTTATTTTAAGAGTGACGTAACTTTATCAATTTTATTAACATGTATGTAGGTACTTATTAAGAAAAGGAAATATGAAAAAATAACTATAGATGACAAAGGGTTAAACTGCAAATATTCGTAGCGCTGAAGTCTAAACCATATATCGTTACAGCAACATCAATGAAATCGCTACATTACCTATATACATAATACACTTTAGTGGTACACACAATACGTTCCTATACCCTTGTGTAGGAAGATCCTCCCTAGGGGGAGCGACGATCTTCGCAAGGTGGCTGGCAAAAGCTGGGTGAGAGTAGCCGCGGATCGTGCACTTGGAGAGGCCTATACCCAGCAGTGGACTACATCGACTAATGATGATGATGATAATAAATGATAAAACGGACATTTTTATTTAGACTAAAATTTAAGAACGTTAAAACCTTTTACCATGTTTCTTAAAAAAAAATACTAAAACAACTTGGTTTAAGAGAAAAAATATCTAGATGAGCACGGATCATCTCAAAAGATTCTTTCACAGTTCGTTACAGGCCTCCGCCGCCTCCCGATAGGATTGATGATGGAATAACTCCGGACGGTCGCATTATGCACGATCAAGTTGGCAGTGAGAAATGGAAGGATTAATTCCTTTCTTCCTGAGACGTTTTCGGCGTTTTTCTTCCCTGCTGCTTTTAGGGTACCGTTGTCAGAGACAAAGTATTATTTTTAATATTCTTGAAAATAATTACTTTTGTATCGTTTTTTTCAAAACATTTTTTTATCTATTACCCATTCAGAATTTGATGGTGATGGTAAGACTTTCAATTCTGAATTTTACATGTATTTTTCTTTATTTCATTACTTGCTTACCTGTCATCACTTGCAAATTTTTATGTTGGGGGCTGGACTGGGGAACGAGCCTTCCCTATGAGCTGAACGAGCCATATACCACCACGCGGGCCCAGTACGGATTGGCTTTACATGCCTTGCGAAGCACGACGGAGCTCTATATTTTTTGATTTTTTTTTTAAATTTACGGTAAAGCTCAGTGCCTTGATCTCTCACCTGATGTTAAGTGATGATAAGGCCAACTGGTGGAAGCGCACTTCACCCGGAATCCTCAACTAGTGAGGCACTGGCTATCTTATCTCTAGCTGCCGGAACACAACAATGCTATAATGCTACAAACATTGATGTTATGGCAACATATTCAGATAAGATGGTGGTAGCTAGCCAGGCGGATAAACAAGTCCAACCACCAACCAAACCGAGTACACAAACATGTACCCCCTGCTGGGAATTGAACCCGGGACCTCTGAGTCTAAACCGGTCGTCTTAACCACTAGACCACAGAGGTGGATATAAAGTTTTGATCACCTATCCGATGACCGGACTTTGCAAAAGTTACTTTCCCTTAGCACTCGCAGACGGGACGCGTTAACCACTGCGCTATCGAGCTCCTCCTAAGGAACTCGTTTCATCATCATCATCATCATCAGCCTACACACGTCCACTGCTGGACATAGGCCTCTCCTTATGCACGCCACTGAGCACGCTCCGCGGCTACTCTCATCCAGCTCTAGCCAGCCACCTTGCGAGGATCACACCAAGACAGAAGACACCTAGTCTGAGGGCGTCCAACAGTTCGTTTGCCGATACACGGTCTCGAGAACTCTAGTCGAGAACTCGTTTACCCCAACGGTTGTCGAACTCACTTACTCGAAAAGAATTTAAAAAAATTAAAATGAAAATGAAAATTTTCTTTATTGTACATACACCATAGTTTAAAAGACATAAAGAGATTTTAGTATTGTCTCGCTATGGAACCTTGCAAGTTAAAGCAGCGTTTACACTTGACGGCTTGTTAACAATCAAGATTGATGAGACTTTTTATTTCAGTTCAAAAAGAATATGAAATAAAATTAGCTTAAACAGTATAACAAGCCTCAAAAGGGAATTTCGAAGCGTTTTTAATGCAGACTCTTTTATGGAAATTACAGAGATAGTAGGTACAAATGCAGGGTTCAAAAAGAATTTACAAAGCATTTATTATTAATTTTTAAACCCTGCAAGTTGCAAGTAAGAGACACCGCAGACATGCTACTTTTAGCATCAGCGATCGGCGATTCAGTCGCTTTTTAGAAGCTAAATGCAGCGACCACACATCCCACACCGCACACTTAAAAACGCCAAACGCGGCGATCAGTCGCTTTTCGGAAGCTCGACACAGCTTCTGATCGTTACACTCCGCACACATTCGGATGCCCGGTCGCATCGATTTGCATTGAGTTACCGATCCAGCTTCGGAGCAGTCGCTAAAACGCGCGATTACGATACCGCGTCCGAACCGAACGCATGAAGTCGCAAAATCGCGATGCTGCATCGATAAGAATCTCACGATTTTACTGCAATCGAACGCAGAGAATCGCCACAATGTAATTCAGCATCGATACAGTCGCAAAATCGACGATCACCGATGCTAGAAGTAGCATGTCTGCGGTGTCGCTAAGGGAACGGTAGTTTAAAATGTTGTTCTCGCTTTGAGTTAAGTAACAACTTAGGTATTCTTATTATCCATAGCTTTTAATGTAACCCGAAAAATTGTGCTTGTGATAACCAACCAGCATTTGGCAAGCGTGTATACGCTTAAACTGTGTTGACTTGATTTCAATGATGAATGCCCAGCGGTGGGGCAGTATTAGGCATACTTTATATTAACACAATTTTAACGTAGATGAGGAGCTCGACGGAGCAGTGACTAATACGCCAAGTCTGCCATTGCTAAAGTTTCACAACGGCCAGTCATCGGACGGATGACTAAAAATGTATCATCTCGATCTCCTCCATGCTTTGGAAGGCACGTAAAAAGGCTGCTAATGCAGCATAGACAAACTAAAACGGGGGAAAGTAGAAGCGAGTGTGTAGTTACGATGGTTTTGTCGCTAAGCTATAGGCAAGTGTATAAATGCAACGGGCGACTACTCGCACCACTCGCATCATACAAAACATCAATATTCATTCGACCAAAATGTATGGAACAGCTGAATTTTATTTTCGAGTTAGGGAGTTGGTCCAATAGTACCTAAGAGTTGTTCATTTGTATCACGGGAGCCTGTCAAGTATGCCTAATACATCTCAGAAGGTTTGGACGGTGATAAAAAAGTCTACATATGTACATGCATACATCTCTTTTACTGACACATCATATGCTGGTCTGGGACGTGGAAAGAATGTAACAGCTGCCTAACTTGCCGGGCATCTTATACGAGTTAACTAAGGTCAAGGGTTCCAAGGTGCTCTCACATCAGGCAATCGGCTAGGAACCTGTAACTGATGTTATCTACTCCACCTCGGAGCCTTACCTTAATTTCCACCTCGGAGTCCTACTTTGATTATGCAAAATGTGGCGAAGAAGTAATTTAACGGCGAGTTTTCTTAAAAGTTTTGATTGTAATGCTCTGTCTAACCCTTTGTGGAAGAAGAATACGAGAATATGTACGTGTCTTGAGCGAAAAATAGTCGATAGTTTGTTTTTTATTACCGATCGAACTACTGCCTCAATGTTTAAACACATATCATAGACATCCCAGGATTTATAACAAAGCAATGTCTTTAGAGCTCGTCAGCGAAAACTTGCGAGTGCAAAATTTCTCCTGCCAATATGGCCGAATGGTAAAAATATGAAATTCGTTCGGCGCGCCCGCCGCCGGCCACGCCGTGACTTTTCATTTGCGCACATTATTAGATTTGACTTATTGAGCTTGGACACCTTGGTAGACTGAAACAAGGAAATGTGTGGAGACACCTTTTCATTTTTTTTTAAATATAGCACGTCGAATGACTTTACTCTGGAAATGAAGTCCAGACGCTAAAAAAACAGGTGCAGCGTGCAAACAACGCAGCATCAGTCGCCCTAACCCTGCCGGCCCACAAGATGCCTCTTCACCCCTCGTTTGAAAGACCCCATGTTATAGTAAGGGAGATCGTGTTAAAACTTTTGCAATATAAATTACATGGTCGACATAATGTCTAAAGCATTCTCTGCCATTCAGCAACAGGTTGGTGTAGAAATGACATTTACTTATCGATTTAGCAGTTTATTTAGTGTAAGACTTATCATACAGGTTTATAAATCCCAGCCCCAAGACTTCACTGCTAGATCAAAAGATACTTTATAGAGTCCACTTTGCATAAAACGAAAATCTAACCCGATTAAAATAAAAGACGGTTAATCTTCATAAAATCAGCTGATGATGAAGATGATGAATCTTCTTAGAATGATAATATGCTCGTTATAGCCATAGGTTAATGTCAGTAGTCTAATGGATGTATGAAGATGAGCCACCATTTCACGCATTCAACCCAAGCATCTTTCCGATTGACTCATCACTACCCGCTCATTTTATGTCCCCACTGCTGGAGCGTGGGTCTCACAGGGCGACATAAGTTACCACGCGGGCCTAGTACGGATTGGTGATTGTTGAAGCTGAAACCAACGGCTTTCCTTTGCCTTGCCATGCCTTTCAAAGGTCGGAGGAACTTAAGATGATACATTTTTTGTCACCCATCCGATGACAGGCTTTTGCGAAAGTGCCTTATTTTAGCGATCGCAGACCGAGCGCTTTTATCACTGCGTTTGCTACCGGACTTTTTTACTTTGTTTTCTACTCCACTGCGCTTTGTGCTGAGTTCAGCTGTGCCAGGTAACCAACGAATTTCCTCAGTTCCTCGCAGTTCCCCTCCCCCCTTGGACTTTTCGCTATACTCCAAATGTGTATCACGCTTATTAACTTGATTAGAAACACGTAGCAAGTTTATTTGAAGGGTATAAACATGTAGTTAAGTAAGTGGGTGTGGGTTCGGTTACGCGTGCGCTATCCATGCTTTTGTAGTTAATAACCTTTAAATCGATTACCTTGGTTTAAAATTGATGATATCTATTTGAAATAAATTATATAAATATTTTGTAATATAACTATGTCCAGCTATTTATTAAGTTTTACAAAGTTTTTGTTAAGTTTTTTAAGTTTTTTTTCCATTTAACAAATTTCATACGTTTTTTGATAGTAATCAGTGAAACAAAAAAAACTACATTTATTTTTTCTAGCTAACTTACCTCAATGGCGCAGTGGTAAACGCACTCGGTCTTCGATTGTTGAAGCTAAGTCACACTCGCAAAAGCTGTTAATAAGATGGGCAACCAATATTTTTTTCCATTGTAAAAAGTTTTAAGGTGAAGCGCCAAGCCAAGTTTATTTTTAGCTAATTCTAAAGTAGAAATAAAAGCATAAGGGTCATACTCAGTCGATTGTTGCCAGAAAGGAAAAATATATTTATACCATTTGAAATCTTAACCGACCGTCCACGCGTAAACGTTGTCACCGTGCCGCTCTGTGCATTATTTTTCAAAAGTATAATATAAAGTGATCATCTTTAGACTTATTCTATATTGGATTGTAGCTTAATCCATTAGCTTTCTCACAGTGTTAACAGTTCATATACAGGTTCAGTACTTTTCAAGCAATCATCGTATTCATTTGTTAATTTGTTTCGTGGATTGTCAAGTGCGTTAGCTGAGAGACAGCGTGTCGCCGTAACCGGTTTATTAGAGAGTGAATCCCAACCGCCGGCGACCTTGCCAGGCAAGTGGCGGTCTTATCGAGTGGAGCGTGCGCTCATTATCCTTTGAACGGAAGGTGTCTTTGTGTTGCTGCCGGCTCGTGCATCGTTATTTGAATTGTCAGCTGACCGCACGGTAAACAAAACATTATGAATTGTCTTGCTTGTAGTAAGACTGTTGTGCGTGGAGAATTGATAAGCTGTATGGCATGCAGGGGTGCATACCATTTTGGCTGTTTAGGTATGACACCTGATTACTTTTTAAAACACCAGACCGAGCTCAAACATTCGTGGAAGTGCCATTCCTGCGTTAATGTTACTCGTCGTCGGAACGATGGCACGCCTGTGCGTAGCCGATTTGAGGTGCTGCAAGAGGATGCCGATATGTCATGTGATGAGCTGCAACTTAACACCCCTGCTGCGTCGAATTCGATCCGTATTGTTTCACAGGAGCAACAAAGGTCGGTGCTGTCTTCTGTGAATAGTACTAACAGTCGATCATCGTTGCCGAATGAGCCATCCGCAGCCGCAGCTGGAGTTATCACATATGACCAGTTCGCTAATTTACTCGAATCGAAACTCGATAGCTTCAAGTCGTCTATCCTAAGTGAAATCAATACGTCTATTAAAAAAGAAATATCGGGTGCGATTGATCGAGTCAGACTGGAGTTCACTGAGACCACTGACTTCTTGGCTGCTGAACAGAAAGACCTGAAAGGTGAAATAAAAAATGTCAACAGTAAAGTGAATACTCTTGAGACGGACAGCACCAAAATGCGGTCGGAATTGACTGACCTTAAGCGTCGCTTAGCAGTACTGGAAAAGGTTTCTAGAAGTAACAATTTTGAAATCCAGATGTTACCGGAGCGTCAAAGTGAAAATCTTTCCGTTATTGTGAAGAAACTCTGTGACGTAATCAAAGCTCCCATCAAGGACGGTGATCTGTGTGCTGTTCGCAGGGTCGCTAAATTGGACACCTCATCAAATCGACCCCGTAATATACTAGTCACTCTGCCCTCGGAGCGCCACCGTGATCACATTATATCTGCCTACAAGAGGTATAATAAGGCCCAGAGAGCTGATCCATTGAACTCAGTACACCTAGATATTCCTGGAGAAAGAAGAACTGTTTACTTGTCTGAACACCTGGCTCCTGAGTGTAAAAACCTGCATGCAATAGTTAGAAAAGTTGCCAAAGAACGCGGTTTTAAATATGTTTGGGTTAGGTACGGGCGAGTATATATTCGAAGGGATGAGTCATCACCTGCCACTGTAATTAAAGATGTTGCTTGCCTGTATAAGCTAGTTTAAATATTATTTATTTTTATTTTTATTTTTATTTTATTTTTAATAATTTAATAATTAATTTTGATATTTGGTACATTTTTGTGATTGTTAATGTTAATTTATTATCAAAATGTGAATAGAATACGTTCAAAGATTACTGATTTATTTTTGAATACACTTAATAATAATTATGATATAATTTGCTTAACGGAAACTAACCTTAACTCAGGATTATTTGATGGTGAGCTGTTTGATCAGCAGCGGTATGTTGTGTTTCGTAGAGACCGTGAAACCACTTGCATAAAAAAGGTTGAAGGTGGGGGTGTATTGATTGCTATTCATAAGAAATACAATGTAATAAGGCAGGCGGCTTGGGACAGTTCGGTTGAAGATGTGTGGGTCACTGTGGAGCCTAGCGACATGTTCTCGTGCAGAATTAATATATGTGTCTGTTACTTGCCTCCGGACTTGCCGCTGAGCGATTTTAAGGGCTTCTTTACGAACTCCGAAAAGGTTTTGATGAATGTACAAGATAATTCCGTAAACCTTGTACTTGGAGATTTCAACGTGCCTGAAATGTCGTGGATGTCAACGTCTGGTAGGTCTGCCTTGACTCCTGGTCCCTCTGTAAGCATAAGGTCTTCCCTGCTTATGAGTACTGTTTCACTCTGTGGACTATCACAGCTTAACTGTATACCTAATAAAAACGGTAGGTTCCTGGACCTGGTTCTAAGTACATCTGACGGAGTTACTGTGAATGAGGCTGACCCTCTTACTCGATTGGATGAGCACCACCCTTCGTTGTGCATTGATCTTAATTTAGGAGCACTCCCAGTAAAGAAATTGAGAAAGAATAATAGCCGTATACTTAATTTCAAAAAGTGCGATTACGACAGTACTAGACATGCGCTTAGTGAGATAGACTGGTCAGAGGTTCTTTCTGATAAGGATGTAGACATTGCTGTTGACAGGCTTTACGCGGAGTTGAATACCGTAATTAAAAAACATATTCCTCTTACTACGATCAGGTATAGTGAATTTCCTTCCTGGTATTCACCTTTATTGATAAAGTGTATAAAGAACAAGGAAAAATTTCACAAAAAATTTAAAAAATATGGTAACCCAAGGGATTACGATACATTTGCCTCGTTACGCACCACGTGCAAACGCCTTATTAAATCCTGTCACAATTCTTATCTCTCTTTTGTCGAAGATTCTTTGAGAACTAATGTAAAATCTTTTTGGAAATATATAGGCCACAAGAAGGGAGCCAGTGGCATACCTCAAACCATGACGTATGATAACACCACAGTAACTGATGGAGAGGCGATTTGTGAACTGTTCTCAAGCTATTTCCATTCTGTCTTCGAATCCCCTACCTGTCTGGAGCTTAACCCTAGTGACTGTGACATTGCCTGCAGTAGTAACCTTTCTTATGTTTCGTTAACGCACGATGAGGTTTTTCTTAAGCTTAAGCAGCTTGACCCTGCTAAGGGCGCAGGTCCTGATGGAATTCCCTCTAGGTTTTTGAAAGAATGTGCCCTTGAGCTATGCTTTCCCTTGACGCTAGTGTTTAACTTGTCGCTTAAATCTGGCAACTTCCCGTCATCTTGGAAGACTGCACATGTCGTTCCCGTCTTTAAGTCCGGTAATAGATCAGACTGTACCAACTATCGACCGATAAGTATCTTATCAAGCATGGCTAAACTGTTTGAAAGTGTGATCTATGAGCATATATATAAACACGTCAAACCTTTTCTTTCCGATACTCAACATGGCTTCATGAAACACAAATCCACAACAACTAATCTTCTTGAATATAAGAATTACCTTTGCTCGGTTTTCGCTGAGGGCGGACAGGTTGATTCAATCTACACGGACTTTAGGAAGGCATTTGATAAGGTCAATCACTTCTTGCTTTGTCGTAAACTTAGTTCGTGGTATGGTTTTCATGGAAGCTTACTAAGATGGGTTTGTTCCTACCTTAATATGAGAAGTCAGTTAATTACGCTAAAGGGATATGCATCTGCCCCAGTTCCTATTACGTCTGGTGTGCCGCAGGGGTCTCATTTGGGACCACTGCTTTTCTTGATATTCATCAACGATCTCCCTCACCGCTTGGTGTCTCCTTGTCTTTTGTATGCGGATGATCTGAAGATATATGCGACAATTAGAAGCACCAACGATTGTATCACTCTTCAGAGTGATCTTGACACCATTACTGAATGGTGTCAGTGCAACCAAATGCATTTAAGCATTGATAAGTGTCATATAATTTCTTTTACAAAAAAGAAGAAGCACAAAATTTACTATGACTACTCACTAGATGGTCACTTGTTGCATAGGTCTTCGGTTGTGCGGGATCTTGGTGTTCTGTTTGATCAGCAGCTGACTTTTAGAGATCATTGTGACCATATTGCATTGAAAGGTTGTAAAACTCTAGGTTTTGTCGCTAGAGCCACAAAACATTTTAAAAAGAATATGGGTTTCTTGCATCTTTACTACAGCCTTGTCAGATGTAAACTTGAGTACTGTTCTGTGATTTGGTCACCTAGCTATGTAACCCACTCAAACATAATAGAGAGTGTTCAAAGGAAGTGTCTAAGAATATTATCTTACAGATCAGGCCTTGGCCGCTGTCTCAACTCTTATTCCGATAGACTTCAGCATTTCCGAATTACCTCTTTGTGCGTGCGGCGCAAGCAACAGGATCTCCTCCACTTATACAAAATAGTGCATTCCTTATTTGACTCCCCAAGCTTATTGTCACTTCTCAATTTCAATATTAGAATCCCCTTGCGTAACCGTAAAAAACAGACCTTTATCTTGCAAGTCTATAGGAATAATACCTCCTTTTACAATCCCGTTGTACGCATGTGTCGTACATACAATGAGCTGTCGCAGGTTGGCGGTGACCTGGACATTTTTGTGCCGACCCTCGCCATGTTTTACCGTACTGTCAGAGAGGTACTCTCTGAAATTGTATAAATGTTATTCTGTTGTTAAATGTTTTGTTTCACTGTATGCTTTTGGAATCCAATTTAATTAAATTAATTGTAACTTTATTTAACTCATTGTAATTTAATTCATTGTAATTTAAATTTTTGTAATCTAATGTAATTTATTGTAATTTGATTTATTTAATAAATTTGAGTATTAATTTTTAATTCTGTCGTGGTGACAAGTAGGTAAGTTTGCGCAAAAATTTTATATAATGCTGTGTGTACACGTTTTTGGGTCTTGATCTAGTTTTAAACTATTATAATTCCTGACTTCTATTTCTATTTGATTGTTACCTGTTGTGTATGCCAATAAATAAATAAATAAATAAATAAATAAATAAATAAATAAATGACTGCGTTCAAAATCTATTTGGCGTTACTAATCCTGAGTCACGAAACTTAATAATAATAATAATAATAATAATAATAAACTTTATTTGCACACAAAAAAACAGATACTGACAAATTTATAAAAACATATAGAACAAAATAGGCGGCCTTATTGCTAACAAGCAATCTCTTCCAGGCAACCTTGGGCGAAAAATAATAAAATAAAGAAAATAAAAATGGGTGCAAGTAAAAATAAACTAAATTATAATAATAACATCAAATAAAAAATAAATAAAAATAAAACATAGAAAAGGGAAATAAATATAATAAACAGAGCTTATGCAATATAAATCATAAAATAAATAAACATAGCTAAGGTGAATTTAAAAAAAGACTCCGAACCTGACCCCTGAACGACTCCAACGTGCGAGCACTTCTGATGTGCTCTGGCAAAGAGTTCCATAACCGGACAGCATGCACAGAAAAGGAATAGGAAAGGAAATCAGTTGAGTGAAGAGGAGTCGCAAGAGCTAGGTTATAGGCAGAACGCAAGGTATGGCTTGAGAAAGTGGAACGGAAGGAGAAACAATTTTGAAGATATGAAGGTGAAGTGGGTATAAAGAGGACAGTATACAGAAAGGAAAGAACGTGTAAGTCTCTACGCCGGCGAATTGGCAGCCATTTAAGCTGAGCTCGGAAAGTCGAAACATGGTCATACTTCCTCAAGTTATAAATAAACCGAATACAGAGATTCTGCAAACGCTCCAGTTTATTTAGAAGTTCCTCCGAAAGATCAGCGTAGCAAACATCAGCGTAGTCAATGATGGAAAGCAGGAGAGTTTGCGCCAGAGTGATCTTTGTGCTAATCGGCAAGAAATTACGAAGACGATTGAGTGAACTGTACGCAGCAAAGACCCTTTTCCGAACAGCATCAACTTGCGAATGCCAAGTGAGACACTGGTCAAAAACAAAACCCAAGTTTCTCACTGTCTTTGAGTATGGTATATTAATGCCGGCGAAGTTGACAGAAGGTAACAGCCCAAAATCGATCCTCGAAACAAAATAGGAACTGCCGATGATGATTGTCTGAGTCTTACTTGGATTGACATCGAGACCAAACGATTTGCTCCAGTCAAATATAACCTCAAGATCCCTGTTAGTGACCTCAACAGCACGAGAAAGGTCTAATAGTGGTGCTTGTGTGTAAATTTGGAGATCATCAGCATACAAGTGATAGGAACATGAAAGCGGCTGTGTAATTGAGTTTATAAAGATTGAAAAAAGAAGAGGAGATAAGACGCCACCCTGAGGGACACCAGCATTAATATTGCACCATGATGAGAAAGAATCCTCAATACGTATGCGCTGCCGGCGCCCCAGCAGGTAACTTTGAAACCAATCAACCACGGCAGGAGATATGCCAAGAGAACGTAAAACACCGAGGAGAATATCAAAATCTACTGAGTTAAAGGCATTACTAAAATCTAATAATGTCAATAGAGTAAGTGGGCGTTTCTCCATACCACGATGAATATCGTCGGTTATTTTAACCAATGCTGAAGTCGTACTATGACCCGTACGGAATCCGGATTGAAATGGGTTAAGGAGACTATTTTTGTTTAGAAAAGCAGTGAGTTGACGATGGATAAGCTTTTCAATGACTTTAGAAAGGAAAGGTAGTATGGAAATGGGACGGTACTCTGAGTATAAGGTAGGATTTGACTTTTTGGGAAGAGGGATAACAGAAGCCTCTTTCCAAGCATTCATTCACTCATTCCTCTGGTTTTGCGGGTGTCCATGGGCGGCGGTGATTGCTTTCCATCAGATGACCCGCCTGCTCGTTTGCCTCCTTCTTTTATAAAAAAAAAAAAAAAAAAGCAGACGGAAACACTCGAGATGCAACTGATGTGTTAAGGATGTGAACTACAATGGGAGTAAGGGTATCTAAAATAGGAAGGATCATATTACGACTTATTGCATCAGTACCCACAGCATTAGAGCTTATGGAGAGTATAGTTCTAATCTTGTCCCAACTTAATAAGTTGGGACAAGATTAGTTTAATAAAAATAAATATACATATATATTTATGATTATTTAATAAAATGAGTCCTATTTAAATGTTTTATTTAGGAGGAGTTAGTTAGCTTTAGCCGAAGTTAAACAAAGCAATAAATACTCGTAACAACTAATCTTTAAAAAGTTAAAACTGGCATTGTGACACACAAAAAAATTATGGACAAAAATTTTCAACAGTTTGAAACTTTCAGAAAATCTATATTTTAATTAAAAATAAAACAACATTACATACTAAATATTCATAGTAAAGCTTAACATCACTATAAATAAAAAATTGTCTATAATTTAGATATTACTCAACTTTGAAGTAGTGGGACAAAAAAAAACTAAATGTACACTTTTTCTGAGTATGACCCATTATTAGTATTTTTGTATCCTCGACCGACAATTTAGAACCAACCTGAAGAAACATTACAAAAGCAAAAAAATCAGGAATCGAGATTCACGCCGCTATTTTTCTAAAACGATTAAAACACCACAAAAAAGGTTTCGACCTATAACACAATTTATTGTAAACCTTTTTACAGCCTTTGATGTCCGCAACCCTTCGAAACAAAAGAAAACGCAAAGCCATTTCAACATCAGAAACATTAAAGTACGCTTGGAGTACGGAAAAAACAACATTTTTGGCCAATGAGAGAGAGTTCCGAAAAACCGCCCGAAGCCCACGGTACGTGAAAGCTCTGGCTTTAACAAATCAAAGGGCATTAAACAGTAGCACTTTAAAAGTTCCGAAGTAAAACAATTCTATTACGGTACCCAATTAATTTGGGGCGCTCCGGCCAAATGTTTGGCTACCTCTTGATACCACGTAATCGAATTTACATTTGGCATAAATCGCTTAGGCCGCGGTCCCACGGAACTGCCGGGAGTGCGCGATGAAGCATACGCTTTTTTAATTTTATATGGAGAACAAAACAAATTGCATAAAAAAATATGCCACAAACATGATAAGTTCAATACCAGACAGTAATCCTGCATAAGTTGACGTTTTTTAATTTATATGGACAACATACAGATGTCATTGAAACGAGAAATAATAGTTGTATGTTTAGGTAATCCTTTTCCTTAAAGTCGGTTCTGGCGCTTCGCTGGCCGCTTTCATGGCACGCTTGCTACGATCGCTCGGCTCGTTCCGATCCGATCCGAACCCTTCGGAGAATCTAGTAGGGCACGGGGACACACTAGTGCGCTATGCCGTTCCCTCTAGAAAACCTCCGAAGGTGATTCGTTTCACACGGCTTGAGGGACCCTTTACGTTCCTCGCCGCCCCCAAAAAAGCCCGGTGAAGCTGAATATGCCGTCTGAGGCAATCAGCAATCTCTCTCCAAAAAAAACATCGCTCGGCTCGCACGTTTCGGTAGGTAACACGTTTCGGTCACACGGTTTGAGGAACACTTAAAGCTTCTCACCTCCCCAATAAAGTCCGGTGTCGCTGTGCTTATGCTAGCAAGCACTCTCCAAAAAATATAGGTATATTGAGAACGAGGCTTTAGTAGCGAACGTTTTTACGTGGACGATTGGTTAAATAACGGGCCGTTGAAGTTTCATCTGACGAGTTTTAATGAAAGTTTCGTAAATGGGTGAGTCCACTCAAACTGCTGCGTCTGTGCCGGGATGAATGAACTAGGGGGTATTAAAGGGAGCTAATGATTTTAAATGCCTTTTTTTATTAAGAGGCGTTCGGTTTTGGCGCGATCGTGTTTTCCTTTTTCTTTGCGACGATCGTGAAAGTTAAAATGACCGTTCGCTATTCGATAAGTTTCGTATGTATAAATTATTTAATTTTGTCACCGTGTATTGATCACGTAAAGTTTAAAAAACAATATACTATACTGTTAGGTACAAACACTCAATTTCGAAATGAAACACTCTCGAGGCACTAAGCCCACGCGAAACGTGTAATCCCAACACATTTACACAGCAGAACAATACGAAGCGGCGCCCTTTGAAAGTTTACATCAAAGGCGCCGCGTACAGTCGCGCGCATCAGTCTTCATTAAACATTAGCAAGTTAACTAAATCACGTAGACTATCGCGCTTTGAAATAACGAAGGAGCTTCCCGGACATTGAGCGGCTTTTACACGGCACGACACGATCACGATGCGACTACGCGACTTTTCAGTCTCACTACTCAGCATTGTGGTTTTAACAAATTATACAAATAAAAATACAAACAGATTATTTTATAATTAAATTAAAAAAAAAAAAAATTGTCATTGAAATAAATTCTTATAATAATTTTAAGGCCTATCTATGTAGTTAGGCCAGTGTAAATTTATTTTTGTAATTAGACAAAAGAGTTATTATTTATTGCTAATCATAATTGTTGTTTTGATTACATTAACATCTTTACGGTACGCAATCATTAGTAGAACTTTGACCTTTTGCACGTAGAGGCCTAGGGGCCCTTCGACAGTTTCTTGTAACCAATAAGTTTTCCTACATAATGCTTTGCTCTTTCTTGGTGTTGTACTTGTTATCCAAAAGGGTGACAGACGTATTATTCTTTAGTACAATTAACTTGATTTGCAATTTTTGCAAAGGCAAATTTTGTGACCAAATTCTAGTATCTATTGGTTTCGGTTGTTGTCGAAAGATGGCAGCCGTAAAAACTCAACTCACATTGGCTAGCCTTGGTAGATTCTAGCCGGATCTCCCCAAATGTTACTATTTGTGTGCGACCACCTAAGCCTTGGTTTATTTAAAAATAGATTACAATATGGTGGTGCTCCAATCGTACAATGTAAACGCACCTTGTGACGTAATGCCCGTTATTACGTAAATTTCTCTCTCAGTCGGTTATTGGGGCAACGTGGCTCGCGTTTTTATGAACGCATCAGATTCGCAATGAGTTTGTACTGTGTTCTGTATATTGAGTTACATGATTATTTATAATATTCATTTAAACATCCCGCCGGTAAACACAAATGTTGAAAAAAATTCCACGAGCAGGATTTGAACCTGCACCCTTCTGACATACCGGGTCAGGTGCTGGTTGGCTATGGCCGTATACATTTTAATTCATCTGATATTACTTAATTACAAATTTCAAATTGTTAATTTTAGTAATACTAGTTTGAGATCATTGTTGACTAACAATGATAACGATGATAAATAAGTAAATATTATAATAATTATTAATATTTATTTTGTAGCCTCGTCGTATGTTCTAACCACGTTCTAACACCGCGGAAGTAGACATGGGCGTTTTCGTTTTATCACCAAAACCGTTATGTAACCGATATGAAGTTTTCATATCGATATGGATAACCGTTTTTAGATATCGATATCAGTAGGTACAGTTTACTAACGTTGCGTGCGTTAATGCGTTGTGTCTTGTTATTAGTTACGGCAAACCAACAACAAACGATAACGCGCATATTTGTCGAGTTATTTAAATAGATATGTAACACAGATCGCGCTCGCTCAGTTAGTTTATGGCGATTTCCCTTCATGCTTTACTAGGCTTAGGACTAACAGAAAAGCTTTGTAAGTTTGTATTTTTAAAAGTGCAATACTTGAGTAAAGTTAAGTAGAAAGATAAAAGGAAACTTATTATTAACAAATGTTACTTTTCTGGCGCATTTAAAAATCGTCATATTTACAATGATTTTTCATGTAATTGTACATTTACATTTTTTTTAATATACAATATTTACAGTTTTTTAGTATACAATATTTAAAGACTTTTTATTTTAAATCTGTCTTCTTGGATAAGGACAGATTAGCATTTAAAAATGCAAGCTGTTCTACTTTTTTTGATTTCAAGCGACATCTCTTTTCATTGATTATTAGCCCTGTCTTAGAAAAGAGTCGCTCACAGGGAACTGAAGTTGCGACTATGTTGCACTTAGTTCGGTACAGGTCCGATAAGTGTGGGTAAATAATTTTATGGTCTCTCCACCACTGCGATGGGTTATTCCATTTTCCTTCGGAATCTTTGCGAGGCAGCATCTCGTCATCTAAATACATCTGCAATTCTCTAATGGCCCGCGTTTGAGAATTTCCTTGGGGCTTATTTTTCCTTAGTATGTCATCAAATTTCTCCCAAGCACTAACATTTGGAGTTGTAACATTTGCTATTTCTTGCATTGCATCACATGTAGTCTCAGATGATTTATTTTTATTTATAAGACCAATTATTAAGGAGTGTGCGTGTTTTTTTAACTCAGACACAGCGTGCTCATTATTGAAACATAATAGTTTAAAACGCGGATCTAATAGTGTGCATAGGCCAAAAGTTTTGCTGTGCTGCACGCCGGCAAATCTTTCACTCAAGCCACTTTTTAAGTATGTGATAGTTTCTTCTACATCTGGGTACCACGATCCATACTTCTCAGAGTTTAAAAAGTCGTCACAAATTTCTTTCAAACAGTTCGTGACCACTATGACCATGCTTCCTGTCAAATATTGAGCGCCGCTCATTGTAGAAGTGACCTCTTCGAATGGCTGTAAGATTGTGCATACTTCTCTCATTATGTCCCAATCCATGGTACTAATATCAGGCCAATCTCTTTCTATTAACGCCATGCAATGTTTCACAGCTTCTTTTAATAAAGTAAAACGGCGCAACATAAAAAAAACCGAATTCCAACGTGTCGGTACTTGTTGAATTAGCCGTTTGGGCTCACCACACTCTGTCATATTTTTTAATTGGTAGCTAAGAAGCATGTCTGTTGCACTTGTACTGCGTTTAAAATGCCCCACAATTTTTTTTACATTTTCTATTAATTGTTCTAATGGTTTAAGCGCACTCGTTACTATTAAATTTAGGGAATGTGCATAGCAGCCATAATGCTTCCACTGCAATTCATTTTCTATTGCCTTAACAATGTTACGAGCATTATCAGATATTGCGAAATTCACTTTAGTGGTTAAGTTCCACTCGTCAGTGACTCTTTTTAACTCTTTTGCTAAATTAGTGCTCGTGTGACTCTCATTGAGACTTTTGCACTCCAATAAAATTTGTTGTGGCTCAAAATTCGGGTCTATGTAATGAGCAGTTACTCCAATGTAACTCTCTGTTTGTGAAGATGTCCAACAATCGGTTGTCAGACATACAGAGCTGGCATCTCGGGATATTAACTCTTTTGTTTCCTTTAAATTGGTATAATATAGCGCAGGAATCATAGCTGACGATATCGTTTTCCTACTGGGCAATGTATACCCTGGAATGTTCTTAACAAATTTTTTAAAACCTTTATCTTCCACAATCCGGAAAGGCTGATAATCGGTAATAAATAACTCCAGCAAATCCCTATCCACTTTTTTTCGTTCTTCCGGAGTCATTTTTTTTTCAACATAATTGTGTAATGTTCTTTGTCGTTTGCGTGACACTACTACTGGCACCTCAAAGATTGGCTGGTTCTTATTGGTAACGGCCGTCGCCGGTGCCGCGCTGGTAGACGCAACCGCAGAACTAGTAGACGGAGACGCAGAACTGGTGAACGCAGCAGACGTACTTGGCATGAGATTTTGAGCCATTGTTCCAGTTTCACTATGTTCGTTCGTAGTATTCGTTTTTTGCGCTAAGTAAATCGAGCCATGTGATCTTTTTAAATGGGAATTTAAGTTACCGGTTGTTGATTTAAATGAAAAAGTCTGTGAACAATATTTACACACAGCCATAGAAGCAGCATTGTCTTTTTTATCAAAATGAGTCCATATCTCACTTGTCTTTCGCGACATTGTTAATAAAAAAATCTAAACTATAAAATACGTTGTCACTTAAAATGTTTAAATTAAACTAATTTAATTATTTACAAATTCTTAAAAACTAGGCATTAAAACTATTGTAATAATTAAAAGTAATCCTTTTATCCACTTTAACAAATGCACAAGTTGCACAACACAATAAACGCAATGTTTACTTTCTCAATTTTACGGCACGTGTCACCAAGGTCAAGAGCGCATCAAAACTATTACCAAAAAACTCTTTCAAACAAATCACAACTTTAGCTCTAGGTACTAAAACTAATTTCTTAAGCATTGCACCAAATAAACACAAATTCGCTTCATCTCTTTTACACCGCTATAAGAAGACAGAGACCAAGCAAATGACCTCATATTCGCTTCATCCATCTCTTTTACACCGCTCTTTAGTAAGAAAGAGAAGAAACGAATATCAATCCATTCAGTTGTGTGCACGGTTTTGCGTTTTGGTTATATCGTTTGCAGTTTTCATAACGTAGGTATTCTCGCGCGTGTTTTGATATCGTCTCGATAATATAGATATCATAGTTTTTGTAATATCGGTTATGTGCAACCGTCATATCGATATGATACGATATGAAACTCATATCGGTTATTAGTTACGTTTTGATATATCGAACTCATGCCTACGCGGAAGCGATAGAGAATAGAAAGACGCACCTCTAGACCAATCAGAAACAGAGGGAGAGAGATTTTAACTAATGGAAGCGTATTATTTTGAAAACAACAACAATTATTATGATCGCGTTAAATAAAAATGCACGATATTTTTGCTCTCCTGAAAAGTTGTCATTTTTGACTTTCGCGGTGTTAGAACTTAAGCGACGCTATGCTGTCTAATTGCTGGGAATAGACATCTCCAAGCCCTCTGCTTCACCACCATCACCAGCTATGAAGACTAGGACCTCTAGGTTAACTGGGTCGTGGGGGTGGGGAACAGTGCTAAGGTACTCATGTGCTACGAGTATGGTGTGTTGGGCATTATTGTTGCATATTGTAGCACTAATGTGTAGGGTATTGTGCATGTATAGTGTTTGAGTGTGTAGAGGCATTTAAAGGTTCTTTTTTATATTTACGGGTAAGCACAGTGCCTTGATCTCACTTGATGATAAGTGATGATAAGGCCAATGATGGAAGCGCACTCCACCCGAGATCCTCAACTAGTGAGGCACTGGCTATTTTATCTCTAGCTGCTGGAACACAACAATGCTACAAACTTTGATGTTATGGCGACTTAATTAGATAAGATGGTGGTAGCTAGCCAGGCGGACAAACAAGCCCCACCGCCAACCAAACCGAGTACACAAACGTGTACGCTAGGAATCGAACTCGGTACCCCAGGATCTAAGCCGGTGGTCTTAACCACTAGACCACAGAGGCGGTTAAAACTATGAATAGATAGATAAGATATTACTTACGTGTACATTGAACCGCTCCGTCTCCATCTTGTCGGTGCCGTTGAACCACTCGATCCTGGCAGCTGGTCTGGCTCCTGACGCGGTGCAGACCAGGGTGATCAGCGTACCCTGGGTGGCGTGTTCCCCCACTCCCAAGATGAAAGTTTTGTTGGGTGGCACTGCAAAGAAGGATTTATGGTTAAGAGAACGTTAGGGGAATTTCCATAAGGCGTTTTTGCATAAAATCTGGTTCACGACGTGACATGGAGATCGTTACCAGCTCATTTTATGTCCCCACTGCTGGGGCAAGAGCCTTTTCTATGGATGGGTTGAGAGAACAGCTTGGTGGTTGTTATCGACTGCTAATGCAGCCGGAATCAACGGTTTTACGTGCCTTCCGAAGCCAGGAGACACGAATATATGGAGTAGAAAATAAATTTACGTACCTACGTATATACTGTACGTTCAGAAATTACATACTTACCTACTGTTACGATTACAAACAGTTGTAGGAAATAATAATATTTATTATTTCCTACAACTGTTATACTACTACTGTTATACTATATATTTGTAGTATTACAAGTTAATAATATAGTATTATTTTACTTTATTTAATGATTGATTATTTTATATTTATTAATTGAATGATTATATTTAAATAATTATGTTATCTTTTTTCTATTTTCATTTTTGCTGTTATGAGACTGTTTTTTTTTTAATTCATAATATTAGATATATTTTTTATTTTTTTTCGTTAATAATGTAGTGGGTTGGATTGGCGAGTTTGTACTGTATTTGTTGCTTTTGTCATTATTGTAATTTGTATCTTGCGCGCGGATTCGGTGTTTAAGGATAAATTTTGTTTGTTATAGTGAATGTCTGCTATTTTACTTATTTTTTTTAATTTGTATGTATCTTGTGTAAGTACCGTTGATTGTTGATTGAAATTTAGGGAACTATAGGTTTATTTTACAATTAATTTTAGTATATATTTATAAATAATGTGTAACTGTTTGTTCCTAAATAAAAAAAAAAAATAATAATAATAATAATAATATTGTTCTTTTCAAAGATGTTTTGCATTATCGTCATACTAATAGTAGCGGTCTTAGATTTTATGATCTGAGGTAGCAGTATATCTTACTATTTAGATATATAAAACACCGTCATATGCTAACTAAGATGTCAATTTTAAAGTTAAATGCAGAAAGAAGCAGAATTTACACCTAGTAATCAAACCTGGTCATGACAATGTGATAACCAATTAATCAGCTTTAAAAAATATTTTTATTGCTGACAATAAACTCTTGTTATAAAGCTTGAGTACTCCATGTAGGTATTATGATTGACAAAAGGGTCAAGATGCTCCCTCCTATAAATATCGGAAGATAATTCAAAGTTCGCCGGTTAGAGAATCTAATTTGGTCTGTAGTCCTCCCCACTATGCCTCCGGGTGCGAGGGATGTTCAACCCTGATCGTATGGCCCTACGGGGGGCAGTGGACGAAGGTAGCGTTCATTTGTTACTAGCTAGGGTTGCCTATATGGGACATTCTTCGAAACAAAGTCTTTGGTGTTTTTGTAGCCAATTTACTGCACTTTCCTATTTGTCATTTAAATTTTTTAAATTAGCTTATATATAATATGCATAGGTATATATTTACAAACATCCATTACACGAACACTCGCACACAGTGCAGTATATGTATACTCAAACAGGTTATCTGTTTCTCATATGTTTCGATCTGTTTTTCTTTTTGATAAAAATTTGTTAAGTACTTTATTAAAATAAATAGTTACTATTTGCAGGGAGGGCCTGGCGACCTGTAGCCCAGGTTTCCTTTTTTTCTGAAACCTTTATCAGGCACCAGTCTCTCACAAATATAGGATGCTATCTAAATTGTTAGTTAATAAGCCAAATGGACCTATTTTTGTGATGGGAAAAATAAACATATTTTATTTTATTTATTTTATTAATCATCATATTATGATTGATCATCTCCGAATCCATTGATGCATGGAACAACTATTATATAATAGTACCTACAAATGCAACTCGGCCTCCGTTTGCTATTACCGTGACACATGCTGAGCTAGCTTGCCATATAGAGGTACGAAATTTCAAAACCTTCGTATTATTGTTAACATCACCATGTCATCATCATAATCAGCCCAGATCAGTCCAGTGCTGGATAGGTCCAGGTGCTGACGATGAGACCCCTATGTATCTTCCAATGAATGCCATACGAGAAAACAATATTGCACTACTTACTCGCATGACCCAGCTATCGCATTGCTAAGCTATAGCATATGCTAGTTTTCACCTTCCGTAACCTGGAGATTCCTCGCACCCCCTATCCTGCCGTTACCGTGACTGCCGCAGTGAACAGGAATAGCAGGGCGGCCAGGAACTGGTGGCCGCGGTCTGTTCCGTGTCGCCATGGAGGGTTTGCCAATAATTGCCACACTGGACATGCGGGTTGCCAATCTCAGTGCGTAGCTAATCCCACCGGTGTCGCTGCTGCCTGACACGGGTCTGTGAACTTTGTTTGCATCGTTCGGTCGCCAAATAATAATCCAAGACTAGCATCACATTTGATGTTCACGGAGTTCACGTTTGACTCGTTCAACTGTATTTGTATCGGCTGCCGGGAAGGCAGTCCGACGCAACGACGTGAGCTGAAGGATTAAGGAGCTGCGGAGGGATGGATGATGAATAATGATATTTGGGAATTTCCTGTGCGAGCTGAGGTTGACGCCTTAGCCATGACACGAATGTCGTGGAAATGGAGCTGAGCTGGCAGAAGTCGCTTATTTCGCGTGCACACACACACACGCGCACACGCACTTTATGAAGGGTTTATCGGCCGGTAGGCAATTTACGAGTAGTTCTGGAAGGTTCTGGACCGGAGAGCTGATGGTATAATTGTATTTCTCTATGGCTGATCGAATCTGCTTGTGCGACGTCACGGGCGGGCCGATCGTTGTGAACTGTCACGACTGGTGTGCTGAGGGTTGCGCGGTCCAATCATTACTATTTAAACGCGCGGGCGCTGTGTGCCGGCGTATCTTTTTGTTGACGCGCGAATGAGACCGTCGCGTTTCTGGCGCCAACAGTATTCGTAAAGCTGTAATTCAGTATAAATCAGAGTAATTGTCCAAAGCTTACTAGGAACGTCAACAAAAACTTCTTAAATGTTTGCTTACCTTTTTATGTTTATTTTAGATTAACTAGTAAATTAACCTAAGTTACATTAAATTAAGTGTTTAAATTTTTTACATAGCATGGTATTTACCTATAGTTGTTTGATGCATTTAGGTAGAAGCCGTAGCAGTAATCTTTGTTTCATGAAATAATGTATTCATTTGTTGGATTTTTTTTATTTAAAAAAAAATTCAATTTAATAAAAAAAAATAAAAAAAACGTAGCAGCCCTATACCACGCACATCTGTGCGTGTTCATCCGTAAAGAATAGCTCCGGAGGGGTCCTACCCGAAAAGTCACTTGATATTAATTAGTGTTTTATTTTTATAGAGACCTAGCTGACCGTTATAACTTCATACATATGTGGTAAGTGGAGCCTGCATTACGGTTATGGTAAATTAGTTTTTGGTAATTATTAAAAAGGCTGAAGTAAAGAAGAAAGGAGCTTGGAGAAGTAGCTGGAGCGCTTAGGATACTTTATTCTCATAAAATACTTGCAATTTGCAAGAGTTTTTTGAATATAAATAATAAGAAATTAAATATTGTATTGGTCAAATTATGCTTTTATTTTTATTGTTATTGATTTATTTGTATTTTTCATTTTTAAAACTTTTATTTGTTATTGTTATTGATACTTTTATATAATCTTTTAATTTAATTTTAAACCTATTATGAATTTATTTTAGGATTTATTTTGGCATTTTTATATGAAAACTTAGTTTATAAGATTTGCTGTACCCTTACAGGGTTCTTGTAAGCTCTCTATGCTTTGTAAGACCTTTTTACACACAAGAAATGCTAAATGCTAAATGTTATTATTATTATCTCCTTTATTTATTTTCTTTCTTAAAACTAGATTTTTACAATTTTTTAATATAAAAACAATAAAACATTATAAAAACCTAATCCTAGAGTACCACCAGCAGCGGGGCATATAAATAAATGAATTGAATTGAATTGAATGAACTGATACACCACAGTTTAATTGGAGTGAATGTAGAGTAATATTTTTATTCTGACGACCTCCATAGCCGATTCACTTGCAAGTCGGACTTTGGGCGGCGCTAACTCTGTGGTCCCGGGTTCAATTCCCGGTCGAGTCAATGTTGCAAACGATCTTTTCGATATTGTGTCAGGTCTGGGTGGTTGTGGTACTGTCGTTGTTTCTGATATCCCTAAAACAAGTGCTTTAGCTACTTACCTTGGGATCAGAATGTATGTGATATTGTCTAATATATAATATATTCTAACCTCATAATTTTTCCCACTCAATTCCCATCTGGATTCTCAAAACATAGTCTCCTAATCGAGCGTTTTAGGATTCCGTTTTATAATATCCCAGAAATAATATGTTTTGCATTATATTAGAGAGTGTATAATAATAGTGGATTAATAAGCCTTGGGTGTTCAAGGATAAGGCTAGGTTTGCGATTGCTGAAGTTAAGTAACTTTTGAAAAGGCCGGACATCGGATGGGTAACCAAAAATGTATTATCTCTCGCTCCTCGGAAGGCAGGTAAAGCCGTTGGTCCCGGCTGCATTAGCAGTCGTTACCAACCACCGCACCACACTGGGCCCGCGTGGTGGTTTATGGCCCGTTCTCTCTCTTGTCCCAAATAGTTACCTTAATGATTAAAAATGTAATCTGTTTCTTCGTTTTGTTTTGTGTAGAACCTTCGTGGTAACAACACAGCACATTCTTGGCCTTTTTGGGCTTCATGAAATTGGATGGTTTGCCGCAGTGACAAAAACGATAATCTACGCAACGGAAACATGGATTTATGGATTACTCTATTCGCAATATAGAGGAGTGTTTTCCTTTACTTCGAGTAAAAAGGGTTTTGATGCGTCACTCACGCCTTGAGATGCGGACTCTAAATAGGAACAGTAGCTTTAGAGTAATTTCTAATATTTGGTTAACGCCTTTCTTATTTAATTAAATGGTAACATAATTGTATTTATATTATTCTTCGCATGTAATATCTTATTGAGGTTTTAATCATTTTATATACTTACTAATATAATAAAGCTGAAGAGTTTCGTTTTGTTTAAACGCGAAAATTTCTAAAACTACTACCAGTCGGATTAGAAAACTTTATTTTTGTATATGATAGTCCAATGTTAGTGGAAGGCTATTTAACATCAAGTATGACTCTTACACACATGATCCCTAACCCAGATGTACTAAAGTTTGATATACGAACAAAATAATTTTTTACACCAAATGTGAGTAATTTTGTGTAATATTTTATTTTGTTCAATGATCCGTATATCAAACGTTAGTAACATCTGGGGTGAAAAAGTTTTAAAAATGCTAAGAGAATACAAAGTAATAGCTAAAGGAACAGCTAGTGGCATATCTATACTAACTAGTGGTCGCCTAGTGGTCGAAATTCGACCGTAATTTTATTAAGGCTGCACGGATTGTATCCTAAGCATTGAAAAATTAAAAAAGATAGAATGTGAGTTTGGATTGGCATTGACAGATGTCGGCTGCATTAAAGACAAACAATACGTGTGTGTCAAATTCATGGTAGTGTGTGTAGTGTTGTTTTTGTTGATTTGATGTATTTTTATGCATAATTAAAAAAAAAAACTACCATTCGGATAAACTTCTCTATATAAACTATAAGTGTGCGAAATTTCATACTCCTCCGTCCCGCGCAATTTTCGTAAAAACGGGTACAAAGTTTTTGCTTCACGTATTAATATATAGATATTTTTGCAACGAATAAACTCTGGACTGGACCGACTTAAAAAATCCTTCACCATTAGAATGCTACATTAGCGCTGAGTAAAATAGGCTGTATTATACAAAAAAAGAAAAAAGAAATGCGGTACAAAGTCCGCCGGGTCAGCTAGTAATTTATAATATACTTTAAAACTATTTCATCATCATCATCATCATCAGCCTATAAACGTCCCACTGCTGGGCACAGGCCTCCCACATGATCAGTAGCACGTGGGGGTATTGGGCCATAACCCACCACGCTGGCCCAATGCGGGTTGGTGGGTTTTAACGACTGCCATCTTACGACAACAACCGGGACCAACGGCTTAACGTGCCTTCCGAAGCACGGAGGAGCTCAAGATGTTTTTAATTGGTCACCCATCAGGCGACCCGGCATTGCGAAAGTTGCTTAGCGGGCAAGATCGCAAGCCGAACGCGCTAGCCGCTGCGCCATCGAGCTCCTCCTCCTCCTCCTCCTAAAACTATTTACTCCACTCTATCTATTTTTATTTCTCACTTAAAGTTTCTAGAGATTTAGAATTGCTTCATTATCATCAACATCAGCTCATTTGATGTCCCCACTGCTGTGGCACGAACCTCCCTATGGATGGATAGGGAGAACGGGCCATAAACCACCACACCAGCGAAGTGCGGATTGGTGGTTTGTTAGCGACTGCTAATGCAGCCGGGACCAACGGCTTTACGTGCCTTTCGAAGCATGAAGGAGGTCGATATATAAAACTTTTGGTCACTCTTCTGATGACCAGCCTTTGCGAAGGTTGCTTAACCTTAGCCATCGCAGACCGGGCGCGTGTACCACTGCGCCATCGAGCTCCCCTCATTTGCTTTGCATTTATATAATACTAGCTGACCCGGCGGACTTCGTACCGCTTACTTTGACAGTTTCTAATATTATTATATCAATGGTTTCCATGACAACAAAACAAACAAATCAATTTGGATTGGAAAATTAAATTGTCGTTTTTAGTATTTTTTTTTTATATAGCCTATGTTACTCAGCGCTAATGTAGAATTCTAATGGTGAAAGAATTTTTTAAATCGGTCCAGTAGTTTTTGAGTTTATTCGTTGCAAACATACATACATACATACAAAAATACAAAGGTTTCCTCTTTATAATATTAGTATAGATTTAGTTTATTGTTATTTTTTGAGATGTTTCATTCTGAAAAAAAAAAAACAATAACAGACTTTCTTATCTTACTTACTTACTAACAGCCGAAAATTATAACCTATCCTCAGCAAGAGATATAGGCCTACTAGAGATTTGTTGCTTAGTTATTTCTGTTATTTATCGGAAAGTAACAGCGGTTGCTAGTTAACTAAACTAAGATAGACCTATCTCTTACAAGAGATAGGTTACTAATTTCGGCTGTAAGTAGGTACACACAAGTATTTTGATAAAGAAGGATCCATTCAATGGCCTTAATTCCCAAACGCTAATAAGTATATAAGTTACAGCAGCCTATTCACCCCCTTACTGACCCCCGCTCATACATGTCTGAGATCCCCAAGGTAATAGGGTGGGCGTGTCAATTACTGACCCCAGATTGGCTTCTAATATACTTGAAAATGGGTAAAAAGACGAGAAAATTGTCTGTGCTTTTTCAGATATACAGGCTGTTTGCCCGAAACGAAGCCATGTAACTAAGAAATAGTCATTATCATCATCATCATCATATACTAGTCCACTGCTGGACATAGACCTCATCAAGTGCACGCCACCGAGCACGATCAGCGGCTACTCTCATCCAGCTCTTACCAGCCACCTTGCGAAGATCGTCACTCCACCTAGTCTGAGGACGTCCCACACTACGTTTGCCGATACGCGGTCTCCACTCGAGAACTCGTTTACCCCAACGGTTGTCGGTTCTGCGACTAATATGACCGGCCCACTGCCACTTCAGCTTGCTGATCCGATAGGCTATGTCGATTACTTTCGTTCTCTGTCGTATCATCTCATTCCGAAGTCGATCCTTCAGAGAAACTCCGAGCATAGTCAGAGCCCGATTTCCATAGCTCGCTGAGCCACTAACACTTAACCTCTCAGCCACCGAAGCGTATAAATAGTAAATGATTTAAAGTGGTCGCCCAGTGGTCGAAATTCGACCGTAATTTTATTAAGGCTGCACGGATTGTATCCTAAGCAATGAAAAATTAAAAAAGATAGAATTTTTACTTTTTATTTTTAAGTGTTAATTGCTACACTTAAGCTGTGAGTTGAGCGAGAGTGAGTTTGGATTGGCATTGACAGATGTCGGCCGCATTAAAGACATACAATACGTATGTGTCAAATACATGGTAGTGTGTGTAATGTTGTTTTTGTTGATTTAATGTATTTTTATGAATAATTAATATTAACAGTCGGATAACCTTCTCTACATAAACTATAAGTGTGCGAAATTTCATACTCCTGTGTCCGCGCAATTTTCGTAAAAACGGGTACAAAGTTTTTGCTTCACGTATTAATATATAGATTCTGCTTATTCGTTTTTATTGTGTAGGCCCTTCATGGTGACAACACAGCACATTCTTAACCTCTTTTGGACTTCATGAAGTTAGATGCTTGAAATATTGAGGTATTTGAAAATGGGTAAAAAAAACGAGAAAATTGGCTGTGCGTTTGCAGATATAGAGGAGCTCGATGGCGCAGTGGTTAACGCGCCCGGTCTGCGAGTGCTGAGGTTAAGCAACTTTCGCAAAGGTCGGTCATCGGATGGGTGACCAATAGTTTATCATCCCGAGCTCCTCCGTGCTTTGGAATGCACGTAAAGCTAGGACCAATTGCTGCATTAGCAGTCGTTAACAACCACCAATCCGCACTGGGCCTGGGAGTGGTGTATGGCCCGTTCTCCCAATCCATCCATAGGGAAGGCTTCTGTCTTGGGGATATAAGAAGCCTCGTGCCCCAGCAGTGGGGAAATAAAATTTGCTGCTGCTGATGATGATGATGATGATGATGATGATGATGATGACGAAATAAATTTATTCGTGTTATATAATAATACATTGAAACTCATATACCTTATTTACAAGATACAAAACATGGACATATATATATATATCATACTCGTATGTTCCAATTACCGCTACACAATCAATTTGGTACCCTTCCTTTTTTCAAAATGGCGGATATAAACCGATCAGGGTCCGTAAACTACCCGCCCAGTTCCGAAATAAGGACAACCGAACTTCCGATATTAATATTGCGTCATAAAATACTTGTTCCGTTTCGTTTGTACAGGAACGTAGGAAGGGTTATACCTACATTTTTATTAAATTTTAATCGAAATTTTCAAGGCTAGAGTGAACAAATACGAGTAAAAAAACGTAAATAAATATAATATAACAAAATATATCATGCTGTGTACACTCGCTTGGGATGACCGTCTAGCTAATAAGATTGACCAAATATGTTATTGTACCTACTCAGACATTGATTGTAATCTGTTTGTGCACCATTAGAAATAAATAAATAAACAAGCATTTTCTAGGCAAGTATTCGTCGTATAGTAGATCCGCCCGTTTGTCAAAATGCACACTCAGATACACTATTCATGCACAATCACTTGTATAAGGCCCAAGACACCGTACGGGTCTCTATCGGATCGCCTAATTTTTGTACGCCTAATTTGCAATGGCACCCAAACGAAAAGCCTAAAAATTTTTCGCCTAATTTCACTCTTCAGAATCGTTTTTGCCCTAATTTCACTTCGCCTAACTTTTTATTGCCACATTGTCATTTACCAAATGCGTCATTTGGCAGAACAATTCGTAATTCCTAAAGTTCACAATTCCTAAATATTAATTCGCACAAAATAAAAAATAAAACATGCAACATGCATGCAGACATGCAGCATAACATGCAGCATGCATGCAGACATGCAGCATGCAAGCAGAAACACAGCATGCGTGCAGCATGCATGCAGATATGCAGCATGCGTGCAGGCATGCAGCATGTAAGCATGCAAGCACGCATGCAGCATGCGTGCAGGCATGCATCATGCAAGCAGGCATGCAGCATGCAAGCAGGCATGCAGCATGCATGCAGGCATGCATCATGCATAGTTTTCGTCACGGCTTCGGCGCTGCGGGGCTCCGGCGGTCCCACGCGAGCTTTTCGTCGCAGATGGTTTTCGCTCACCACCGAAGCTTCGGCTTGCTGGCCGGCTTCGCCGGCCAGCCTCAGCCCCGGCGGCGGGCTCAACCCACCTGCTCCTTAGCTCGCGGGCCGCCTCGCCCCTCCGCGCCTACGCGCTTTTATATTGCACTCTAGCGTAGGGCAGACAAGACTACGTGGAGTCGGGTTTGCAGCGATTCGCTTCTGTCAATTTATTTTCTCAATAAAATTCTATGCTTTTATTCCAATACATTATTGGCACATTTCATTTTAGATATGCTAAAATTAGAGCTTTTATAAATTTTGCGAAATAATCGTTATGCCAAAATAAAGTTATGCCAATATAGTTTAGGCTATTTTACATTAGACATTCTAAAATTAGGCCTTTCAATTCTTAGGCCAAACTATAATGGTGTCAAAACAATTTTTAGGCGAAACAATAATTGTACGTTTTAAGTTTAGGCCAAAACGGTTTGGCCAAACCATATTAGGACAAACAATTTAAGGCGAACCGAAGGGCACCCCACCGTACTCGTAGAACAAGAGTACGAAGACCCCGTTCACATGCGCTTTACATCAGGTACAGACATGTGCCTGGGCACTTTTCCCCACCCCGGTCTACCCGAGCCGAGATCCAAGCCAAGGTCCAAGATATTTCCCTTCTCTTTTTTTAATTTTATTTTTATTTTTTATACGTAGCACGGCAAATGACTCCATTTCACCTGATGTTAAGTGAATATGGAATCCAGATGCGACGACAACAGTGGTGCAGCGTGAAAACAACGCAGCATCAGTTACCCTCACTCTGCCGGCCCACAAGGTGCCTCTTCACGCCTCGTTTGAAGGACCCCATATCATAGGAAGGAGGGAAAACGTTTCTCCGTCCATCCACGAAAACCTCGTCGAGAAGAGGGCAGGCCAACCCGCTAAAAACTAGTACCATCACTTGTCTGCAATGACGATGCTGCCTGCAAAACTTTAGCGTTCTAGGTCTTACAATTTGGACTGTAACACCTAGAACTAGGATTTCTCATTTTATATGACACACAATTTTTATACAGCAGTAAAGACGCAAATATCCAAACTCGTATATCAATTTAAAGACGTGCCTGTATCCACAAGATGTTGTTTCCCAATATTTACTGATTCTATCCCTAAATACGACCCTGCAACATGTCGTGGCAAAATATACAACCGTAGCTACCTCCATATTTTACATATAAGGGCGCATTAGGCTATCACTTAACTAACTTCAGGAGTACAGTGGCGAGGCAATTTTGAGAGCCGGCCCGATAAATTGCCAGACCGTATAGCTAATAAGTGGGAAGATAGTGTAGCTAGTGTTGTTCGTAGCACGTCTCGAGTATCGATAGAAAGTTTTTGTTGTGTTTGTAGTTAAGAGTAGCTTGTTGTTTGCTTAAGTTTTAGCGAACACAATATATTTAAATAAAATCTTTTGTACGTGTTTAATCGTATTTACTTTAATTATATTTTAATGCTGAACGTTTAAATTCTTTGTAGATTCAATGGTTATAAAGAGACTAAGATCGCCTCGGTGGCTGAATGGCAAAGCGCTCCTCGGCCCGATACCCGAAGGTCCCCCCTCCTCCCTCCCC
Organism: Eudonia mercurella; assembly: GCA_963082485.1. Lineage (NCBI taxonomy): Eukaryota > Metazoa > Arthropoda > Insecta > Lepidoptera > Crambidae > Eudonia > Eudonia mercurella. The sequence goes on along the minus strand of OY720047.1, from coordinate 858,932 downwards.
GTTGGGTAAAGTGTGTATCGGATTTTTCGATGCCCGGGCTTATAATCACCAACCCGCATTTTGCAAGCGTGGTGATTAAGCCTTTATCCATCAATTGTAGTGATGGCTTGATTTCAACGATGGAGGCTTTCGCCCAGCAGTGGGATATAATAGGCTATTTACTTTACTTACTTTTATTTTTTATTTTTTGTGCTGAATGAACGTTAAGCTCTTTGTAGGTTCTGTGGTTATACACAGACTAAGGTGTCCAGACGCGAATACAACTGGTGCAGCGTAAAAATTACGCAGCATCAGTCACAATCGCACAGGTGCCCACAAGGTGCTCCCTCACGCCTCGTTTTTAGAACTCCTTGTCATAGGAAGGAGGGAAAACGTGTGCTAGTAGATTATCCCATCTTTCAAAGGTGTAAAAAAGAAAAGAGTATCCAAATGTCTTTGTACTAAAGCACGATGAAATATCTGAAAATTTCTTAATAAAAAGTATCGATAAAAATTACACCATACCACCACATCACTAACCGTAATGTATACGGGAATTTACCACCTTGCAATATTGAGGAGAGGTCCTCGGGCGCACGCACTACCCACGGACTACCCCTCCCTGTTACCCGCTGGGCTATTAATTAAACAGCTTCCTTATTAGCCAGGGAGTGGTCACGCACACCATAATTGCCCAGTTAAAAAGGTATGTTTACACATAATTATTAATTAGTGATAACGAACTTCGTGTATCGCTATCTGTTTTACAGTATAAATCTTGAAATTAAATTAATCATTATGTAAATAAATTGTTATTATTTTTTTTTCTTTTTGTTACATGTTGTATGTTTAATTGTGTGTTTTGTTATGTGATTCCAATAAAAGTTTTTTCTTATCTCAATCTTCTTTCAAAAATTCATCCCAATCCCATGCTGTTCTAGGATGTGACAAAAATGATCAGCATCACACCAGCTCTTTTTGTATCCCCACTGCAGGGGCACTAGCCGTCCCTATATGGATGGATAAGGAGAAGGGTCATAAACCACCACGCGGGCCCTTGCCAGTGCGAGTTGGTGGTTGTTTATAACTAAAAATGCAGCCCGGACCAATAGCTTTACGTGCCTTCCGAAGTACGGAGGAAATCGAGATGATACAATTTTGGTCAATATTTTTCATTTTTTCATTTCATTTTTGTTCTTCAGTAGTTCGATCATTTAACTTTAAGTAAGACGAAGGCTAAGTGCATATTCATAAGGAATAATACCGAAAAACACTTAAAAACTATAATATAACCTCCTTATAAGTATACGCTTCATCATCATCATCATCAGCTCATTTTATGTCCACACTGCTGGGGCACGAGCCTTCCCTATGAATGGATAGGGAGACGGACCATAAACCACCACGCGGGCCCAGTGCGGATTGGTGGTTGTTAACGACTGCTAATGCTGCCGGGACCAACGGCTTTACGTGCCTTCCGAAGCACGGAGGAGCTCGAGATGATATATTTTTGGTCACCCATCCGATGACCGGCTTCTGCGAAAGTTTCTTAACCTCAGCACTCGCAGACCGGGCGTGTTATCCACTGCACATGCCACTCGCGTATACGCTTGATATTAGCCAATATCAGAGGCAATTAATATTGAGGGAAGTTGTTTAATCTTGGCATGTTTGACTACAAGTCGTAAGACCCGTAGCGAGCGTTCCAAAGGAGTTTTAGTGGTTTTAATCACAGCCCCGATACACATTTTGTAATTTACTACCAAGTTTAGATCTCATTCATCGTCGGCTTATAGACATTTCCACTGCTTGGCTTTATTCTTCCAAGATGGACTACGTTGTCCCAAAATAAGGAGACCCCAGAAGTTAAGCTTAATCTATACTAATATTATAAAGCTGAAGAGTTTGTTTGTTTGTTTGGTTGAACGCGCTAATCTCAAGAACTACTGGTTCGAATTGAAAAATTATTTTTGTGTTGAATAGTCCATTTATTGAGGAAGGCTATAGGCTATATTACATCACGCTATGACTAATAGGAGTGGAGCAGCAATGAAAAATGTTGCAAAAATGGGAAAATATTTACGCGGGTAAATCGCGGGACACAGCTAGTACATACAGATCTCGGAACAGTTCGAGCGTGTCCGTCGGAGGTTGTCTATATAAGCGTTGCTAGACCGCGTTTGTATGAAGCTCACCTTCTGCAGTCTCCTTATTTTGTGACAGTGTAGTCACGAGCACCGTTCAGTAAACATTATCCCCCTTATTCATAAAAACTATTTAAGCAAAATTTAGTTAATCATTGTTTTGTCTCTTTTTCTCAAATTCAAAATGACGTTTGTGTGACGTTGACAAAACAATATTTAACTAAATAATGCTTTAATAGTTTTTATGAATATGGTGGTTAATCTCTTATTACATTGTACTAAGATAAGATAAGTTAAGATAAGATAAGATAAGATAAATTTTATTGCCATAAAATTTGGGAACTAACAATTTACCCTAGTCGGGCATGCAATTTTAGTAAGTAGGTACATCTCGGTGTCACCCTCGATAGAAGATTGACGTTTGCGCCTCTAACAGGGCCACGTTCATATAAGCCGGCTATTCAACCTTATAGGCAAGCGGAGTAAAATGTCTCTTAGACATAAGACGACAATTTACAAAGCCACAAAGGCCACTACGCTGTTTTTGTACCGAAATAGTCAGTCAAACTGTAGAACGCCTTTTCTAGAAGCCATCTTTTTAATTTAATTTTAAAACAGCATTTACTGAGGCTTTTTGATCTGTGGGCAGATGATTGAATACTTGGATACCAGTTACATACATAGGCACTCTTGTGATACAGGGCATTATTCATGTTTGGTAAAGACAAGTCATATGTATATCTCTTCCGCAAATTACAATTATTTGTGCTTTTACGTTTAAAACACTGAATATTGATTTTTATAAAAACAGCCATCTCTAACACATATACATACACATACACACTAACATATAAGAGTTATAAAAAGCCTCTGTAATAAGTTGTTTTAAAATTAAATCGAAAAGATGGCTTATGTTAAGGCGTTCAGTTTGACTGAATATTTCAGTACAAAAACAGCACAGCGGCTGTTTCTATGTAGCATGTACTAATAAAAATTGCATGCCCGACTAGGGTAAATTGTTTGTTCCCATTATTATGCTCAACACCTGCTATGTATCTTACACAATTTATGGCAATAAAAATTAATCTTATCTTATCTTATCTTATCATGTCTTCGCTCGTAACTGTACTGAGAATTATTTCGTTCCGGATTAGAACCCGTAGAGTAACGCTTCACATGGCTACCATAGCATGATAGAAATATAAATAATATAACAATATAAAAATAGGAAATAAATTAAAAATAATAATCAAAAAGAATTAGTGAAGCTTAGCTTTATAGCGATTTCCTTCAGATAACTAGTTAGTCAGATTCATTGTGTAATTTGTGAGGAAAAATAAACGTTATTAAATAAAAACCTTCTTCTTTATTTGAGGACTAGCTGACCCGGCGGACTTTGTACCGCATTTTTTTAAATATAGCCTATGTTACTCAGCGCTAATGTAGCATTCTAATGGTGAAAGATTTTTATTTAATTGGTCCCGTAGTTTTAGAGTTTATTCGTTGCAAACATACATACAAAAATACAAAGCTCCTCTTTGTAATATTACTAGCTGACCCGGCGGACTTCGTACCGCTTTGACAGTTTCCATCATTGAGTTAAATATATGTCAACTCATGGAACAACAAAACAAACAAATCATTTTGTATTGGAAAATTAAATTGTCGTGTTTTATATTTTATTTAATATATATTTTTTAATATAGCCTATGTTACTCAGCGCTAATGTAGCATTCTAATGGTGAAAGAATTTTTTAAATCGGTCCAGTAGTTTTTGAGTTTATTTGTTGCAAACAAACATACATACATACATACATACATACATAGGTTTCTTCTTTATAATATTATAGTATGGATTAGTAGAGATAGATTTGCGCACGCCTGATTGCAACTGAAAGCGAGTTCCCAAGACAGTAAAAGTTTAAAAGTGATAATAATAACTACATATTTTACAGTAGAGTTAACATAACCCTTAATAATATAGATATAACGACGAAGTTAGCACAACTAAAAAAACATTTCTTAGAGAACTCTTTCACAATACTCGCAGTACAAACAAACATATTTCTTACAATCCAAAGAAATGTCTGTAAATGCGGTCGTTTAGACTACTCGTCTCGGTGAAGAGAATAAATTGTGAGCAATTGCTTTTAGCGCATTCCTTTCTTCATCGCCATCGCTATTGGGTGTAACAATAACTGAGGTGAAGGTTTCCACGAAAATTATGGAAACGTTCTCTGTTTCATAGAAACGTGTACTCGTTTTGTGTCTGTTACCGTGTTTTGTGTAAGTTACTAACGACACTTATTAAGAGGAAACAGTAAGGTCGACTGATTATATGAAAAGTAGACAAAATCAACGTTTCGTAGTCCCCTGATTCCTCCTCCAAAACTGGACCGATTTAATTAATGTTTTCATTAAAAATTAAAGAAAAGCTTTGGCTGTGTCCTTATGTTTTGCTTTTTCGTTTCGTTCGGAAAGTTGATTCTGCTAAGAAGACTCCAGCAAGAAATTTGGCAAACTTTTAAACTAAGAGTTGTTTACAAACGTATAATTACTTAAGGGTGCGCCGACCAAAAAAAGCCAAAAATGCAGTCACGGTTAAGTTGATATAATTGAAAATACTATCGTATTAAATAAACTAAATATATCTTTAGTACCAAAGGGAACGTGTTTACAATTAGACCGATCCATAAATTCTTAACACACAATAGTTTTTTCTACAATATAATTTAAAGTTGGGCAAAAATCATGAAAACAGTGGCGACGTTTAGTTGATAGTTATTGTACCTCTGATTTTGTCTAAACAATCACCAATGTCTAAACTACAAATCGTCCGTCTCACATTTTCGATTTATCAAGCGGTTATTTAAATTATAAATTTTCTTTAGGCACCTTAAATTCCCCTTACAAAATTAGTATGGCCGCGCGTCAAATAAATATGGACGAAGACATTTCAAATAAAATATATGACACTTGTCACTTACGGACGACGCACCCTTAACACAATGCGAAATAACATGTGCAGCCGAGCAGACTTAGATGACCACACGTTCTTATCATTAAAATAATCTGAAAAAAGAGAAAAGATTGAAGAAGAAATATGTAATTTGTTCGCAACAATATTTGCGTTAAATTATATGTAAATAATCATTAAAATAATCATCAATTTTATATTAACCTTTTTTCATTAGACCTTGTTTTATTGTCTTACACTTGTATATGTTTTCAATTGCCTAATTGAGGGTGTATCATATAATATGATTATTTAAAATTAAAATTAACTGCTTGTTTTTATTTATTTTATAAATCTTATGCATATATATTCCAAAAACAATTATAAGTATGTATATTCCTTAATAAATAATAAATAAGTAATAATATTATTTTATCACAACAAAAGCAAGAAGAGTTTATCAAAACAACAGATATTTTGTATTTGTTTTTTGCTTTTAATGTTTTTATGGGTTTTTATGGGTCCAGCTGAAAATTAGCGTTGTGGCTACAAGCTACAACATGACCTGAGCTGGTAGCCCTTTCAGTTGTTTCGCATTATACCTAAGAGTAAAGAAACCTATTGTAATGTTAATGTATTTGAATCACTGAATAAATAATTACTTACTCACTTATTTACTAGTGGCAATAGGATCAAGGTCAAGTGAACCGCTCCTACTCAAAACGCAGTTCATATCACATGCCGAACACTGCGCCGTTCGGTTTGCTGAACCTCACTTTTTAGGGTTCCGTAGTCAACAAGGCACCCTTATAGTTTCGCCATGTCTGTCCTCAGCCTAGCTCATAGACTCTTAGTACTAGAAAGCTGTAATTTGGCATGGCTACCTCCCCTACACGTGAAGTGGGGATGTAATTTTTTTCCTTGTCTACCCCATAGTGTGAGGTGTAGTTGGATAGCAATTTCAAAAGTATTACGGGTTTGTGTAAATAGTTTTTTGATTGAGGCATCCGTTTGTTAACTATTAAGCTTTAAAGTGCAAAATTTTGTTAGAGTCAAGTGCCCCCCCTGCCTGCCAGGTTGTTTTTGGATACGTGAAAAAATCACGGTAGTTATATATTATGACGAAGTTAAAAGGAAAACTATCACAGCTAAGTAGGCTTTACAAGTTTACGAGTAACAGTCGACCAACTTATAAAATGTACTTGGCGCAGTACAAATTCCTCATTGGGAACTACTTATATGACGTTGTCAGGTGTGTGAATCCGGTAGTATCTACATTTAAGTATATGAGCCATCGTTAAATAAATGTTCATAAAAGCCCTCTTCTCATAGTCCGCATTATTGAGATGGGCTACGGAACCCTACACTGCGCGTGGCCCGACACGCTCATGGCCGGTTTTTCCGTTTAATTTCGCGACGGAATAAATTTTCATTAAGAGCCGACTGATACTGCGTAATTAATGGCTATAATTACCCGGACGCTTCCGTCGTAGATAAGGAGAAAAACTTCGTTTATGTACCCCGGATTACTGACTTAGCCCCAAACTAAACTGGCTCGGATTGGTTGGCCCCGGTCGCGGAGAGGGTATTGTTTCTTTAAGATATTTGGCAAAATTAACTGTAAAAATCAATTTAATTAGTTGTGACTTTCTTTTTTCTACAGTGACAATGAAGTGACTTTGCCGAGGGCCTAAAGAGCAGGAGCTCGATGGTGCAGTAGTTGACGTGCCTGATCAGCGATTGCTAACAGTTGCCTCTACTCTTAATATACATTTTATACCTTTTGGTGCCGGGGGTAAAGAATTGCATCACCCATCTCTTCCCGTGGGTGTCAATATACATTTTATACCTTTTGGTGCCGGGGGTAAAGAATTGCACCACCCCATCTCTTCCCGTGGGTGTCGTAGAAGGCGACTATGGGAGCATTCCAGAGGATGGGCAGCAGCGTCTCTCTGTGATTATTCTCACCTTACTGCGATCGCCAACCCGTCTGCCAAGCGTGGCGATTATGGCAAATTCCCCTCAAAATTAATTATCCTTGAGGGAGGCCTTTGTCCAGCAGTGGACCTCTTTTTGGCTGAGATGATGATGATGATGATGATCATTCTTTTACTGTCCAAGCTGTTCGTCTCTGGCATTCACTTCCAGTTGCGATCAGGCGTGCGAAATCTATTCACACATTTAAGGAGCTCGTGAATAACTTCTACATAATAAACATTTCAAATCCATAGTCAATAGATAGTGATTGATTGAGGAGCTCGATGGCGTAGTGGTTAACGCGCCCGGTCTGCGAGTGCTGAGGTTAAGCAACTTTCGCAAAGGCCGGTCATCTGATGGGTGACCAAAAATTTATCATCTCGAGCTCCTCCGTGCTTCGGAAGGCACGTTAAGCCGTTGGTCCCGGCTGCATTAGCAGTCGTTAACAACCACCAATCCGCACTGAGCCCACGTGGTGGTTCATGGCCCGTTCTCCCTATCCATCCATAGGGAAGGCTCGTGCTCTAGCAGTGGGGACATAAAATGAGCTGATGATGATGATGATGAGATAGTGATTGTCAGTTGGGGAAACCAGCAACATGAAACAACTATTACAAATTTGACAGTTGCTAGTTGCAGCTAATTGGTACAAAGGTGTTGCAGGACGGATTGTTAAAATCATTAAAACAAATATTGGTTATTTTATATAGCTAATGTCGTGCTCATGGAAGGTCATTAATGGGCATTGCCCTTTGACAGTTGCTAGTTGCAGCAATTTGATGATTCTATCATCGAGTGCAGCATCTGAAAACTGTTGTCTAACATTGAATCTCGCAGCTAGAGTTGCTATGTCTGTGCAGCTTCTTTAGAATATATGGAAACAGTTAGGGACGCCCCACACTGGCGTCTTTCGAGCGTCAGCGTAGGGCTGGCGTCGACGCGATGCCGGCGCTGAGCGGCTGCACCAACGCCGCGTGGACGCCCCGGCCCGACGCTGACGCTCGAAAGACGCCAGTGTGGGGGTCCCTTCCGAATTTCATGTTGCCACAATCGGAAATCAACCAGTGCCTCAGTAGTTGACGATTCCGGGTGAAGTGCGCTTCCATCATTGGCTTTATCATCACTTAACATCAGGTGAGATGGAGGCACTGTGATTACCCGTAAGATATCTATATATTAATACGTGAAGCAAAAACCCCCTTTTTACGAAAGTTGCGCGGTCTATGAAATTTCGCACACTTATAGTTTATACTATATACTTATAGTTTCTTTATAGTTTATATAGAGAAGGTTATCCGAATGGTAATATTTTTTTTAAATTATGCATAAAAATACATTAAATCAAAAAAACAAACATTACACACACTACCATATATTTGACACACACGCATATATACTCTTTTCAAAAATTTCAAAAATGGAAGAGGAGCGGCCGAAATCTGTCAATGCCAATCCAAACTCACATTCTATCTTTTTTAATTTGTCATTGCTCGGTACCGTATCGTCTTCAGATTCCGTTTCCCCATCTATTTGTGCATCCGCTTGATGTCTCAGATTCGATAAACTCATCTGGTCCAGTACAAAAGAGTTCACTTTTTCCTTCCGAAATTCCGCCCAATTCTTAACTTGGAATGTCCGGATACAATCCGTGCAGCCTTAATAAAATTACGGTCGAATTTCGACCACTGGGCGACCACTAGCATGAATAAATAAACCAAAGTTGCTATACGTGGAGCGCCGTAAGCACCACAGATCACCTGGCAAAAGCGCTAACGCAACCCAATTGCATTTCCCAACGATTAATTTCGTCCGAGGTTGATTTACGCAGCCAGGCCGCGGCATTTACATACAATTACAATAATCAGGGAAAAAATAGCGGCCCCCGCTTAATACTGAGTTATGATGCCGTTAAATTATATTAAAATTTGAGGAGAACTGCTCTGGGGGGAGGGGGGATGGCTGACACTACTTTATTGCCGAAAATGTTGAGACTTAGAGATGATTCATTGGTAATTTCATGAAAATGATTTAGAAGTTTAATATAAATAGTAAATCTTTCATGCATAGTTATTGACATAGAAACAGAAATAAAAAATCTTTATTTGGTACAATTACATGTGAACAATACAATTACATTACATTGATATGTGTTGCGTTGTGTACTCGTAAATTGATACATACACCCTTAACACTTTAACAGCCGATCACGTACTGGGTACGAGTGTGTGGGATCGTCTCAGGAGGTTGATCACGTCCTCTGTACGGCATTGACTTAGCGTTTGTTTATGACGTCCGTGGTACGTGATTTGCGTGTAACCCCGGTGTAATGAATAAATATATATATATATATAGATGTATTACAAATAGATTTTATTTTGTAAATCTTACATTGTCGGCAAAAATTGCCGGCATACCAGGAAAGACGTGCTGCTGTGTGTAAAATAATTCTCGGAGAATTTCAAGACCTAGAAAATGAATAAGTGGGCAAAAGGAAATGACCTAGGTATCAATGCTTTACACAGATTCTACCTATGCAGTTAGCCTGTGAACACGGCAAAAAGTACTTCAATAGACATACTTACCTACCATACCTACCTAAATTTTAATTACAACTAGTCCCTCTTAGGCTCAGTCCTCTTTAAACTCGATGTGATTGGAACTAACTGATTTCTAAAATATTTCAAATGTTTGTGAAATTTGAATATAAACTTTTGATTGCTCGTGCAAGTGCATGAGTGTTGGCAAATGTCACAAATCAGTGCAACATCACTTTTCTTATCCTCTAGAATTAGTCTCACATATTTGCTGAAACTCTAGAGATTTTGGGGAAATATTGTAGTATGTATCATTCAATATTTTATCAATCTTTTTAATATCCCCTTTGTTATTGTTAATGCTCCAACCACTCCAACAGGTATTTCTAATTTAAAATATTGTTAAGTAATTTTAAACTTGTATAACTTGGTAACGCCATATAATTTTGTAAATGTCGTTACTTATATTAAAGCTGTGGAGTTTCTTGCACCCATTCTTCTCCACAGCTAAAAAATAGAAGTCCTGAATGGGTAGTAAAATGTTTGGACGACTCAAAAGCACTTTTCTAAAGTTTATTTGAATAAAAAATATTTGACTTTGGCTTTGACTTTGACTTTATCTTTCTTTCAAACTTTGACAGTAGCTAAACGAGCAAGGAGTCAAACCACAAAGAAATTAAAACAAGAATACAGCACAAACCTTTGACATCGAGCGCGATCTTCCTCACAATAGGCTCATCCAGAGCCGCAGAGGTGACTACACACTTCAGTTCACCCCCCAACTCTGCTCGAGTCACAGTGAGTGGCAGGACGCGTTGTACCGCTGAGGTGTTGGTCTTCTCTTGGGCTGTAACAAGGGACATCATCATTAGCATCATCATCATCTTAAGCGTTTTGGGTGACTGTAAGCTTTTGAATAAATAAATAAATCAGCATCATCGGCGTCAACATCATCATCAGTGTATAAACGGTAAGTTAAAAAACCGTTGCTAAAATTAAATTTTAAAATAGAAAACTACAAGTTGTACAAAATTTTAAAAGGTTCATTTCAAAAAACAATTATTTTATAACACAGACAAGAAACGAATTCTTAGCTCGTTCAATGCTAGAGTAACTAGAGCTAACTATAATATTAAAGTAGAGGTTAGATAGACCGTATGATAATATAGTCAAAATCTATACTAATATTATAAAGCTGAAGAGTTTGTTTGTTTGTTTGAACGCGCTAATCTCAGGAACTACTGGTTCAAATTGAAAAATTCTTTTTGTGTTGAATAGTCCATTTATTGAGGAAGGCTATAAGCTATATTACATCACGCTATGATTAATAGGAGTGGAACAGTCGCTAATTAACGCGGGTGAAACCGCAGGGCACAGCTAGTTAAATTAATATAACATGGTTTAATAAAGCTAGAATGACGTTTTTTTTAAAAATGCCCATAGTACGTAAATTACTGTGCTACGTTGTGATCTTCTTCAAGACTTTGCTTAGTAATCGGGTACTTCTGGCCAGCGTTTAAACGTCCCACTAATGGGCTCAGAGCTTCCCACATTAATTTGGTCACGCATCCGGTGAAGCATCATAACGAAATTTGCTAAGCTTGTTAATTCCAATTCCAATTATAAAAAACATTTCTCAAATGTATGTGTATATAGATTGGCGCCATCTTTTATTCTGATGCAGATAAGCATGCTGTACATCTTGAAATGGCTGATAAAGCGTGAGACCAGCATCGTCTACATAAAGTTACTTAAATGGCGCTAAAATACTTCAAGTAGCCAAAAAAAAAGATATCCCTTTACTATTGGTACTCCAGCTTCATTATATATTTACACAACTGTATGTATACAATCACATAATTCCATAAATAACAAGCTGCAGTTTTCACATCGTAACTGCATCACAGAAAATCTATTTCAATTTCTGCCTTTCCAAAAGCACGTTGCCTCAAAAAAAATACAAAAAATACCCGGTAAAAGGAAAGCCGTAGTATCAATAGAGGCAGGCCTATCAATCTCGGAGCGTCCGATCCAGTGTGCGGGCCAGTTTTTTACAATGGCGTCGGTTGTGGCATTTTTTTTCTACTCCTACATTTAAGCTTCGCTCAAACAGAGGCGGTCTGCGGTCGCGGGCAATGTCGCGTTCGGATGTAGTAGTCAATATAATACATTTATGAAGTATATCACATAATAATATGAATAAATCATCGAGAAGCTTGGTGACGCAGTGATTAACGCGGCCGGTCTGCGATTGCTAGGGTTAAACATTTTTTGCAAAAGCCGGTCATCAGATGGATGACCAACATTTTATCATCTTAATATTATTAAGCTCCTCCGTGCTTCGGAAGACATGTGAAATGCATGGTGTTTGATGGCTTGTTCTTCCTATCTATCCCCTATCGTGTCTTTATCTTCTTATCGTGAGTCCCAGCAGTGGAACATAAAAATGAGCTGATATCAAATAAGCGCAGGAAGGCCGCGAACGCTCCGCCTAATTCGCCGCCGCTTGTGTTGGTGCCGCAATAGTTTTTTGTTGACAACATCAAATTTTAATAATAATTTAATTATAGCTTTAATTACAGTTTTTATTGTCATTATTCAATTTTGTCTGTTCAATTTACTTTAATCGATAATAAATGCGTTTGTAGTGCTTGTTACACATTTTTTGTCATGTCTATTTCTGTTCCGTTTATTCATAACTAGTGGCTGCCCGTAGTTTCACCCGCGTGGTTCCCGTTCCCGTGGGAATATCGGAATAAAAAGTATCCTATGTATTAATCCAGGTTATAAACTATCTGTATGCCAAATTTCATCCAAATCCATTCATCCGTTGCAGCGTGAAGAAGCAACTAATATACACACATACACACAAACTTTCGCATTTATAATATTAGTGTGATAATATTGCATGTCAGACTGCCTATAATAAGGACAACACTTAACCTTAAGATAAACTTGTATTTTAAAGTTTTAATAGTGTATGTTTTGTTGGTATAAAATCGCTACCACTACCGCGCTAGTGTGAACCGTGACCGTACCGCCTCCGCTTCTGTTTGGGCGAGGCTTTATGCGTCCAGGAAAATGGTTCGCTATTTTATTTTACAACCAAGCGCTTACTATTTATCTCACCTGACAATAATAAAGAAGGTGGAAACGCACTTTTCACAGAATTCTTGACTAATAAGGTACTGTAAGGAGGTTATATGCAGCTCACAGTAAAAGTTAGTTTATTGCATTTGTATGTAAGCCTCTTTAGTCTGGATGAATATTTGAATGACACTGTCGATAGATAGGAGCGAGACAGCCCGGCTTAAAGCCGAGGTGCTCTGAGATCGGTTTAATATAATGTAATCTTTTTATTAGATTACAAACTAACGTGTAACTGTTGTTCTTATTTTATATCCTAGTAGGATTCCCTAAGTAGTGGGAACACTATAGTACCTACTGGCTATCTTATCTCTGACTAACGGGGATCAACTATTATATTATTATCATACGAATCTGCTCGCGATTAATTCATAATTGTTATTTTTCCTAAACGTTGTAGACATTTTGTGTACGAGTGCGTGTGAGCACCAAATAAGTAAGTAAGCACACATATACCCTCTCACGGACACGGAACCTCGGAACATCTCAAACCAGTCCGAATAGCTGTTGGGAGATTCCGTGTCCGAGATTGTCTGTGTCTGTTGTATGTAGCTTGTATTCTGCAGTGTTCTTTTTTATTGTGTATGTAGGTGTGTTTGATAACAACTATTTTTTTTTACTTTTTGTTCGTTTTTTATTAAGTTAATTAGCACTAAGCCCCTATAATGTATTATTAGGTATCAAGCGCTGTGCCTGGATTTTATCGGAGCTCAGACTTAAGTCTTTTTTCTTTTGTTGTATTCGATTTGTTCTCTGTAGCCGTGCTTTTCAATAAATAAATATCCCCCAGCTATTGTACAAACTGTAAGTTAGACAAGAGCGAGTCAGCAAAACTAGCGTCCAAATAGAAGTTAGATAACGATCTGTAAACTGAAATGCTGCGGGGATGCAGCTGAGGTGGCTTGTTAAACCACAAAATAAGACGACTGCAGAAGGCAAGCTTTCTACAACCTCTCATCATCAGCACATTTTATGTCCCCACTGCTGGGGCACGAGCCTTCCCTATATACATGGATAGGGAGAACGGGTCATAAGCCCCCATGTGGGCCCAGTGCGGTGCGGTGATTGTTAACGACTACTAATGCAACCGGGACCAACGGCTTTACGTGCCTTCAGAAGCACGAAGGAGCGAGAGATGATACATTTTTGGTCACCCATCCGATGATTAGGCGGCAAAACGGGCGCGTTAACCACTGCGCCATCGAGCTCCTCATACAACCTCTCATGGACACGGAATCTCGAATCAGCTGCGCTCTTACGAGCTGTTCCAGGGTTTGTGCCCGTGCTCGCGTGTGGTATGTAATAAGCTCACCTTCTGGGTCTCACTATATTGTGGTTTACGCTCCAGACGAGTGCTGCGAGCTTCGGTGTATAAATTTCAAAATTATTTCAAATAAAATATTTGATACTAGCTGATCCGGCAGACTTCGTACCGCATCTCTTTTTTCTTCTATTTTTTTAAATATAGCCTATATTACTCAGCGCTAATGTAGCATTGTAATGGTGAAAGATTTTTTTAAATCGGTCCAGTAGTTTTTGAGCTTATTCGTTGCAAACATACATACATACAAAAATACAAAAGTTTCCTCTTTATAATATTAGTATAGATAAAGTATTGGTTTGAAGGACAGCTCGGTGGTAATGTAGTAAGATGCTCGGGCTAGTATCTTTTGTATCCATTGCTAGGACGATAATGTTTTGTGTTTTGTGAAGCATTTTTTATAGTTTGCACAGCATATGACTCCACTATGACTATGGACAAAGGCCTCTGTCATTGGGATCATCACTGCAATTGATGGGTAATGTCTTAATCACCACGCTTGCCACCACTCAAAATAATCTTAGCAAAGAATTATTTTTAAATATAAAAAATGCTTTAACAGTCGCAATATTTATCATCTACACATCTCACCTTTTGACAAAACGTAGGTACCCAAATAAACTTTTTAATCAAATAAACCTCACAAGCATCCATCCATTCTCCTTTATTTATCCCGTTCCGACCATCCATCCCAGGGGCCATATTAAAAATCAGCGCTGAGCCTAGCTCAACACTTCGCTGAGACTGGTACCTTTTGCTTACAAATACACAAGATTTTTAGTTATATGCCTTAATAGGCATATAACTAAAACATTTTATAATAGGCAACCTTAATAGGTTGCCTATTATAAAATGTTTTTGTTTTGTTTATATAATTTTAACGCAAATTTTGTTGCGAAACAAATTACAAAAACACAATTAATGAAAAAATTTTTACGAGCAGGATTTAAACTTGCACCCTTCTGATACACCGGGTCAGGTGCTCTCCCAATTGAGCTATCGTGGTTCTAACCAGCCCGCTTATTCAACACTATTTACTTTTTACTTTGAAAGACAAAGGCGCCCTTTCAATGTCAACAACTTACGTCTACCGTGTTGCCTATTATGCCTATTTACCGGTTGTCTGAAAGAAATCGCTTGAAAGCGATAAGACCGCCAAATTGTATCTTTGTAAATTATTATTATTATTATTTTTTGTTCATGTTTTGTTTTATAGTGTTGCAATAAAAATATTATCTATCTATTTTATGATTAGTTTACTAAAAATAAACTGAAAAACTAAGTTGTAATTTTTGAAGAAATAAAATATTTTTATGTTTTATCTTTATCACTATTAATGATTACTTATTAGATCCACAGTTATTGTTTTACCAAGCCCATAATCGAGCCTGGTAAGTAGCTTTCCCCCCCTTTGTCGCGGGATATCTTTTCATTTCGCTTTAATGGAGTAACGTGGGAACGTTTCCGGCCGTTTCCTCACCTGTGATGAATAGGTCCACTCGACACTGGTATGAACGCCGCTTATACAGATAATATATCATTTTGTATTGTTTTCTGGAGTTTTCACTTTGAAAAGCGAAACTTTACGAGTGTTTCATTATCACCAGTTCATTTAATCCTTACTGGATGGAAACATCAAAGGGAGAACGGTCCATAAACCACGCGGGGCCAGTGCGGTTGTTTACGACTGCTAATGCAGCCGGTACCAACGGTTTTAAGTGCCTTCCAAAGCACGTAGGAGCGAAAAATTATATTTTTTGGTCACCCATCCGATGACAGACTTTTGCAAAAGTTACTTAACTTCAGCAATCGCGAGCCAAGCGCGTTCTTCAAAATTGTAAACGTGTGTATTTTTACATCTAAATAATAAAAAATAATCATGATATTCTTAACGGCTAAAGAAGCTGTTTTAATTAGGAGTCCTCTTCATCATAATATACGAGTATTATAAAATGTTCAAATAATTATTAACGCAAATTTTGTTGCGAACAAATTACAAAAACACAAATGTTGAAAAAATTTCCGCGACCAGCCTTTGGCTTTCAAAGTAAAAAGTGTTAAATAATTTTGGCAGGTTGGTTAGAACCACGATAGCTCAATTGGAAGAGCACCTGACCCGGTATGTCAGAAGGGTGCAGGTTCAAATCCTGCTCGTGGAAATTTTTTCAACATTTGTGTTTTTTTATACGAGTATTAATCAACTAAATTCATATAACTTACAGGAAAAAGCTTTATTAGCTTTATTAAAACTATTGCTTTAACTATGTGTGTGCAAGAGTGCAAAATAATCTATAAATATTTCGGAAATAAATTCTTATTGGTTAATCTTAAACAAAACAATAGCGCGATGCAAGAGTCTATGCGCCATCTTGTTTGGTAAATGGGAACTAAAATATTTTTCGTTATTTTCTGTAATTGTCATAATTTTTCGTTTTAAATACATAGCTGATATACTGACTATCTATCTTAAATAATTTTGGATTGACGTTAAGAGCCCTTTGCGTGGTTCATTATAATAACAGATTTGGGAAAGCCTACGCGATAAAATATGGTACATTATATATTAGATATGGTGAATAGAAAATATAAGAAACAAAATGAGTGGAGTCCTTTTAGGACACAATTTTTTAATTAATATTTTTTTGTTTTTTTTTCAACATAAGTTTATACTGTGTTCTAATAAATATATTTCATTTCATTGTTATTTCATTTTAAAATGTTATAAAAAGTTCAAAGTCAAACCTAACGACTTGGGCACTTTCAAATCGGTAATTCGATACACCCAATACTTACCAATCTAAAACCAAATCACCAAACAGAAATACCGCTTGCATCATCAACGTTTCAAGGTTCAGTTCCCAGGTGCTGTTTGCTTGGAAGCGGTCTCGAATGTCAAGACTCGAGACGCACAGATGTGAAGGGTTCATTTGCCATATCCAGCACCGGTGCTTTATCATTGTCTGTTACTGAGACAAGACGGCAATATACTTGGATCTATGAAAATTTGATGTGCACGATATCAGGTCGGACGCTCCATTGTACACGACAATGGACAGCAAATTGCGTTTTGTCCTACAGAATTTTGGATTGCTGGGTTTTCGTGCGTTTAAATTATGTAACACAGTATTTGTGTATCCAATACCTGTCTTAGTCTTTAGAGCGCCCTAAGCTCATGAATTCTGGACAATGTTTATGTATTTGTATTCTAGGCATAACGTTTTATATAGTAGGTATAGGGTAAGTCCAGGGGAGATGGCCAAGATGGCTGCCTGATGGTGATCGGTCACCACTGGCTACCAATCAGTATAAAAACAAAAATACAGACACGTTAACATAAAAAAAAGGAATTGTACAAAGGTCGGCCTTATCACATATATCGTCGCGTCTGAACTCCATTTCCACTTAAGATCAGGTAGAATAGTCATTAGCCGTGCAAAAATATAAAAAAGATGTTGAAAAGCTTCTGAGTAACGATTGTGAACTTTTAAATGAAACAACTTTTACGGATCTACTCGCGTTTATTTTACTTTACACATTATTTAATGTTTATCCTGACGTTTCGAATCCTTTGCAGGGTCCGTGGTCACAGGAAGACTGAGGTGTTGGTCATCTCATAATTAGTTAGTAGCTTGTATACCCTCATTGAAATTTAATTGGGTGCGTTCTGTTTTACGCAGAAAGAGCTTACAGTTAGCTCGCAGGTTCTTTAAAGCGAAATACTGATCACGAGGGAGGTTGGATTTCGGCAATTTGCTTCGGCGCAAGACAGACGATATGTCTTGACGTATTGCCTCTGCATCAGCCTTCCTAACGTTATTTTTAACTAAGCAATCCTCGACGTTGCTAATGATGCTTTCATACGGTATCCTGCGAGGGGCTACGGCGAAATTTAGCCCCTTTTTTAGTACCTCAACGGTGGGCTCGTCCAGTGTTTGTTTAGATAAATTAACAATTGTGCGATCATCTTTTTGATTTTGAAGTTTGTGGTTGTCTATGGTTGCTGGTCTGCTGTTAGTCGTGTTCCATTTCACAAACTTTTTATTTAAATTCGATACTAACGTTTAGAATTTATCTATTTGTCTATGTTTGCATTCATTATATTTAGATGTTTCGCGTTTATTAAGTGTATTAATGTAATTATTAAAATCTGATACGGACAATTGTAACTTTAGCACACTGGATAAACTCTCGATCTTATTATTAATTATACTTAGCTCAGAACGATGTTGGTAGATGAGGTGACGAAGCAATTTTTGGCTGGCCTGTTGTAAGATCTTTAAGTAAAATAAACGCGAGTAGATCCGTAAAAGTTGTTTCATTTAAATGTGTAGTGTTCGCGTAAACTTTAGAAAACAATAAACGATTGTGAACGTTGGAAAATGAAGGTCCAAATAATATACACGCTTCACCACTGCCATTATGTTTGATCAAGAACCTGTCGAACAACATATTGCTTTATAACATCGCAAGACGTCATAAAGCCTCACGAAGTCGAAAGTGATCCCGAAACTGTTGCGAATTGACCTCCCAGCCCAAGTTTAGAGTTAAGGGCCTCCATCGAACGAGGGTCACAATAGCCCAATTTTAGTAAATTACACGGCAGAGCAATTTAACATCAAATTCGATGAAATAATATACGAGTAATAGCGATGTTAATAGTAGATTGTGTTCAATAAGACATGGAGGTAATAACAACTAAGTTTTAAAAAATTATTTAAACATTTATAAATAGCTTGCTTACTTCTTAACTGATCTTTAATATTTGTAAAAATATTATGATCGGATGTTAGTGACGGTAGTTGTTGACATTGAATGGGCGCCTTTGGCTTACAAAGTAAAAAGTGTTGAATAATTTCGACGGGCTGGTTAGAACCACGATAGCTCAATTGGAAGAGTACCTGACCCGGAATGTCAGAAGGGTGCAGGTTCAAATCCTGCTCGTGGAAATTTTTTCAACATTTGTGTTTTTGTAATTTGTTCGCAACAAAATTTGCGTTAAAAATTATTTAAACATTTAACAACTAAGTTGTTTGAAAAAAGTAAAGAAGTATAGTCAGAAATTTAAAGTAAAGTAATGTAAACCCACCAACCCGCATTGGGCCAGCGTGGTGGGTATTGGCCCAATATCCCCAAGTGCTATTGTTCACGTGGGAGGCCTGTGCCCAGCAGTGGGACTTTTTCTTCTGTCTTATGACAATGATTACTTGTGACTACGCACTACGCACTCCGCACTACGCACTACGCACTACGCACTACGCACTACGCACTCCGCACTACGCACTCCGCACTCCGCACTACACACTACACACTTAAGGTGAGCAGTGAAACAATGGCAAAAAAGTCTCCAGCTCAGCATGTGTCACGGCAATATAGCAAAGCCATCGCCATGACGCTGATTTTCAGACGGAGGCCGAGTTGTATTCGTACTACGAGTATTATAGTTGTTCCATGCATCAATGGATTGTATAATAAAATCAATAATACTTTAAATATGATACTACGCAGTCCTCACTACGAACTACGAACTACGCGCTACGAACCACGAACTATGCGCTACGCGCTACGTGCTACGCACTACGCACCCTGGTGAGTTATAGGCGCTTGTCATTTAGTTAATGTATTGTGTTAAAACTTTATTAACAAATACGCAATACCATAAATATCAGCCTTCACAAATCCCATACATATTTCAGGTGATAATTTCATAATTATACAGCCATAAACAACAACAGTTAGTTGTAATGAAAACGCAGTAATAGGCGTATTATATTATGTACTAGCAAATGTAGAACCATTTGTAAAGGCCTTTTATATGATTTCAGACAATGCTAGTGATTTAGGTAATTGCTATACCTAGTGCTGCTAATAAATATTTAGTTTGCCTTTGTGTTTTAACCGCTTTTGTGGTCTCGTGGCTGAACCACTGACCGCACTCAGTGGTCTCGTGCTCGTTCCTATCAAGGATACAAACATATTTGAAGCGTCGATAGATCAATGTGTGAAAAATCGACGTTCAATTCCATTGGTTCGACGTGAAACAAGCATTATATTATCTTTCTAGAGAGTTAAGAGGGCTGTTAAAAATGTTTTTATAATCAGTAGTAATCATCATCATCATCAGCGTACACACGTCCACTGCTGGGCACGCCACTGAGCACGATCCGCGACTACTCTCATCCAGCTCTTGCCAGCCACCTCGCGAAGATCGTCGCTCCAGCTAGTCCGAGGGCGTCCTACACTACGTTTGCCGATACGCGGTCTCCATTCAATAGCTCGTTTACCCCAACGTTTTTTTTCATAGAAATCTGACTCTTCAAAACAAACCCTCGGACATTTTGGGGAGCGCTAACTGAACTGATGATAACTCATTTCGAATTCAAGCAATGTTGTATATATGAGTACACATATTATACCAATGCCGAACTACTTTCGCGTGTAATTAAATTTGTTTTAGCCCTATTTGCTCACTATGACCCTTTGGGCGATGCCAAAGTTATTATTTGGGCTTTAACTTCATGTGGTACGATCCTTTTTGTGTTGAACGGTTATTAAATACCTACGTCGGAGTAATAATTTGTGGGAATTATTTTTTAAGTGATTAAAGTTAGAGTTTAAATTACAAGGAATATTTCCTAACGTTAACGTTATCCCATTGCTTCTTACACATAAAAACACTTGGAGTGATACAACGCGGGCCCATTGCGGGTTGGTGCTTGTTAATGACTGCTAATGCAGCCGGGACCAACCAAGCATGGAGGAGCTCGAAATGATACATTTTGGACACACACCCGATGAATGTTACGTAACTCCAGCAATCGCAGACCGAGCGCGTTATCCACTGCGCCATCAAAAACACTCACTCAACTCTCATTTAATCTCACTTAGTTCTCACGTCACAATCAGTAAATCTAGTACCCTTTAAACTGGAATAGAACAAATTTTAGGTATTTAATTAAACTAGTGGTCGCGCAGTGGTCGAAATTCGACCGTAATTTTATTAAGGCTGCACGGATTGTATCCTATGCAATGAAAAATTTAAAAAGATAGAACATGAGTTTGGAATGGCATTGACAGATTTCGGCCGCTCCTCTTCCATTTTTGAAATTTATGAAAAGAGTATATTATATGCGTGTATGTCAAATACATGGTAGTGTGTGTAATGTTTGTTTTATTGATTTAATGTATTTTTTATGCATAATTAAAAAAAATATTAACATTCTGTAATTCTTCTCTATATAAAATATAAGTGTGCGAAATTTTATACTTCTTTTTTTTTTAATAATAATTAATTTTATATTTTCGTAAAAAGGGGTACAAAGTTTTTGCTTCACGTATTAATATATAGATTATAGTAATATTTAGCTAAATTTACTACTATTGGTCCACATCGCATGCCGAAAAATCTATAATTGAAAATTATACTTAGATTAAGTTTGGTATTTACCCAAATAAATAAAAAAATTGCTAGTAGTAGCATCAATAGTTATTACCCTAATAACACATGGTCGACATCCAGTCGAATTCCGGCCAAATCAGGTCATGTATTCGCTTTGCTACTGCGGTTTTCTTTCGCTGAGCACAATGCAAGTATTCGTATTTTTTGTGTATCATCTTTGTCATTTCTTTTTACCCTATTTATCTAAATGCACATATGCCCCCGATCTACAAATTATACTAATGTCTGAATACACAATCACAAAATAGGGAGAGTGCAGAAGATAAGCTTCATACAAGACGCGTTCGAGCAACGCACACAATATAGACAATCCCTCACGGACACGAAATCTCGCTACAGACGGCCTAGTGTGAGTTTCTGACGTTCGAGATCAAGTTAACTAAAAGGAGAATTTGTATGACAACATTGTAACTCTCTCAGGAGGCGCCGCTTCAACGCCAAACTAATTTTCGATTTCGTTAACGTGATTGAATGTGAAGTGAAACTTACTCTAGGCACCACACTCGCAACAGTTCATTCCGTGTCCGTGAGAGGGGTCTATGTGTGCGTCTAGGTTATATTTTGTATCATCATCATCAGATGTAGAGAGATGTTAGAGTGAGCATCCTACACATAGGGTAGGTTTTTTTTTTAAATTCGAATGTCCTGACGTTTGTCTGCTGAAATTACAGTCATAGTAATAAAGTAGAAACAATATACTTTATTCTTAGTTGTATTTAATAATGATACACAATGTACATTATCATATTCATCAGCTCATTTTATGTCCCCACTGCTGGGGCACGAGCCTTCCCTATGGATGGATAAGGAGTACGGGCCATAAACCACCACGCGAGCCCAGTGCGGGTTGGTGGTTGTTAACGACTGCTAATGCAGCCGGGACCAACGGCTTAACGTGCCTTCCGAAGCACGGAGGAGCACGAGATGATACATTTTTGGTCACCCATCCGATTTGCGAAAATTGCTTAACCTCAGCACTCGCAAACCGGGCGCGTTAATCACTGCGCCATCGAGCTCCTCTATATATTGTATGTTTATTTGTAATGGAAAGTTTTATGATAGGGCATTTCCCAATATTTTGACGCTGTAAGGGAGAACAGAAATGCCCTTAGCTGATAGAGTTACTTGTAGCCTAAACTGAAGAAATGATTTTGAATTTTGAAAACTTTGTTGCTTTAGCGCGTCATTATATAGCTTACCTTCTCCAATCCTCTTATTTTGTGACACAACCGAATGTCAGTCTTATCTCTGTATCATTATTTTGAGAGTAAGAAATACAGTTGTCCTTTCGATCCGGCCGGTACGTTCGGTTGCGAAATCCCGGGTCCATATCAGAGACTTATCCAGATTGCTTTGTGACAAGTCCGATCAGATTACTGGGGGCCGGGTTACACTTTATTTATTCGTGTTAATTTTATCAAAATCGGCTTATCTTATAATCCCTCTTTTGAGCTTATTCGGAGTAGTATTTTACTTTTGGACTTTTGGTAGCGACTGATTTATATAAGATTTTTTACTAGAAATTTAACTAAATGTTCAAATAATTTTTTACGCAAATTTTGTTGCGAACAAATTACAAAAACACAAATGTTGAAAAAATTTCCACGAGCACAATTTGAACCTGCACCCTTCTGACATACCGGGTCTGGTGCTCTTCCAATTGAGCTATCGTGGTTCTTACCAGCCCGCCGAAATTATTATATAAATAGGTAAGAACCACGATAGCTAAATTAGAAGAGCACCAGACCCAGTATGTCAGAAGGGTGCAGGTTTAAATCCTGCTCGTGGAAATTTTTTCAACATTTGTGTTTAAGTTTAACTAAAATAACAACTACTATTTGTGTCTAGTGATATTCTATAATAAATGAATCATCATCATTTGGTGATGACATTTTTCATAAGTGAGATGATTTAAGCTGATACTCATAACATCAACTGACGAGCTCGATGACGCTGTGGTTAACTTATGTCTCGATTGTTGAAGTTTCGCAAAGGCCGGTCATCGGATGGGTGACCAACAATTTATCATCTCGAGCTCCTTCGTGCTTCGGGTTACACGTAAAGCCGTTGGTCTCGGCTGCATTAGCAGTCGTTAACAACCATCAATGCGCATTGAGCCCGCGTGGTGGCTTATGGCCCGTTTTGCTCGTGCCCCAGCAGTTGGGACATAAAATGACCTGTGATGTGGTGATGTGATGATGATTCATTACATCTACTTACCTACTATAGCTTTAATAAAATTAAATGTATGCGATCTGAAACATTTCATAATGGGCTTTTAATTTAAATTAGGCTCTTAACGACTTTAATAACAAAAAGTCAAAGAAAATATTATACTGAAAAAGGTTTTTTTTTAAATAAGTAAAAAGAAAATTCATTGAAAGGAAAATTTAAGTACTAAGTACTAAATTGACTTTTAATAAACAACTTATTAGTACATCTTAAAGCTTCATTCATTTAAATCATTAACTTATTAATTGCATACCATTTTCTATAATTATTAGATAAAATTACTCGACCTATATCCACGAAACTTCAATTTCATTTCGATCATTCTCTATAAGGAAACAAAGCTCTGTCCTAACATAGAAAACTCAGTGGAGCATTAAGGGAGATACAAATAATTGCGTTCCCTTTTACAAACAGGGCTTTATTTCATTCCCTTCATTTATCTAATGCGTGAAAGGGCCGGTAGTGTGCCCTGTGCAGAAAGGAAACGAATCCAAATACTAAATCACTTACCCTTAAATTATTTTTGATAACCCTTATGTTAGTGGTTGGGTGGTTGGAAAGGATGACTATTGTTTTTAAATGTGGCACGTGTTTTGTTTGTGTTCATTATTGAAGTGATGATAAACAATTGGTTTGAATGGTAAAAATAATGTTTAGTTAGTTTGAACTATTTAGTAACAAACGTTTTCTTTGTTTTTAACTACTGTCGTAAGAAGTTTTAGTTGTATTTTTTATTTTCATTACGGGTAAGTGGTTGTACTTCATCTCCCCTGATGTTAAACAATGATAAAGTCGAAGGTGGAAGCACTCTTCACCGGGAATCATCAACAGAAGCACTGGCTATCCTATCTCTAGCGGCCGAACAACAATGCTACAAAAAATGTTATGGCAACATAATTAGATAAGATGGTGGTAGTTAGCCAATCGCCAAACAACTAACCAAAGTTGTATTCTAATCGCATGAATGGTATAGAAACGCATACGGAATAAACGAAGAACAATTAATTTATATATATATATATTAAAAGGAGGCAAACGAGCAGGCGGGTCACCTGATGAAAAGTAATCGCTGATGCGTTGCCGGCCTTGAGGAAGGAGTTGGATCTTGGGAAGGGAGTAGGAATTGGGAGGGGGGAGGGGTGAGAGATGGACCTCTGGTACTTTCACTCACCGGACGAAACACAACAACAACGAGTCCCATTGCATCACGCCGATATTCTGTAAGAGGGTGGATTATTTTTTAGGTAAATTGTATAGTGCTTTACAAAGTAAAAATATATCTTAAAAGAAAAAGTAAAACATAGAAAGCAATCCTGTATCGTAACTTGGGAGATCCGAAAAGCTTATAGCCCCGTTTATACAAGGCTTTGGCATTTTCATGTTAATATTGAAAACACAAAACAGTTTTCAATAAAGATTATTACTTAATAGTTCACTAAGCTTTATATACAAATAGCCCGATTATAATATGCCAGTGATGTTCTTGTATTTTATAGCAATTTGTACCCAATATAGGCTTACACTTCGGTCTAATTTAGTTTGAAGCCATAAATCCAGCTTAGTCTATCCCACGTAATGGGACGCTGGTTAATCTACAGGGATAGTAAGTGAGAGTATTTTTATTGGTAACTGAATTAATTGCGTAAAAGTATTTGCTATATAATTAATAATTAATTTTATATTGTATTTACTTCAATAAGACAACCAACAAAACATACATTAAAAACAGGTAGAAAGTTACATTTTTAACTTAAAAGTAACGGAATGGACGGTTAATGGAAAAGGCCGTATTGAAAAAAAAACTGATAATAAAGAAACTAAAACAAATAATAATAACTTATCTATAGAAACAAATGTTGAAAAAATTACCAAGAGCAGGATTTAAACCTGCACCCTTCTGACATACCGGGTCAGGTGCTTTTACTTCTTAACTGATCTTTAATATTTGTAAAAATATAAGATCGGATGTTAGTGACGGTAGTTGTTGACATTGTATAGGCGCCTTTGGCTTTCAAAGTAAAAAGGGTTGAATAATTTCGGCGGGCTGGTTAGAACCACGATAGCTCAATTGGAAGAGCACCTAACTCGGTATATCAGAAGGGTGCAGGTTCAAATCCTGCTCGTGGAAATTTTTTCAACGTTTGTGTTTTTGTAATTTTTTCGCAACAAAATTTGCGTTAAAGATTATTTGAAAATTTATCTATAGACTTTAAAAAATAATAAACTTACTAACAATGATAGGGTTAATGTAATATTATTATTTTTCTTATCTATTACGTTTTATCCCGTTAAATAATAAATACTTGTTACTAGCTAACCAATTAACATATATATACAGAACATATTTCAGAAAATTGCACGCAAAACCTACAGTCACGATAATAGGTATCAGAAGTAACAGATTTAAATCCAGCTAGATACTTTTGGTTTCCGACATTGTTTTCTGGCTAACCTATTGTCAAATATTCTCAACAATATAGTAAAATAATCTCAACATATTAATCACGAAACAAACCATTGACCCATCCCACCTTCTCCCTTTCTTCATAGGAGTCACCGCTTCACTGTCTCAAATATGCCATCGCGCACAAAGAAATTTGGTGTCTTTGTCGCACCTCCAAAAGATGGAATAGTCTACCAGCACACGTTTTCCCTCCTTCCTATGATATGGGGTCCTTCAAAAGAGGCGTGAAGAAACACCTTGTGGGCCGGCAGAGTGAGGTTAACTGATGCTACGTTTGTTTTCACGCTGCACCAGTTATCTTCGCGTCTGGACTCCATTTCCACTTAACATCAGATGGGATGGAGTCGTTTGCCCAGCTATTTATAAAAAAATATATTTGAAATTAATTTGAAAATTGATCGAAAAGTACCTACTTACATAGACAAAATAAAAAGTGACGGCTAAGTAAAAAACATATTTACAACACACAAGATAAAAAAATTACTAGAAAAATCAAGTAGCTTAAGGAAGCTCGAGTGGGAGTCGAACCCACGACCTTTGGATAGCCGGCCCAATGCTCTGACCACTGAGCTATCGAGGCCCCAGAAGACTCGTTGATTTTTTCTAGTAGTTTGTGATTTACGGTCGTGGGTTAGATTCTTTCTAGTAAAAAAAAGAATTTATCGAAAAAAAGAATGAAATCTGCACCATATACGCGTAATAGAATATCAATTTAAATGTTGCTTACTTGAGTAGTTATAAATGTATTCAATAATTCTTAGAATCGTAGAACTCGGAGGCGAAACAAACTCAACAATATTTTTCACAGTTCATTCATATTTCATGAAAGTCGGATTCTCCAGAAGGCAACACATGGCGGCACATTTACAGTTGATTGCTTAAGGATTTCCTTACTTTAAAGTGAAATATATATAGCCTTCACATGTAGGCTACTGTATATAAAAGACTAGCACTTTCCTCGAGACTTCGTCCGCGTGGATTTGGGATTTTAAAATAAACTTTTTTTAAATAAAATAACCTGTGTTAGCTACTAGAACCTCCCCTTGTACGCTCGTTTTACCGCACGATCCTCTCCCATTCTCTCGACTCGAGATGAGGGAGGTTCTAGTGTCTCGAGGTGGCCGAGCCAGTGAAGTCTGTGGGCCTTTATCTCCCCGATGATATTCGGCTCATCCACCTGATCTTCCAACTCTAAATTTTCCCTCCTTCTCCATATTCCGTCCTGTGTCCGTACTGGCCCCAGAATCATCCTCCAGATCCTTCTTTCCGCCTCCAAGAGTTTGGTCTCTTCTTTAAGAGATAGTGTCCAGGCCTCACAGCCGTACATTAGGATTGGGTGCATACCTAACTGTCTTATAAATACGGATTTTTGTGCGTTTGCTGAGAAGCCTGGACACCAACACCTTATGTAAAGCTGCACTACAACGGAGGGAGTTTTGTATTCTTGCATCTTGTTAAAAATTAAAAAACAAAATTAATTAACAATTTTGTTATAATAGTACGTGATTTGCAAATTAGCTGCTATCCGGATGAATATCAAGTAAGCCTAACTAATTGCCGTGGCTCGATTAATGTGGGGATAGCGAGCCTAATTTGTGAAATACGATATCCAGCGTATAGTTTGAACGTTGTAATACGAATAGAGGTAATCAGCAAAGTGGTTTTTATCTAGTCGCGTTGTAGACCAAAATACAAAAATTGGGTTGGATACTTTGTTTTATACTATGTAGTGATATGGCGTCGTCTCACTAATGGCGATACTCAAAATTGTTGGTTTCGATGCTATATCTACCCTTTATGGAAGAGGACGTGAGTGTATGTATGTATGCAGTATCAGCAAAGAGTATATAGCAACAAGTAAGGCTATTGACATTTAAAGGCACTCCAAACGCGCCCTTTGGGCACAGCAAACGTTACACAATCAACACTGACTAATGGGCTCATTCGGATTGGCGGGCAAACTAGATTTCAGTTGAGTATAACAAGATGGCTGCAAAAAGTCGGGAGAGGGTCGATCCCTTTTCAGGCTGTTAAATCGAAGCTTTATACTTTAAGTAGCAAGTTTTACTTTATTGTGATTGGGGAGTCATTGTGTGCGGACAATTTTACAGTCGTTTTAAATTGAAATAGTTTTGCTAAAGTTCCCCTTGGCGCGTTTTACTGAATGAATGGTAAGTCCGCTCAGGGAGGGAGGGGAGAATTAATATTTTTTTCTTGCTTTTAAAAGGTTGTTTGAATTGCCGATAGGTACTTAGGAAATTGTGTTTGTTTACTGCTCGCAATTTGTAAAGGATTTCATTTATGGAAATGACAATTAGTGAAATGATGTTGGAATTGGAATTTGATAGAAATGAATTGTAATATTTAGTGATTGTTTTTTTATTAAGACGTGATTTTCTGTTAATGTGCGTTAATGTATTTTATTTTTGTTTTTTCTCATTATTTTCTGCCATCCAACCGCATAAGTCCACAGTGAGTGGATTATAGCCCAATCTAGTTATTATTTACTAAGACAAAATTTTTATTTGAATAAAAAATAACAGAGCCTGAAAGAGAGTTGAAATATCAGAATAAAATAAATTGTAATAATTAAACGCATATTAAATATGAGGAGTGGAGTCAATGGCGAAGTGCTTAACGCGATTGGTCAGCGATTTCTGAAGTTATGCAACTTTAGGATAAGCCGCGGTCATCGGATGGGTGACCAAAAATGTATTATCTCGAGCGCTTCCGTGCTTCGGAAGGCACGTACAGCTATTGGTAACTTTTGAAAAAAAAAATTATTTAAGCTAGTAAGTTTGATGTGGTAATAATACTATTAAATCATAATATTAATATACCTATATTTTTAATTACGTAAGCGTTCTAAAGTGATATCACTATTCATGAAATTCGGTAAGGCAGAGTTGCAGGTACTCTAACTGAGCCAACAAAGAGACTAAGTAAGTTGGTCCCGATTGCAGTTCTAAGCAAATTTAATCGCCCAGCTTCTAAATCTATGAGTTCTCATCGCATTAGCTTAATTAAATAAAGTTTTGGCCAAACCACTGAAGAGATAGTATCAAACTCAATCATTAACATACCGATTTAACGGCCTATGTGGTGTAGTGGTTAAGACCACCGGACCCAGAGGTCCCGGGTTTGATTTCCAGCGGGGGGTACATGTCTTTATAGTCGGTTTGGTTGGTGGTAGGGCTTGTTTGTCCGCCTGGCTAGCTGCCACCATCTTTTCTAAATATGTCGCCATAACATCAATGTTTGTAGCATTGTTGTGTTCCGGTGCCTAGAGATAAGATAGCCAGTGCCTCAGTAGTTGAGGATTACGGGTGAAGTGCGCTTCCACCTTCAGCCTCATCATCACTTAACATCAGGTAAGGTAGAGGCCAAGTGCTTACCAGTAAGACATTAAAAAATGACCACCGAATGAAGGTAAACTATGAATGTGGTCGTATTTATACTGAGCTGGGCTTCTTACTGCCATTCAGTGACTGCTTATCTATACTAATATTATAAAGAGCAAAGCTTTGTATTTTTGTATGTTGTATGTTTGTATGTATAATGTTTGCAACGAATAAACTCAAAAACCGCTGGACCGATTTAAAAAATTCTTTCACCATTAGAATGCTACATTAACGCTGAGTAACACACGCTATATTAAAAAAAAATTAAGAAAGAAAAATTAAAAAAGAAATGCGGTACGAAGTCCGCCGGGTCAGCTAGTCAAATATAAGTAGGTAAGTATATAAGTAAGTAAAAGTAAATAGCCTATAACTGTCTCACTGCTGGGCAAATACCTCCATCACCAGGTTGGTGATCACAAACCCTGCATCATAAAATCGGAAACACACCGATTTTTGACCTGGGAATTGAACCCGAGACCTTCGGATATCGGGCCGAGCACTTTGCCACCGAGGCGTTTTCAACTAAATATAAATAAAAATATTTATTTAGTTTTAAATAAAATTAAAACAATAAAAAGAAAAACATAAGAAGTGAAACAGAAAAGCAGCAGCAGCAGCATGAACATCACTGATATCCTGCGGGCCTGATAATCCCTTATTCAAGTCTGCAAATTCAATAACTCCTTAATAGTGTGTCGGTAGCCTGATTTTGACATTAGCACTATGGAACTATTTCCTGATACAAAACTTACGACCTACGACGGGGTGCAGCGCGGAATTTCGAAAATTTACGTGTTTTTAAGTCACTGGTGCTAGGAGCTGAATAGGTCATATACATTAAAAGGACTAGTGAAGGTTAGCTCGATCCTTTCACAAGGTCATGGTTGTTTTGGAATTTGAAACAAATACCCAGAAACTGCATAAACAATACGTAAAAGTAATGATATCATAAAACTTATTTCTTCAGAAACTTTGTAAATATAGCACAAATGAAACAATGATCCGACATCAAAATGTTTGTGTTGATATTCCGCAGGTCACTGTTGTCTTAGTTTTCAATTAAAAAATATGAATATAAAAATATTAAGCCTTTTATTATTTTTTACCCAAACGCCTATGATTTTATGAAAGTAAACATTGCTCTAATTAAATCACCAGCCTACTCTATACAGATATTAGTGTGCGTGCGTATTCGTAGTCGTGCGCCGTTGTCACACCACTGCCACGCGCCGCTCGCTCGCTATCATAAAGAAACTTGAAACTCGCAGTTTTGCGTCCGCGTTGCACCCCCTTAATATATTAAATTTGCCCATCTTTAAATTGCAAACTATTATTTTTTATTATTATTTTTTATTAGCTACAGAAATATTTCAATTGCCTATTTTTATCAAATTAATTTTACGTAACTACGGGTTAAAGATTAAAACTATTTACTTTCAAACTAAGGATTTCAATTTCATTTTAAACTTGCTAACATTTTTATTTACTAATAAATTTTATTTTGTATTGATAGTTTTTAGTTTAATTTTGCTACGCCCTTGCTGATATTGCTGGCTCGTTTGATATCTGATTCTATTAATTACAACATCTTTTGTGACAACATGACAGATATAATCGCTTTGATAAGATTACAAGGTAAAATTTGACAGGCCAAAATATTTCCGCCCATCCAAGGTCGGTCAACAAAATCCTTTGATGTAGTCACGTCAGACCAAATTGATTACAAAACAAAGCGCTTAATGCCTACAATTATAATATATACAAATTACAGAGCTAACGTATAAATTATACATTGAAGTTAAAACAATAGTTGTTTACATTGAACTTGAATACACAACATGTGTCATAAGTAGTTGGTTAAGAATAGGCTGTTGATTAATAAAAGTGTTTTTTATCTATCTATTTAAATAAAAATCAATTGCTGTTCAAAAATGGCATGACTGATTTAATTAATTTTCATTTAGTTTCGTTCGCCCTAATACAGGGATAGTTTAAAAAAAAAAGGGAAACCTCAACAAAACACCTTAGATATCTATGATTACTCACATATAATTTTACGCAAATATTGTTGCACAAACAATTACAATTTGAAAAAAGACAAAGTGTTAAAAAAAAAAATTGTAAAAATATTAAGATCGGATATTGATGATGACGTAGGTATTTGTCGCTCCTTTGGCTTACAAAGTAAGAGTAGATGAGTTGAATTGAGCCACAACCACAATAGCATAGTTAGTAGTGCACCTGATCCGGCATATCATGGGGTGCGGGTTCAATCCCGCTCGTAGATTGTTTTCAACACTTTGTTTTTTTTCAAACCTATAAACAGTTGATTGATTTTTTAAATACTACAAGCTATGCTGTATAGTCCATATCTCTTAACTCAATCAGCTACACGAGCGATGGAACGGTCAGCAGCGGGCCCTAATAAGCGAGGACTAAACAAACTCCCGGACAAGTTTTGTGCACTCCCGCTTAAATCTCGGAAGTTTGTGAATTCAGTGTGGCCCATGTGTTAGGTGACACCGATTTTGATTCCCCTCACCCTTATTAATGGACTCACCGGTGCTGAGATTGTCTAGGCTCCTAACACCACCTTGTAATAAAGATTTGTATTTAAACAACTATACTTGTTTAAATTCATTCGTTCAGATAGTTAATTGGATTCATTTGTCACGCTCAAGTTATTGTTGTCGCAGAGGCTGCACCAGTTTTGATTTTTGATTTTGTGTTATATTTTGTGCATTGTTTTTTTTCCCAATATCTTACATCTTTTTAATATACTACACTCAAGTGAATGTTTCTATTGTATAAGGTGTTTACCTATAAGGTGTTTGCAACAATATGTTACTTAGTTTCTAAGAACAAATAAGTACTTTAAAGTGTTAGCAAATGTCGGTAAGCAATTAATGAAATTTAAAAAAACACATATTATAGTACCCAATGCCAATGGGGTCCTTTTGGATCGGTATTTGTGCCCCACGAAGCATTCAAAAGATAGAAATTTAAACTTTAAAATTTAAGTTTCAGTTAAACCCCAAATTGCTTTGAGTTTTTACATCTCAATATCATCATCACTGCTGGGGCACGAGCCTTCCCTATGGATGCATAGGGATAACGGGCCATGAACCACCACGCGGGCCCAGTGCGGTGCGGTGGTTGGTGGCGGTATCTATTCCAGCTCAATATTATGAAATATGTTAATGAGTATATACCTACATTCATATATTTCATAACATTCTAATGAAATTAAAAAAAAATCAATCAAATTTTGACTAACATGCTCTTTAACAAAAGCGTTTTTATAACTGACATTATTATTGATTTGCTATCGCTTTGCGGATTGTTATATCTTATTTTGAAATCGCTGTCGCTTATGACTCGCCCGCCATCATCTCGCTCCTATTTCGCATGAAACCATTGACAGAGCTGAAGTCTACACTTGCTGCACTCAATTAGACATAGAAAGCGAGCTCGCGCTGACTTGTACATAACTTAGAAGCAAGTTATTTCTGCAGCAAATTGTCTAACGAAAGTGCTTTAAAACGTTTGAGAGATGCTTTGAGACCTTTTGGCAGTCGATTGAATCTAATAAACATCGATTTGGACTCAATATTAACTCAGTTACTTAGAAACAATGTTACCGCCTCTGTGGTTTAGTGGTTAGACCACTGCTCTCAGACCCAGGGTCCCGAGTTCGATAGTTCATTCACTTCACTTCACTCATAAATATTTGTTGGTCTATTTGGTTATAAAATATCTGAAAACTAGGTATAATGTCCTCAAACAAGCCCTACAAAGGCTATTTCAATATCAACACAATAGCCCAAATAATAGTCCACAGTAATTATGTCAAAAATTATGTCATTAAAGTTTGTTAAATATTTATATAAAATACAGTGAAAAAATTAAACGCCCACCCGACCCAGCCAGGAATCGAACCTGGGTCTTCCGCAATCCGGGCGGCTGCACTGACCGTTATGCTACCGGGAAGGCTGACGTAAGCGCTGAATTTTGTCACTGCTTTTTGATTTTTGAAATGCTTAAGAGCGACATTAGTACCATCTATCCAAAGGTGATTGCAACCGATGGACATGCAGATTCATCTTTGCAGATGAATACCACAAATTGATAATACAACGCTATAGTTTTTTTTTAAAAGTTTTAATTGCTACTATAAATACTTAATTCAGCTTAAGTGTAGCAAATAACACTTAAAAATATAAAAAGCAATAAAAAAATCAAAGTTTGTACCTATCAGCAGATCCCGTCAGCACTTGATCACGGTAGGTACAATTCGATCCAAACGTCGGTTATTTATAACGACTAGTCTAGGATACCTAATCAATCAATAATAGCTTATTAATAAGCTTAAGTCCCCAACTATCCCACTAAAGGTTTTTGTAAAAGACATAATTTGTATGTGAAATATTGAATACAACTTATCAATATGACGTGACCAATTTAGTTGCAGGTTCCTCGAAGTAGCTGGTCAGTTGGAAGTTTGCGAAGTTACCTCGTAGTGACCGATGGAGGTCCGTCCATGGCTCCAGAAGTTGGAGACTAATTGAAATGCAAATTAATTAGTTTAGAAACCTCAGCTTGGGTTATTTGCAGGCGACGATTAATGGCTACGTATTACGACGTATAATGTGAAAATAAAATATAAAGCAGTCTATGATTCTATATTATTATGTTATGCTCAGAGATGGAAATCATTCATTAATCGAATAATCAGCTCGCACCCCGTCGGCGTCCTGGTCACTGTAAAATTACCATAACGCGAAATTCGTGTTCGTGTTGTCAAAAAGATAATGCGTTTTCAAAGGCTCATTTTATTAACACAACAAACTTTTAGAAATTATCATTGGTTCAAGCTGAACTAATTAAAGAGCTGTGTAGTAGAAAGAGAAAAACAAAGAAAAAAGAGACGAATGCACTAAGTGAGACCGGCGGGATCGTAGTGTTTTAGGTTTATTTCTAGCACGGTTAGTGCTTAATGATGTTGGAGCTAGGGCTTCGGGGAGCGATACAGTATCCATTCAGGATTTGCACCAATTACGTTCGCTCTGTTATCTTGCATTTACTTTTATATTCAAAAGCTGTAACAGCTTTTAATATTAATATTGTTTTGTTTACACGTTTTTCGTTTTAATAAGTTAGCGTGTTAAAAGAGACGCTTATTATAGGTACCTAGCAGTAGACGCTCACGGGCTGAAATGATGATGATGCTGATGATGATGATGATGATGATGATGATGATGATGATGATGATGATGATAATGGTGAAAGTTTACCCCAACTTTACTCTTAAGAAAAATAGTACTGAATTGTCAGGATATGCAATAGCAAATTTACAAGGTCTATATCAACTAAGATAAATTCAACATTAACTTTGTTATTATCACTTTAGAACCTCACAGAGGTCAAGCAAAGCCAGACGCAATCAGTGTTTGGATGGGTGATCGCTTGGCAACTCTACTTGTTACGGATTTTTTAACGAGAATCGCGTAAGAGGTTGCAGCTTTCGTTAATCTGCGGTTAAGAGTCATTTTACAAAGCGGTATCTCATATAAACTTTAAAGCTCTAATTTTTTATAACCAATCAGCCAATTTTAATGTAACTTTATTTTCCTAAAAGAAATATAAAGATGTTGACAGTTAATAGAACATACATACATACATCACGCCTTTTTCCCGGAGGGGTAGGCAGAGACCACCTCTTTCCACTTGCTGCGATCCTTACAGACTTCTTTCGCTTCATCCACATTCATTAGTCTCTTCATACACGCTCGTCGGTTTAGGGTACTCTTGACCTGACCTTTTTTTTTTAATAGAAAACATTTAAAAAAAGGTTTGTAAAACTATGAGTCGGTTCTGCTATTTGAAAACTTCCACAGTCTGGTATGGTATGGGTTAGACAGCTTTTCCAAAGTCCTATGTAATTTTTTTATGTCCTACGGGTAAGCACTAGGCTTTCATCTCACCTGATGTTAAGTGATGATAAGGCCGAAGGTGGAAGTGCACTTCACCCGGAATCCTCAACTACTGAGGCACTGGCTATCTTATCTCTAGCTGCCAGAACACAACAATGCTAAAAACGTTGATGTTATGGCGAGGTGTAGAGATAAGATGGTGGTAACTAGCGAGGAAGACAAACAAGCTCTACCACCAACCAAACCGAGCACACAAACATGTACCGCCCGCTGGGAATCGAACCCATGACTTCTGGGTCTAAGCCGGTGGTCTTAACCACTAGACCACGGAGGCGGTTTTTAAAATATGTGTTAAAAATGCGGTCAAAATGTTATGTCAAAATCAAGTTATCAACAAGAAGATAGCTACACAGTTGTTGAGACTTTTTTTTTGAGAGCGTTACCGGAATTTTTTGGGGGTGGCGAGAAACTTAAGAGGTTCCTCAAGCCGTGATCGAAACTCCGTCAGAGGTTTTTAGAGGGAATGGCATCACGCAAGCGTGAACCCGTTCCTTACTCTAGTAAGAGATAATCTATTCTCCAAGGGTTTCAGATCGGATCGGTCTGTTGAGACGTTATCTTGGGCTCTGAATTTATTCATAAGTGACTACTATTAAAAATATTTTTTTAGATAGTTTTTCCTCTTATTTAGCTTTTTGGATACCATAGAGTTTTGGTTTTGCTTTATAAGTTCGTTAAAAAGGCTCGAGTAAGGCTCTGTAAAATTGCATTACAATGCCATCTAGCGGCGCGCTCCGTTAATTTTCTTCGTAGGGACAATTAAAACGGCTGCATTGGAGCAATGTGCAGACAACGGAGTGTTTTATGCTCCAACTGTTCGTATGTCTTATTATAGTTTATTATTCAATGATCCAAGAAGCTATTTGACAATCGTCTCTTATAAAAAAAATTGCATGGTAAAGTATAATGACCTCCTTAATACATTTTTGCCAAGCAGTATTGTTTTGCATTTTAAAGGGCACAAAAGTAGTTTTGGAGTTTGAGATTGTTAAAATATATAATTAAATAGATATATACCATATACCATGCCATATACATAGCAAACAATACTTTGACCATACAAACATGAAAGTTCTAACTTTTAATCAACCAATAAGTCAATTTTCATGAAACTATAAGATGATGCTTCAGAAAAAGAGTAATCTCAAAATTAAAAAGAAAACATTAAAAAAATAAAGCATTATTGAATGTATGCGTTTACAGACTTTCCATAGTAAGATTAATTTAAAGTTTGCTTAAAAATCGAAATGTTTTAAGACAAAATTGTCTCAGATCCTAAATTCAGGCTTAATAAATATCACGGCACTTTCTAACACTTCCGACATCCGGCATCAGTACAAGAGAATATCATCCGAAGCAGAAACATAGTTGGGCGGACAGTCCCCGCCATTTGTGATTTAATTAAGAATTTTAATTAATTTTAATTAAACGTGGACGTACTCGCAGAACAGGCTGATTTCCCTTGTCGCCAGTGTATTGTAACTTTCGTAGTTTTTAAATGTCGAGGAGTAAATTGCGGTACAATTCATATGGTTGATGATCTGAGAATGGTTATGTCGACATTGTAGATTTCATTGGAACACGCTCGAAAGGGATTGTTGCTGAAAACAGAAACACTTTTTCTCGAACGCTGATCATCTTTATAATTGACTCCCCTTATTCATAAAAACTATATAAGCATTGTTTAGTTAAATATTGTTTTGTCAACGTCACACAAACGTCATTTTGAATTTGAGAAAAAGAGACAAAACAATGATTAACTAAATTATGCTTAAATAGTTTTTATGAATAATGGGGTTAATAATAAGTACATTT
Source organism: Eudonia mercurella (assembly GCA_963082485.1). NCBI lineage: Eukaryota > Metazoa > Arthropoda > Insecta > Lepidoptera > Crambidae > Eudonia > Eudonia mercurella. Next base: position 821,513 of record OY720047.1, on the reverse strand, counting down.
ATTTCAGGCAACAAACAATGGACAGTAAAGGTGCTTAATTACATAATAAATACCTTAAAAATAAATAAATAAATAACTTAAAATTAATAGCTACTAATCTGTTAAATAATATTTGTTGATGACGTAGATGTCGACATTGAATTAGGCTCCTTTGGCTTACAAAGTAAGAGCAGATAGTGTTGATTAATATGGTAATTGAGGAGGTCGATGGCGCAGTGGATAACGCGCCCGGTCTGTGAGTGCTGAGGTTAAGCAAAGGCCGGTCATCGGATGGGTGACCAAAAATGTATCATCTCGAGCGCCTCCGTGCTTCGGAAGGCACGTAATGCCGTTGATCCCGGCTGCATTAACAGTCGTTAACAACCACCAATCTGCACTGAGCCCGCGTGGTGGTTTATGGCTCGTTCTCCCTATCCATCCAAAAGAAAGGCTCGTGCTCCAGCAGTGGGGACATAAAAATGAGCTGATGATGAATATGATAATTGTTTTGGGAAATGTATTTATTTCGGTCAATATAGAATTTCCAAGCATCATCACCATTATCACACTATCAGCCCTCCCCCCCAAGGATTTTCACAACGACCGGTTTTATGCTTTACGTTTTATTTTTACTAATTAAGTATAATTGAAATGGAAACGATAAATGCTTATTAATTATTTTATTATACAAAATATTAGTCATGTTTGTGATTGACCTTATTCTAAACATTAAATCTTTGATGTTTAGAATAAGGTCAATCACAAACATGACAATAAAATTAAAATTAAAATACCAAAAATTCAAATAAATTTGAATTCAAAACATTATCTTTATACAAAAAAAAAATGTAAATCGCATCACTACACTAACTAAAATAAGTCTCTACGATTGGCTCGCACTCGTGGCCATAGCAGGGGTGACAAACCATTGGCATTTCATTTAAAATTTTAATTAAACTTCGCCCCGTATCCGGACCTGAGTTAGGTGCAGTCCACTAAAGAACGTAACGATGTGCCGTCATCGAGAAGGCGAGATATTAATAAATCAAACACATGGCAATATTTTCTTTTTTAATCAAAGGTATTTTCAAAGGAAAAAACAATTTTTTTTTTTAATTTCACGCAAAATTTCTTGCGAACTCATTACAATGCAATGCATGGTTCGAACAAAGCCACGATAATACAAAAGGCAGTGCATCTGACCCAATATGTCAGAAGGCGTAGGTTGGAATCCTGTTAGTAGAAAAAATTTCCACCAATTTCCAAAAAAAATAAGATTTTTTAAAAATTTCTACGGTCTTACGAGATACGGATGTTCACGCGAACAAAGTCACAGGCAGTCACTAGCGTACAATAATTAATAATAGCACGTTACAAATTTCCAGTGTGTCTCAAACTTTCGGGGGCTGCTATTCTTCGAATCGTAAGATAACGCTCTCAAAAGTTGACGAAGTAATTCAATTTCGGGTGCCACGGGACTTGCTTTTTCCTCAATTATTTCGCGTCGAGGACCCGGCGAGACGCGGAATAATAAGGCAATCATGTCAAGTTCTGAACAAACACGTTATGCTATAAAATATTTGCTAATTTTTAGAGACGTACAACACGCTTACTAATATTATAAATGTCAATGTGAGTTTGTTTGTTAGGCTTTCACGCAGAAACTACTCAACCGATCACCATGAAACTTTGTACACATATTCTCAAAGGTATTGGGAAGGATATTGAATACTTTTTATTAACAAAAAATACTAAAAACGACAATTTAATTTTCCAATACAAAATTATTTGTTTGTTTTGTTGTCATGGAAACTGTCAAAGCGGTACGAAGTCCGCCGGGTCAGCTAGTTTTTTTTAAAATATTTTACGGGTAAGCACAGTGCCTTGATCTCACCTAATAATAGTTTATAATAAATGCAAAGGTATGATCATCAAAGCGTTGTCAGTCGAAATAATGAATACTAGGGCCAAATACAAGATATTTTGGTGACTAGAAGATTGTCATTTATTTGAACAACACTGTACATTGTATACTCGTTGAATGATGATGCAGGAAAAAAATTTTTTTTTTAAATTTTATATGAATGAATGAAAATGAAAACAAATTTATTTGGGACAGAACAGTTCAAACATACAGATAAAAATGGAAAAAAAAGAAGCATAGGAGAGCCCCAAAACGGTTCCGACTCAGCAAAATGCTAGGCTTGAGGTTATCGCTGATCTTCCGTCGGAACCGGTTTAGGTGATGCTGCGATAACAACACAAACCTAACACACAAAATATAAAAACAAAAATAGCACTTATGTATCAAAAGTAGAATAGATTAATTATTAATTAGAATTAAAATATAATAATAATAATAGGCTGTATATTCCGAATCCCTTCCTCTATTATTAAAAACGGAATATACACACATTCAACAAAAATTAAAATGGAGTGACAATGACAGACAAAATGGTTATAGTTTATAGTTTCAGCAATATTTTAAAAAGAATACACACAAAACCTTATAATATTGAATTTCGACAAACATTACTTTACACAAACAATGATTAAAAAATAACAGTCTTTAAACCCAATCTTTAGAACAGCGGTGGCGTCAGGAAATGTCACGCAACCCTTGTAGTACACACTCGTGCAGGTAGTACAATTAGTGGCACCGGACGCAGGGATAAACTTTCCGCAAGCTGAGCACTTTGCCATAGTATTGTTATCTGCTGACGAGATGGTTCGAGCCCCGATAAATAGATGGCGTGGGACGTGGTACGACCGGACTTCGCTAGATGGCGGTAATTATCACTATAGATCACGCGATCTATCTGTGAGGTTGAGATCTACGCTACTGAATCTCTGTCTTTGTGTAAGAGTGGGTACTCTGAGTAACTGATTTGATGCTAATTACAAAACAATTATAACAGCAGTAGCGACACGAACACTTTCACTTGTGCATTAAAGACCGTAGTACATATTGACACACATTTCACGAAAAACTAGGGATTTTAAATATTTTTTGTTTACTAAAATACGCTAACGTACTACGACCGTATTACCGCTCGCAGCGCCACTCGTCAGCGTTTATTTATTGAAATAAAATGAATCATAATCAAGTTTACAATATAAATTTATAATTTATTCTTATGCTTAATTGTAGTTATTGTCAATATAAAAACGATGGTTCCAATAGTGACATAACTGACATACTGTCCAAAATCAAATCAAGTCATAGTTACATCAATTGTGGTATTGGCTTAACACAGAAGCAGGTTTATGATCACTAACAAAATTCAGAAACAAACTTCATCAGACCTGGGAATTGAATACAGGAAGCCGAGTTGATTTGTCACTCGATCATCGATGCGTCTACTCAGGGGCAAAGCATTTACGGTAAACACATAGCACATTATAAAAATATTTTTTATGGTATATAAGTAAGTAAAAACGAAGCGCCATCTTACTAATATCACTTAGTATCCAAACAGAACTATAAGTAAGTCTTATAAAAAATCGCTTTAGTGGTTCAAGACGACATATTACAATTATCCACTTAAATTATGATAAAAGACTTAAGAGAAACGAATTTCTGCGAAAATAAGAATCGACTTAAATTTGGTTAAAAGATTATACTGACATGACATTGGGCTAAATGAGTTGTGTTAAATGATATTTCAAGGTCAATTCTCGCGATCAGTGTTCGTATAATACAAGATTGGAAAAAAATATGTCTGCCACTGAAGGTTAACGCGCATTTGATCTATAGTTATTGCTTGAGATTGGTCTGAAAATGCGTGATTTCAGACCAATAATGTCTCAAGCAAAAATTTAATTAAAATATGAACGTATTTAAAATTTTAGTTAGTCTTAAGTTAAGATAAACAAATAAATAATCTATATATTAATACGTGATGCAAAAATTTTGTACCCGTTTTTACGAAAATAGCGCGGACGGAGGAGTATGAAATGTCGCACACTTAAAGTTTACATAAAGAAGGTTATCCGATTTTTTTTTAAATTATGCATAGAAAATACATTAAATCAACAAAAACAACATTACACACACTACCATGTATTTGACACACACGTATTGTTTGTCTTTAATGCGGCCGACATCTGTCAATGCCAATCCAAACTCATATTCTATCTTTTTTAATTTTTCATTGCTTATGATACAATCCGTGCAGCCTTAATAAAATTACGGTCGAATTTCGACCACTGGGCGACCACTAGTAATTATAAATATGCGGCGGCAGAGTGGCAAAGTTCTTATCTTTATATCCTTTATATCCATCTATACTGGGTTCGATTCTCTGGTTAAGAAAAATGTGTTTATTTTTTATTGCATAGAAATACTTAGCACGGGTCTGTGTTAATGTTAATTTAAATTTGGCAAGCGTGGCAATTAAGTCAAAACTTATCATTTGTAGCGATGACTGGGACGATGGGACGGTTCCGCTAAATACCTCCTCGATGCACTTGATAGACTGCAAAGGCGAGCGGTACGCATTATTGGAGATGCTGAAGTTACAGCCTCTTTTGAGGACCTCCAGCTGCGTAGAGACATTACTTCTCTATGTCTTCTACCGGAATTACTACGGCGAGTGTTTTTAAGAACTTTTTGATCTAATCCCGCCATCTCCTTTCCTCTCCCGTACTACATGTGCTGGTCTTAGGAACCACCATCATACTGTACAGACAATCAGTACTCGTACCAAAAAATTTGGCAAGTCGTTCCTCTGTAAAACCATTCGGCTTTGGAATTCTTTGCCGGCGCATGTGTTGCCCAGCTCTTATAGTCCCGGATCTTTTAAGCGGGGCGTGAAACGGCATTTATGCAGGCCGTCATGAATGGGTGCGCAAGTTACCGTGCTTGGTTCACGATGAGGAGCGCTCTCATTATTTTGGACTGCATCGGCCTTACCATCAGGCACGATGTGGTCACTATGATGAGTAAATATAAAAACAAAAACTGATTTCAGTGATGGAGGCCTTATCCCAGCAATGGTTCAATACATAGGCTAATACGGATGGACAGACTGATAAAAGTGACTGATTTAACCGTCTCCGTGTGTTTAAAATCACCGGTCTCAGATCCAGAGGTCCCGGGTTCGATTCCCAGCGGGAGGTACATGTTTGTGTACTTGGTTGGTGGTAAGGCTTGTTTGTCCGCCTGGCTAGCTACCACCATCTTATCTAAATATGTCGCCATAACATCAATGTTTGTAGCATTGTTGTGTTACGGCAGCTAGAGATAAGATAGTCAAATACAGTCGGTAATTGAGGATTCCGAGTGAAGTGCACTTCTATCTTCATTCTATCGTCATTTAATATCAGGTGAGATAAAGGCTTTGGCCTACTTACATGTAGATAGTTAAAAAAAAGCTTCTAACAGTACAAAATTTCTCCCAACCATCCCGCAAAACGAGAGTACAAAAGAAACGGTAGGCCCAGCGTGTATTTATTCAGAATAGAACTGTAGATATAATCCGTCAGCAGCAAAGGGAATGGTAGCGGCGGTAAAAATGATAGCCAGTAAAAATATTTATCAATCGGTCGGCTAGCCGGCGCCGTGACGTCGACGTGACGTCGCCGTGCCGCGCCAGGCGGGTTGCAGCTCGTGCTGATTGGGAAGGACGGTGATGCTCAAACTTTTCATCTTATCAGCAGAAGGTAAAAATAACTGTTTGATTTATTTATTAACGCCTCGGTGGCCGAGTGGCAAAACGCTCGACCTGAAGGTCCCGAGTTCAATTTCCAGGTCGGGAAAAGTTTGTATCGGATTTTTCGATACATAGCCCGAGTTTGTGATCACCAACCCACATTTGGCAAGCGTGATGATTAAGCCAATACCCACCAATTGTAGTAATGATGGAGGCCTTTGCCCAGCAGCAGTGGTACAGTTTAAAGGCTATTTACTTTACTATAAGACCAAGTTTGAGAAACAGTTATACTTATAAGTATTTAGATTATGCATAACCGTCACTAAAAAGCATAAAGGGAAAAATTCAAAAACTATTTCTAATCTAAATATAATCAATTAATTTAGATGGTTTATATGTAGGTATACAAATTAATTTTTTTCTTGTAATTTGACTAATGAAAAGCAAGATCTAAATATGTATTTTTTAAAGAAGCAACTATCTATGAGTTTAATTACAGTTAGAGTATGCTTGTACCATCCCATTATTATTGAAACAAATTAAATAAAACTATTTTGTACTGTTATAGAAACGCTTTAGAAACTGTAGAAACGCTTTAAGACATACTATTTCCTTATAAAATAAATAATAATTCGTAATAGTAAAGTTACTATTGAAACTACTAGTTATTTTACTAATATAAAAAAGCTGTGGAGAGTCCACTTGTCGAGTGGCATTTGGCTAGTACAACTGACCCATTCCCACATTACTTTCCTTTTTTAAACCGCTACACAGTTTGAGCACCACCGTCCTTCCAGCCCGCCGCGCCGCGTCCGATTCCTATTCAAACCGTAGTTTTTTGACATGCCATCACAACAACACCGTCCTGCGGATAGGTTAAAAGTAATTGGATTTTAGAGTGAGCATCCTACACATAGGGTAGGTGATTCGAATGTCCTGACGTTCGTGTGTTTCGTGTGTGAGTAAATTACAGTCATAGTAATAAAGTAAAAACAATATATTTTATTTATCATCGCCATCATCAGCTCATTTTATGTCCCCACTGCTGGGGCACGAGCCTTTCCTATGTATTCATTCATTCATATAGGGAGAACGGGCCATAAACCACCACGCGGGCCCAGCTTACTACAAGTTTAGTTGACAGGAGCTGTTATTCCTCGTTTCCTTTTTTCTTGAGGAGCCAGGATAAAGCTAATGATTATGTTATTTGATATCTATTATCTTTTTTTTTAAAGACAAAATGTTGAAAAAAATCCACGAAAGGGATTCGAACCCGCACTCCATGGCATGCCGGGTCAAGTGCACTACCAGCTATGCTATCGTGGCGATGTCTATTGCAAAATATATTTTTCAATATTGGCACTCGTTTTAGATAGAGAGGCTAATTGCAAGAACATATAACTGCATAAAAATTTACAGTTAAACAGTTAAGAGAGAAGACTCTCTTTAAAGCGATTTCTTCTAAACAACCAATTTTGACTGCTTTTATAGAACGAGCTTTAATGGGGCGGCTGGTATAATACTGCTTAAATAAATTTATCTCCATCTCCAAATATCTAATGACGTAACGTAACATAATAACATAAACTGCTTAACTTTAACAATCATTCAGAACTCGCTTTCCGTTTCGCCTTAAAATTCTACTAAAAATTCAAGTTACATTAAGAAAATATTATGAGAAGCTCTATCTTCCAGTACTTAGTTCTCTTTAATTGCTCCCGTCTGGAATAGCCAGCGAATTTAAAAGAAATTAAAGGATAATTCCTATGATCTCTAGCATTAAATTTGGTACGTGCTAAGTAATTCAGTTAAGGCTTTACACACACACCAATAACTGCTTAGAAACAGCGCGATTTGAACTTGGGTCCACGCTGTATGTACGCTGTAACTACTAGTGGTCGCCCAGTGGTCGAAATTCAACAATTTTATAATAAATAATTGTAACCATAAAAAACATAAATTTTATTTTTAGGGACTCTTTCTCCATATAAACTTTAGTACATATACTCCATCGTGCGCGCAATGTGCTTCAAAAGGGGCACAACGTTTATACAACGTGTAACAGAAAGGTGTGGTCCAAATGAAAAGATCCAAAGTGTATTCGATCTAGATCTTGTATGCAGAGTTACTAAGTCTTGATTATTAACTTTAATGTGTTATTGCAATTTTTAATTTAATATTTCTGTTGTGACGTCACATCAAATCAAACAAGTCTCAGCCCTAGTTGTTTAGTAACCTCTGTGCACTAACATTTATGATCACTGCTGCTAGCTTATGCGCGCCTGACGCGCATCACTCACAAAAATAAATATTTCGTTAATCACTGCATGACAAATTAAAGTTATTAATTATGTCTTAATAACAACACATACAAGTTCTAGATGGGATATACTTTGGATCTTTTCATTTTGACCACACCTTTCTGTTACATGTTGTATATGACAATCGACCATCAAGGTGATTCGTCACTCCGGTAGCAGGGCGTGCTGTAAGCGACATACATATAATGTAAATAAAAACTATAATTTGTACGGCATTGAAGCAGTGCCTTCTGGGACACGCGTTCGTGCCTTTCTTTACAACAAAATGCCTTTTAAACTAGATATGAAGAAGCAACTTGCCAGCCTAGCGGTCTCTGAATCTGGACTCCGCATTTGCTTAATATCAGGCAAAGTGGAGTCATTTGTCCACTCAAATATAAAACAAAACAGCTGAGTTAAAATATTATTACACAAATTTCACGTTAATGTGAACGATTAGTAAATAAAACTTGCCTAGCACTAAGAACGCAGTAATAACGCGGCTGCTTTGTAACTGTTACCTGACCGTAACCTGCTTTAAGGGTGTGAGAGCCTTTACTTTTTGAATAATAACATATTATTAAGACAAAAAATGGTAGCGGGAGGCTTTTGGCAAAACAAGCAATTTCGTTAATTAAAAATAATATTGACGTTTGAACAAAAGAAACGAAATTATGCTTGCTTACTTTAATGTATTCATTCGTTTGATGTTCTTTTGTTGATATAGAGTTATGTTCTCCCTCAATTCAGAAATAACCATCCCTGTGGTTTTGTGACTTGACTATAGACCTAGTATATAGAATAGACGTAATAATTTGCCTTCATTCATAATGTAAAATAATAATAACTAATGGTCGCCCTGTGGTCGAAATTCGACCGTAATTTTATTAAGGCTGCACGGATTATATACTAAACAATGAAAAATTAAAAAAGATGGAATGTGAGTTTGGATTGGCATTGACAGACGTCGGCCGCATTAGAGACAAACAGTACGTGTGTGTCAAATACATGGTAGTGTGTGTAATGTTGTTTTTGTTGATTTAATGTATTTTTTATGCATAATTTAAAAAAAATATTTACATTCGGATAACCTTCTCTATATAAACTATAAGTGTGCGCAATTTCATACTCCTCCGTCCGCGCAATTTTCGTAAAAACGAGTAGAAAGTTTTTGCTTCACGTATTAATATATAGATAATTATTTTGTTTTATTTTGTCAGCAAGGATTTTTTTATTCGAGTTTCCTGTCAAATGTAGCGATGACTTGATTTCAACGATGGAGGCCTTTGCCCAGCTGTGGGACAGCATTATAGGCTACTCACTTTTTGGCTGCTTTACAAGCACCTAAATAATTTATCAGTATGTTCGTTTGTAATACCAATATATTTCTCTAAACTTCTACTGCAATCCACTCCTACAATCACTGTAATTAATTGAAAAATGTCCCCCGTATTTCAAGTTGCGATTCGTTCGAGATTTTTCCCAGAGACTACCTAAAAATATTCAACCTCAGTTCAATCCAAACGCTCTTGCTACTACGCCATTTAGGCTAGTTATCTATGTACTCGTGTAAAAACCGGCCAAGTGCGAGTCGGACTCGCGCACGAAGGGTTCCGTACTTTATGACGTATTAAAAAAAACTACTTGCTAAATCTCGTTCAAACCAATTTGCGGTGGAAGTTTGCATGGTAATGTACATCATATATTTTTTTTTAGTTTTATCATTCTTTTATTTTAGAAGTTACGGGGGACGGGACGGGACATCACACACATTTTACCAATTCGGAAGTGTCTCTCGCGTAAACTATCATTTTTAAAGACCTATCCATACATACCCCACACGTATGGGTTCGATGAAAAAAATTTTTTTTTGAGTTTCAGTTTTAAGTATGGGGAACCCCCAAAATTTGTTGTTTTTTTTCTATTTTTGTGTGAAAATTTTAATGCGGTTCACACGACGAATCCATAAGGGTTCCGGTTTTTGCCATTTGGCGACGGAACCCTAATAAAAATGATATCCCGTATTTGGTATAGTATTTAAGCTATTACTTACTTTACATTAATTTACGTTTGAAAGACATTTATGGCTGCTGTTATATTTCACATGCATGTTTCAATATAACATTTTTTAAAGAATACACGTAAAACTATGTAATCAGAACTTACAAGGCCTCAAGTCTGCTATTCAATAACGTCTCAATAGAGTGTCGGTGGTCTGATTTTGACAGTCATTTTATTATTATTAATTTTGATTTTCAATGCTAGGTTAAAGCTAGGTTTAAAGACAATTATTCTCATAAAGACATTATGCCACTTACATGAGAACACAAATTAGATACAAACACAATTACAAAACATTCGTTGACATACAATTCAGACGAAACAGTAAAAATAACATTAAAATAAGACCAAACGATCACATTCCCAAACAAAAACAAAACAACAAAATAAAAAACAAAATACTGGTATGTAGAAAAAAGAACAGGATTTTTCCCATTGATTAACTCCATTGGAAAACAGTAAACAGAAAATAAAAATGTAAATCGTCCAACGTACTCGGTATTTTTACTAGGTATTAGTACTAGGTATTAGTACTAGGTATTTGTACTAGGTATTTTTGTGATTATGTGCTGTGCTTGTCGCTTTTTGAATATGTTGAACGAGTCAACATTTTTAATGTCCGAGGGTATTTTATTAAAAAAGCGCGCTCCTTCGCATGTTATTGCAGATGCATCGTACTTTGTCCGAGTCTTAGGCAGAACAATGAAGCTCGCTCGTCTATGAAGCTACAAAGAAAAACCAACCAGTCTCAGAAAGCTCGAGTGGTAATCGAACCTTTGGATCCAATGTTTGTTTCTAGTAAAAATTTATCTTTTATTCCAATAGTTTTAATGACAAAATTGTTCTAAAATATAGAAGAAACTCCGTTGAAAAATAAACTTTTTTTGAGTCAGTTAAAAAATTCACTTTAACCAATTTACAACATGTCCGCCGCCATATTTCACGTTCCGATTCAATCGAGATTTTCATTCCGGTGGCCGCCTCCAAAAAAATACTCGATCACATTTTTTATCAATATTTGTATGAAGAATTCTGATATTTCATTGAGCCGTCTCTAAGGTAAGGTGCGGCATTTGATGCTCAGACTATCGGTGTGCGTAGAGTCTATTGAACTGTTTGGAATACCCAAAATAACACGGGTCAGTAGTGCATGCGTTGCGGAATGGGTGACCGAATTTATTGATGTAGTTGGAGAACGGTTGCTACGGTTAATGCTACGTCTACGGTGCTACGGCTAAAGTGCTACGGCTATAGTGCTACGGCTACGGTGCTAACGGTGGTAAAGAGGCGAATATTAATGTTTAAAGACAAACAAACTCACTTTTTTTAAATAATAAGTATTCTATGTTTTTGATTATTCTCTTGAGAATATGTGTACAAAATTTCATAATGATCGGTTAAATAGTTTAGGCGTGAAAGCGTAACAAACAACAAACAAACAAACTCACTTTCGCATAATTTATAATATTAGTGAGGATACAAGTCTATATACGAGTATACCCTTGCCTAGCAGTAAAACATTGTGTGTAGAACATTTTTTTATATAAAAAAATACTTAATATAGATAGATAATACTTTTTAACAACACTTTAAAACATAAGCATGAACATAAAAATGTTACATTGAAATAATAACTTTTACGCTTTTACGGATCAACAAAATAAACGCGAGTAGATTCGTAAAAGTTGTTTCATTTCAATGTGTAGTGTTTGCGTAAACTTTAGAAAACAATATGCGACAATGTTATAATTTGGTAGTCTTGTCGCATTAAAGCTATTTCCAGATAACCAGTCGGGTGGAGTATGGATGTATCATAATACTATGTGTATTATATAACATTATTATTAGGCGTTCGTACTTCAAAACTTTTCCTATCCCACTTTCAGCTATTTCGTAAAATAAAATCCGCAAAAGTGTATCAACCTCCACGAAGGCTTAACTTTTAATTCCGCCAACTCTTCAAAGAAATTCCTTTGCCGCCCCTTCACCGGTCAGTTCATAAAATGGCGAATAACGTGGACGGTACATGAATGCGCCCTTTTAAATGATTTTGTGTCCACACTCACTATATTAATGTTAGCTATAATCTACTGTACAAGGTTATATGCTCTTCCTCCGTGCTTCGGAAGGCACGTAAAGCAGTTGGTCCCGGCTGCATTAGCAGTCGTTATCAACCACCAATCCGCACTGGGCTCTCGTGGTGGTTTATGGCCCGATCTTCCAAACCATCCATAGGGAAGGCTCGTGCCCCAGCAGTGGGGACATAAAAAGAGCTGATGATGATGATGATCTTAAGCTGAAGCTTATATGAGTAGTGAGTACCTAGGTTGTATTTGTAAATTAAATGGACTATGCAGGGTGTTAAGCGATACATGTTTAATCCCGAATATGCCAGATATGGTCCAGCGCATAGAACCCCGGAAAATAATGAATATGCCTGAAAAGCACCTAATGGGCGAGATATTGAAGTTGTTTGTTACAAAGTGACAACCCTAGGTTCAGCTGATACATTGTTCTCAGTCGTTAACCTCATGATCTAAATACAGTGTATCAGGGCTATACACTGTTAAACTTTCACGTTCCATTTTAATCAAATCAAACATTGGGTATAAAGGTATGTCTAGTTATAATATATGATACATAGTCCTTTACATTATATAAGGTCACTTTTTATCAACTGCAAATATTTTGACAAAACATCTAATTATATTAGAGAAATACGGTCCTAGCATTTAAAATAAAATTCAGGCCAGTTATTTTTTTTTCCTGACACAAAAATTTTAATATTTTTAAGAGCGGCCTCTCTGTCGGCTCTTTTGAATGAAACTAGGTGCACGTGTAAGCGGTGAAGGCATTGCGGCCTCTCTGTTTCGGCTCCTTTGAATTGAAACTACTGAAAGTGCTTTATTTTTTTTATTTTAATCGAAATGTCTTTTGGCGTTTTTCTTGAAAACTATCGTATAAAAATTTAAGGTTTTTTCATAAAAATAGTTAATAATATGTTGTTGAATTTATCCTCAAAATATTTGCAGTTGATAAAATGTGACCTTATATAAAGTTTGCCCCGTTATGTCAGGGTTAAACATAACTAATGTAATAAAATAAATATGAGTTTTTGTATGGTTATTACAATTTAGAGTTGCAAGTAGCTTAAAAAGTCTCCCAAGTAGGTAGTATTTTCTTGAGTTTCATAGAACATTTCGAACAAAATGGAAATTTGGCAAGAGTGATATATTTTTGATACCAGGGGGACATTCTGCGATAGGGACATTTTGCGAAAGGGACATTTTGCGAAAGGGACGTTTTTCGAAAGGGGCGTTTTGCGAAAGGGACATTTTGCGAAAGGGACGTTTTACGAAAGGGACATTCTGCGAAAGGGACGTTTTGCGACCAGGGGACATTTTGCGAAAGGGACATTCTGCGACGGAACGAAGTAAATGAACGTAAGTTTAAGATTTGCATAATTATCACGCTGTCTTTTTACTTGGTTGCATTACTATGTTTCGTGATTACCCACCTCTTATTATCAAAAATTCTGTATAAAGTAAATAAATAACAAAACGAATCAGTACACAAACTCACTAAGTCATATTGACTATATTCCATATTTGTTAAAGAAACCGAGATATCCGAGTGCATTATTTGAATTCAAGTACACATCTTCGGCGCAAACATTCTATTACGTGAACGGACAGGTTGAAAAATCCCACAAATACATTCTGCGGGCCTCAGAGTTCAGCAATGAGATACAAACCTCTCACGCGTATTGACAGTGCGCTTAGCACCGATTGTTTCGAAATACCAGCTTTCATAAGAGAATTTCAATATACAATTCCCTCTTTTCTGTAACTGACAAATAAGGTGTACACTGACTGGTGTGTAAAACAGGAATTAGTGAACGTCATTTATTTCCTCTAATCATTAAAAATAGCGGTTAGCAATTGACTTAAATCTTACGCAAAAAAATTATGAAGACCACCTGCTTTCTGGCTATCATGCTAGTCTATGTTATTAAACCTAAATTACTGCTATGATATGTTTACAAAAAACATAGTGCGTATTAATAATTATGGAATAAAAACTGTTTAACGTGACATATATCAGCTTATTAAAGAAATTGAACAGGAGTAACTACTATGTACGGAAAGAGGATCCGACTCATCATTGGCAACTTATCAGGAAAGCATCATTGCCTCAAGAAAGTCTTCCTTTCGTGTCTAAAATTTTTAATATCATATGCCAGAACATACAATGTTTAATATTATTTTAAATTTGTGTTGAAAACTGGGCTTAAAGTGTTGAATACTGGTGCCATAACCCTGTGTCATATGTAAAAGGTTTCCATGCTGGTTTTCATGCAAGAGGACTATTGGCTGTATGGTGTCATGATCGAGGTCGATTACCTGACACCACGCTATGTCATCTTTAAAACGTGTTATAATTTATATGCATGCTAGTATATAAGGTAAGGCCTCTATGTAATTTACTATCATATACGTAATGTTTGATGCCTGAAATAAATAAAAAAATAAAAAAAAAAGAAAATATTTTTATTAACTACCTACTTACATTTTACAACTTTTAAAAAATCCAAGAGCGCGATTTACGTTAAATTACATTTTGTCATGTAAAGGTACTATGCGCACGATGTCGACTTTAAAGATAATGTCCCTATGCCTCCATACTTTGTAATAAAATTACGAGCTTGAACCCTATATTCTTATAAGGACATTGTTAATAAACATAGCTAATTTAATAGGCAACTAGCGCCAACTAGTGTCACTGTTTGGACCTACCGTTAAAGAAGCCTGTAGCCGTTACTCTTGATCAAACTTCTCAGCTGACAACACTCACATAACTTTATTTTATTCCATTATTTATATTTTAACGTAAAATTTAAATTATCTATCTTTACCAATTCTTTTCCTATTCTCGTATAAAGTAAGCTACATTTTTTAAATGTGTTTTTAGAAGGACATTGTAGTTAATAAACAACTCTTCGGCCAAAGGATTTCACGGAACACGCCATCTTGAAGCGAATACCCCGCGCGCGTCATTAGCCACAAGGTATTTTTATGCTCCGCTATGTTCCCTTTGAGCTATTCTATCAGACGTTTCGAATAATACATACAAGATCTGTTGGGTTTCGCACGAATATTTTAAACTCAAAAATGCATCGCTCTCAAGTTAGTATTTTTCTTTCAAATTTTCTAGCCAGAGCGTTTCAAAAGCTGGAATTTTTATCAATTCCGAATGAAGGAATGTATTTTTGTGAACATGACGCAAGTTTATGATATAAGGTATCATACAGCAAATTCTTTGGTCCACTAAGTAAATAAGAAAGCCTGAATAACCTGTCACACTGCTGGGAAAATGCCTCTCGCATTTAAATCATGTCATCACTACAAATGGTGGGTATAAGCTCCACCACGCTTGCCAAATACGAGTTGGTGATCACAAACCAGGGCATGCTTCAACAAATCCGTAACACACTTTGTCTGACCCGGGAATTGAATCCAAGACCTCCAGAGCGCTTTGCCCCTTGACTGACGGATTGATCATCATCATCATCATCATCTTCATCATCATCAGCTCATTTTTTTTATGTCCCCACTGCAGGAGCACGAGCCTTCTCTATGGATGGATAGAGAGAACGGGCCATAAACCACCACGCGGGCCCAGTGCGGATTGGTGGTTGTTAACGACTGCTAATGCAGCCGGGACCAACGGCTTTACGTGCCTTCCGAAGCACGGAGGAGCTCGAGATGATAAATTTTTGGTCACCCATCCGATGACCGGCCTTTGTGAAAGTTGCTTAACCTCAGCACTCGCAGACCGGGCGCGTTAACCACTGCGCCATCGACGGATTGATGATACAATAAAAATATCGCAGTTGGTCCCTGTTGTAAAATATCAAATATAAGAACCATACCATAACCATAATGTCCCAATCTCTCCATGAACTATTGTTTACTTTTTTTTATTTACGGGTGTTTACCCGTAAATAAAAAAAAAGAAGTGAGACCAAGGCACTGTGTTTACAGTGCCTTGGTCTCACTTCACCCGGGATCCTCAACTAGTGAGGCACTGGCTATCTTATTTTTAGCTGCCAGAACACAACAATGCTACAAACATTGATGTTACGCCGACATATTTAGATAAGATGGTGGTACCTAGCCAGGCGGACAAACAAAGCCTACCACCAACCAAACCGAGTATACAACGATGTACTCCCCGCAGGGAATCGAACCCGGGACCTCTGGGTCTAAACCGGTAATCTTAACCACTAGACCACAGAGGCGGTTTAAAGGTTGGGAAAGTCTTGCCACAACATAGTGGAATTTTTATATGCTGATGACGATGAATTACTGTGCTTTGAAAAGAACGTAAAGACCGGTCCCGGCTGCATTAGCAGTCGTTAACAACTACCTCTCCGCACTGGGCTCGCGTGGTGGCTTACGGCCCGTTCTCCCTATACATCCATAGGGAAGGCTCGTGCCCCAGCAGTGAGAACATGAAATGAACTGATGGTGTGATTAATCACTTAATTAAAAACAATGAAACCCGACCTTAAGCAGTTAAAGCTTATTTGATGAAAGAACAAAACGGTATAATACCATGCGGTACGTCACTTAGCTGTCCCCTGGCCAATCCATTTTAACCCTTTCTCCTATCACTTTACGGTTGGTCGCGCCCACAACTCGGTAGCCAGAGTAATATATTCGGCTTACGTAGCAACGATATCTCGAATTGCACCTATGAATATCTAAAACGTTCCCGGAATATGTCTGTTAGCCTGAATGAGATTCGATTTATTTAATACAACACACACGCTCACGGAAAGTTCAGGAAATGGGAGTCATGAAGACTCCTCTGGCTCTTTCATAATCTTGGGTCAGCATTTTGGTAATAAGTTGCTGATTCCCAGCATGGTGGTTAGTTTGTATCGAGCGACCAAGTCGATATTAGTTTAGTTTTATATTTTTGCTTAGAAGGAAGGTTTTAGATTTTTTAATTGGCTGACTAACAGCCGAAATTAATAACCTATCCTCAGCAAAAGATAGGCCTACTAGAGATTTGTTGCTTAGTTATTTCTGTTATTTATCGGAAAATAACAGCGGTTGCTAGGTTACTAAACTAAGATAGGCCTATCTCTTACCAGAGATAGGTTATTAATTTCGGCGGTAAGTCAACCCGTGTCTACGGCAGATGTAACTCAGCCGAAAAGTTCCGACGTCGTCGGTACTTAATGTCCAAAATTTACCTTTACAAAAGAAAAAAGGTTAAAGTGTTTTTTTACAAGCGGGATTCAAGCTTGCTACTTTTATACATACAACAATTTTATGCATTACCAATTAGGCAATCGTCAAGAAGAGCCTAGCTAGTAAAAAAATTGTGATAAAAAAAAAATTACAACAGTATTTGCATACAAATTCTATAAATAATTAATATTATAGACCTGGCCGAGTCGCAAAGCGCTCGTCCCGATATCTGGAGGTGCTCAGTTCATTCCCAGTTCGGTGTCGATGCATAGCTCGGGCTTGTGGTCCCCAACCATCATTTGCCCATCAATTGTAACGATGAATTGATTTCAATGATGACCTTTGCCCAGCTGTGTGACAATAGGCTATACTTATTACATTTTAAAGTAGTTTACGTAAAACCTCTTTAAACCGCCTCCGTGGTCAAGTGGTTAAGATCACCGGTTTAGACCCAAAGGTCCCAGGTTCGAATCCCAGCGGGGGGTACATGTTTGTGTACTCGGTTTGGTTGGTGGTAGGACTTGTTTGTCCGCCTGGCTAGCTACCGCCATCTTATCTAAATATGTCGCCATAACTTCAATGTTTGTAGCATTGTTGTTTTCCGGCAGCTAGAGTTATGATAGCCAGTGCCTTACTAGTTGAGGATCCCGGGTGAAATGCGCTTCCACCAATTGGCCTTATTATCACTTAACATCAGGTGAGATCAAGGCACTGTGCTTACCCGTAAATAAAAAAAAAACAAAAACAAAACATTACTTATAAACTATCTAGGCTACCAAAGTTTACCCGTCTATGCGCACTCGGGTCTCAACTACCCCTCAGCCCCATATTTTCATTGTGTCCCACATTTTTCCGTCCCGGGGCGCCGTGAATCATTGTCGACATCGTCCCGGCGGCGGTCGTGCCACGTGAGATACATACTAAGGGTTAAACAGACAGCGTGTTGGAATCTACTACACATGTAAGTACTATAGTGTGGATGGAGATAGTAATATCGGTGGTGGAGACCGCAAATTCGATAAAGGGTTTTAATATTAATGTAGTAAGTTAATAGCCCATTACTATCAAACTGATGGGCAATGGTCTCCATCACTGAAATCAAGTCTTCGCTGCAATTAAAAGGTCACTATCATCATCATCACCTCAATTTTATGTCCCCACTTCTGGGTGGATGGGTAGGAAGAACGGGTCATAAACCACCACGCGGGCCCAGTGCGGATTGGTGGTTGTTAACGACTGCTAATGCAGCCGGTACCAACGGCTTTACGTGCCTTTCGAAGCACAGAGGAGCTCGAGATGATTCATTTTTCGCCACACATCCGATGACCAGCCTTGGCGAAAGTTTCTTAACCTCAGCAGCTGTTAACGAGCCCGGTCTGCGAATGCTGAGGTAAAGCAACTTTCGCAAAAGCCGGTCACGCACGCACGTAAAACTGTTGGTACCGGCTGCATTAGCAGTCGTTAACAACCACCAATCCGCACTGGGCCCGCGTGGTGGTTTATGACCCGGTCTCCCTATTCATTCATAGGGAAGGCTCGTGCCCCAGCAGTGGGGACATAAAATGAGCTGATGATGATGACTTATTTCAAAATATCTATGGGGTTGTCACAACCGACTTCTGTGTCTGATACCATCTCTCCTATCTCTTTATCATCTCCACGATCTCCAGACTACAAAAGCGGTTAAAACTATACGCATTTTTCACACAATAAGTTTATATCAACAAAACGGAGGCTGTATCACTCAAGATATTGGCATATATACCTATATACGAGTACATATAGGCTATGATATAACAAAAACGTTCTGAATTCGGCACCAGGACGTTATATATCACGCGCGCCGCCTGCATACTGAGCGGAATATCTTTTGAATATAGGCTGCGTCGAATGAATATTCAATCCATTCCGTCTTAATGTACAGGGCGATTCATTAAAACCGGTCAGTGTTGTGTGACATAATTTGACAGGGTTAAAAGCTAACCTACCTACTCGGTACGAAATAATAAAAAAATCATTTCGTTTCTTGTTAATAAAAAAAAACCATTAAAAAACACGCATAATGATAAAGGAACAGCAACGGAACAGGATGTAGGCTTTGCTGTTATACAGCATTTATTTATAATTGTGAATAAAAGATTATATAGCAATATTTATTCACTATAGTCATGAACTTTATCTGGTTTCGTAATAAAAAAACAGGTGCTTTTTATTAATCGACCGTGTTCGATTAAAAAGCTAAGTATTTTTTAAAACATTAAATAGAAATGTATAATACGGATAATGGTATGTATGGTAATGGTAGGATATGGTATGGTACGAGTATGGTATTGGTAGTAACAGTGTCGACGAATCATACCGTGTTGGCAAGGTAATAGTGAAACAATTAGACTCGACGGCCGAGAACTCTGACTGTAGTATTCAATCAATGGTAGTTTTGTTTGATATTACTAATAACATAGTATTATAGCAGGATCGTATATCCAATAGGCTAGAAAGCTGTTGGCTAGCTGTTCGGGCAACGATCGTGGAAGCTAAGCAACTTGCAAATTTCGGATGCAACGAGTGAACGAACAACGAACGCAGAAATGCTAATAAGATTCATGTTATGGACACATATTTAGATGAGACCTTTGTGGCTAGCCAGGTAGGCTTCCATGGTGGTCTGGGACGTGAAAGAAGCTTAAGAAGAAGTATCAGCTGGTTATCTTTCCATGCATGTCGTAAAATCCGACTAAGGGACAAGGCTTCCAAGATACTCGCACATCGGGCAACTAGCTAGCAACCTATCACTGATGTTATATATTCCACATCAGAACCTTTCTTTGGTAATGCTAAATGTGGCGTTGAAGTCACTAACGGCGAGTATACTCAAAATTGAAGATTTCGATGCTATGTCTACCTCTTTTTGGGAGAAGAATGTGAGTGAGTATGTATGTTAGCTAGCCAGTCGGACTAAGGGGGTGCCGCGCGGAATTCTGAAAATTTACGTGTTTTTAAGTCACTGGTGCTAGGCGCTGAATAGGTCATATACATTAAAAGAACTAGTGTAGGTTAGCTCGATCCTTTCACAAAGCCATGGTTGACTTGGAATTTTATACAAATACCCAGAAACTGCATAAACATATATCTAAAAACTTATTTCTTCAGAAATTTTGTAAATATAGCACAAATGAAACAATGATCCGACATCAAAATGTTGAATTGATATTCCGCAGGCCACTGTTGTCTTATTTTTCAATTAAAAAATATGAATATGAAAATATTAAGACTTTTATTATTTTTTACCCAAACGCCTATGATTTTACGAAAATAAACATTGCTCTAATTAAATCACCAGCCTACTCTGTATAGCCTACTGTATATATTAGTGTGCTTGGGTATTCGTAGTCGTGCGCTGTTGTCACACCACTGTCACGCGCCGCTCGTTCGCTATCATAAAGAAACTTGAAACTCGCAGTTTTGCGTCCGCGCTGCACCCTCAACAAGCCCTACTACCAACCAAACCAAGTACCCGCGCTGGGAATTGAACCCGACACCTCTGTATCTGATACGATTGGTCATAATAATAATCACTAGACCAATGAGTCAGTTAATTATCTAGTTTACTGCGAAACCAACAATTATTTCGATTACATACCACTGGTATCAAAACTTTCTAAATGATTATTTGGGCATACCAATATTGAATTAAGCTCGTCGTTCCTACCCACTCATTCTTAATATACCTTTGATAGCTGACTGTAATATTTACATTAACATCAAATATTCAAGTTTGTTATTTTAGATGTGATCCGTTGGCGACGTCGTGTTTGAGTTAGTTATCATTAGAACTGTTCAATGTTATGTTGTTAAATTAAATTTGAATTATTTTAGACAACTTTTAGTTAAGAGTAATCATTAATTAGATATTTACAATGCTTTTTGTTATATTTGAATGTTTTAAGCTAGATTTAAGAGTAATCATTAAGGAATATTAACAATAGTTTATTTATGTTTTTAAGTATTACAATAAAGAGCTTTCACCAAAACCGATATTTTAAAACTGAACGTTAAATTATGAAACAATTCCGTAAATAAATTACTGTAATGCTAGTAGTTTTGATGAATTAAAAACTTATATAGCTATTTAGTAGGAGTGGAATCAAACATAACTTAAACTATGTATAAAAATCCAAACCTTCACTTTAAAAAAAATGTGAGAACAAACACTGAGTAAGTTTAGGTGGCTTACTATGTTGGTAAAAATCTGCAATAAGTTGGCAAAATACAAAAAAATGAGGACAAGTACAGATGTTAGGTAGACGACTAAAGTTCAGATACTATAATAATAATATTTTTTTTTTTCAGCAGTGGGAAAAACATAGACAAATAAAATATATATATAAAATTAGTGAAGTGATAATATTTTTGCGTTGATATTTTTTTATTTTTCTTTTTGTCTACTTCTACTTATGTTAGTACGAGTATGTGCCTAATTATTAATTCCACAAAGATAATGCACTTTTGATTTAAAAAAAAAACAGCTTTACAACGGTTTATAACCACAAAAAAAATTAACTAAAAAGTCAAATTAAAAAGAAACAGAATAATTTATTGGCCATGTAACATAAGAAAAAAGAAAAAAGAACCGTCTTTAAAGTAACCCGTTACCAGTAATTATCACTTTTGGTAATTATTATTTCTTAAAATTACTAATTGTTTGTTTTAATATTGCGATACTCCTGAATGTAGATAATATAAAAATCCTAATAAAACCTATTGTACTAAAAAAACCAATAAAGACTTAAGACGGATGTTTCAACAGTCTTCAAATAGTAGATATCTCGTAGCATAGACAGCTTGCCGTAGCGTTACAATATCTGTAGCAGTGTAGCGATGCAAGCGCTCCGTAGCAACACTAACACATACTAGTGCTACGTCGTAGTCCGACAAATAGCCGTGTTCTTGATAGTCAGTCACGTATTCAGGTGATCCGGTTACTGGGGAATATAGCTGACAATATGAGCAAGACCTTTCAGATCAAACTCAACCTAGTTCCCTTGCCCATAAGGTTGGTAATAGAGTAATAGATAAATATCAAAATAAATAAGATTGAATTTTTAAATACTATTTTACGTTAACAATGTAAGCCTTTAGTCCTTTTAAAAGGGTTTTTTGAGAGCTGAATATCCTAAAACGGCTACTCTTATTTACATGGAATTTAGGTATAAGTCATAACTATATAAATTAAAAAAACGCAATATAATTCCTTAAATCCATTTCGAAGCTTAAACGTTACAGACAGACAAACCCTTCAATATAAAACACCTACAGTACTCATACAGTGAGGAGCTCGATGGCACAGTGGTTATCACGAGTGCTGAGGTTAAAGAACTCGCAATGTCTGGCCATCGGATGGGTGATCAAAAAATTATAATCTCGAATCGAGCTCCTCCGTGCTTCGGAAGGCACCTAAAACCGTTGGTCACGTGCTTCGGAAGACATGTAAAGCCATTGATGCCGGCTGCATTAGCAGTCGTTAACAACCACCGCACCGCACTGAGCCCGCCTGGTGGATTATGGCCCGTTCTCCCTATCCATCCATAGGGCAGGCTCGTGCCCCAGCAGTGGGGACATAAAAGGAGCTGATGATGATGACTCATACAGTGTTTTAGGAACGTTCATGTTCTCGTATAGTCCACTCCCTATTTTGCAGTTACATTATAATCGGACCACACTTAGATCTTCGATCGCTGGATATTTTTTATTGATAACTTTCGAGTAAGCACTTGATCTTCATCTCACCTGATGATAAGTGATGGAACTGCGCACATCACCCGGAATCCTCAACTACTAAGGCACTGGCATAATAATGCACAAAATGCTACAAACATTGATGTTACGGCGACATATTTAGATAAGATGGTGGTAGCTAGCCAGGTCGGCAAACAAGCCCTATCACCAACCAAACCGAGTACACAAAAAACCACCTATGCTGGGAATCGAATCTGAGACCTCTGGATCTAAACCGGTGGTCTTAACTACTCTAGTGGTGTGGTGTTGTCTACCACAGAGGCGGTTACTCTCAAAAGCGTCTATATCTTCAGCTTGTTTTACCTTTTTTAGTTACATCAGTAACTTTGGTCTAAGAAGTACCATAAACTTAGGGCAATACTGAAAATATGCACCAACTTTTGTCGAATAGCCTAAGACAATATGACTAACGAATCCGAAATGATGAAGTAAGTAAATTCATGTCTTTATCTTGAATGTGCTTGCTCAAATTCGCGATTGTATAATTTTGACTCAATCATAATTTTTTTCGTAAACACCCCTAAAAAATCACTATAGTTAAATCTACAACGAAATTACTTAACTATATACTTCGAAACCACTCAAATACATTGAAAAAAAATATTCGTATTTAGTAGCTGCTTATTTTGATAACCAAACTTTTATAATTTCAGTTTTTGTTCATTTCTAATCGTCGCGGGGGCTACGTAGTACGTATTCGATTTTATGGCAGCGCCAGTTAGGTCCAGCCGTTTTTGAATGTTCACGAACCGATGTGTCTTAACAGGTGCAAACTGAAAGCCGCGATGCATTAAAACCCCTAGATACCGCTTAAAATTCCGATCCGGCGAAACAATAAATACATTCAGATCGGAACCGGCGATCCGGGACACACCAGCGGCGCCAGCGCGCGCCCAGAATACTTAAAGATACTCGCTGTTCGGTTTAAAATTAATCTCAGATGTAATGGTGGTGATTTTACTACTCTTGTTTTTATTCTTTGAAATACCAAGCAGTGGAGTTTTAAACTAGTCAGCATCATAAATCTAAGGAGTACCGAAGTCCGCTGCCACAAAGTCTAAGTAACTAAGCAGATCCACAAAGATTCGGATCTACAAAACAGTAATTAGAACGTTTTTTTTATATAAAAGAAGGAGGCAAACGAGGAGGCGGGTCACCTGATGAAGAGTAATCACTGCCGCCCATGGACATCCGCAAAACCAGAGGAATCGCAGACGCATTGCCAGCCTTTAAGGTATTATAGGCTCATTTCTTGAAGATCCCAAGGTTGTAACGGTCCGGAAATACTGCCGCCGAGAGCTGGTTCCACAACACTGTAGTTCGAGGCAAGAAAAACCAATCCTTATGTATGGGTGTGAAACTTGGACACTAACGTTGAAGGAGGAAAACAAACTCTTAGTGGCGGAACGAAAGATATTTCGAAAGATTCTAACCAACCAAAGGAGACATCATCTCCTTTTGTTGGTTAGTTGGAATTGGAGAGCGAGGTTCAACCTGGATATAGAAGAGCTAGTATCCGAGCCGAACGTAATTGGGGAGATAAAATCTTCCCGACTTCGCTGGCTAGGATACGTGGAAAGAATGGGAGAGGATCGAGCTGCCAAAAGAGCGTATCTGGGGCAGCCAACTGGGCGTCGCCCGGTGGGCCGGCCGAGTTATCGTTGGAAGGGTGAAGTCGCCAAGGACTTGAAGGAGATCCACATGCTTGAATGGTCGGAACTGGCACAAGACCGAAATGGCGTACTTTAACGTCGGAGGCCAAGACCCTCTTTGGGTCGCTGAGCCAGCGAAGTAAGTAAGTAAGTAAGCAACATAAATCACAGTTAGCTCTTTGTTAGGCATCTCTCGAATCCCTGCAATCTTGTAGGGATGTTGTGTCGCTCAACGTTTTCTACCGCTTGTAATATGGCGAGTGAAGTCTAAAGAGCTGTGAGATAAACGTGTTCTGGAGAGGAGACCACGTCTTGCCAATCGTAGTGTAGGATGCTATATGGTAAGGTAGAGCGAGGATATAAGCAAGAAGTCGGAATAACGTTCTGTAGAATGCTTTGCATAAACTTTTATTCATTTATTCATTGGGAGAAGCCTATATCCAGCAGTGAACTGACACAGGCTGATTTAGAAAATGAACATAATGAATGCTTGTTTCAAAATGTTTTTTTAACTCTTCAAGTCGATGTTGAAAGTCATGTAAAAGTACAACAAAACTAAGTTCAAAGTTGAAGTTAGAAATAAATCTTTTTCTCGTTTGCTCGTGAACTCATTAATCTTAGTAACTTTGAATTTGCATCGTCAACTTGCAAATGATTTGTAGATTTTGTATTTCTTCAAATATTCCAATGAAATCATTGGAGTCTTACAATCTTTATCCGTGCGAACAATTCTATCGAGTTTCAAACTAAAAACTTTAGCTTAAATTGAATTTCATATTCCATTTTTAGAATCTTTAGCTGTGCCTGTTGAACTGAAATGACAAGTCCCGGTACGACACCCAGATTGAAAAATTATTCTACGTATTTTTCAACTATGGTGTGAAGTGTGAGTTGAAATAAATATATTTGACACTTCTTTACACCAGACAATCAAAACGAGATGTAGTGGACAGTGTTTCCCATTCTCTAGTTAAAAATATATTATTTAGTACGTTCGCGCACTATTTACGTTACGCGTCAGCTACAGCCACTCAACAATATGACAAGCTCAAATGAAGTCCACAACGGGTGCTGGAATACAGAATTTTGTATTTTGACATTGCCATCAGTTATCAGTGCAAACCACGTAGCAGCACTCTAATTTATCAACCCGGCAGTGGGTTTACCGTCATTAGCGGCTTAACCAACGTGCTTTCAAATTTCAAACCGACGCTGGCGACCACTAATAACTAGCGAAACATACATAAACTGGTATTCGGCTTTTACCTATACAATGTGTAGCAGAAAGGTGTGGTCAAAATGAAAAGATCCAAATCGTATCCGATCTATATTTTGTATGCAGAGCTACTAAGACATAATTTTTAACTTGTTAAGCATTTTTTCATTAATATTTCTATTTTTTATTTCTATTTAGTGAACTCTGGGTACTTACATTTATGATCACTACTGCTTGTTAACCCACTTATGACGAATATCCCTTTTTCAAAGGATCTTTGTAATTTTTTGTATATTGTCTGTTTAATCTTCATAAACATTACTTGAATCGTTTGTTTGTTTGTATATTTGTGATGGTCTTCTAGCAGAAAATAAACTCAGGTTTTTAATATAATGTTTAATTTTGGAAAGTAATTTAATGAACAATGTTACGTAGTTGACGCGACTAAGATGAATGTAACCGATCACATTTTTATATAAAGTACCGTCGCAAGAAATGTTAACGCCTGCGAGTATAACAGAGCAATGTTTTCCGAGCCGGCCCGTTTAGTTCAATAAATTTGTGTGGGTGAAGCCGCAACATTGTCTAATTATGGCTTCAAATTAAAAGAATAATTAAAAAAAAAATATTCTTAAATGATCCGTATATCAAACGTTAGTAACATCTGGATGCGCGCCTGACGTGCATGACTTCACTAATATAAATAATTATTAACAATTGCATGACATGAATAGATCGAAGACACTTTTGATCTTTTCATTTTGGCGACACCTTTCTGTAACACGTTGTATATGTGGAGAATGCCTAGTGTTTTACGGAAATTCATTAAAAAAGTTAAATGATTATATGGTTTTTTAATAGTTCTGCGAAGGTTCGTTCTGTTTATTGGACTTGCATGAATCAATTAGAAAATAGGACTCTATGTATTAGAGTATTAAAAACCCTAACAAGGTTAGGTTATTTATATTATAAAACGTATACAAAATATGTATTTATTAAAAGAATATCTATTTTTTAGTATACTTTATGTCTTAAAAAGGTTTTGGACATTTTTATATGGCAGCTGGTAAAGTCATTCGTCGCCATGTAATTAGGTAGGTACTATTTATGTACATAGCGATAAGATTCGGATTTTCAAAATTCATATGGTATATAAAATGAATAAAAGCTCACAAATACGTCGATAAAATATCATATAAATATATAAATATGTGTGACGTAAGCAACTTTCCAAGTACAAATGAATGCGAGTTTGGAGCCTCCTTGGAGGCAATACTCGTATCTGCTTATCTGTCGCTTATTCTCTACTTCCTGCACTATAAATAATTGAATTGAGGCTGACTGATTGCTGACGTGGCAGTTTTAGTCAGAAATCATTATAATGGCGTCGATGTCGCTGACACGAAAAGAATAAAAGAAAAATTACATCCAGTGATGGAGCATAAAATACAAAAGCACTTACCGTCCAGCTTCTTCCCGTTGAAGTACCACACCACCTCGGGCTGCGGCTTGCCCTCCACCACGGTGCAGGCCACCTCCACCTTCTGCCTCTCCAGCAGTGGGCCCAGCACTGAGCCGTCCGCCAGCTGTTTACCAGCCGCTGTCACTTCCACCGACTTGGGCTTGACTGTGGACAAACATTTTGATGTTAGAAGTTGTAAAGATTTTATAAAGTGTTTATCTGGGGAGAAGTGTGGTTGTTTATGGATTAAAATATATATAGACGTACGTATATATAGACGTACAATAATTACAATAATTTGACGACATCCGTAGTTGAGTGTCTTGCACGCTGGACTATGGGGCGGCGCTAACTCTGAAGTCCCGGGTTCGATTCTCGATAGGGTCAATGTCGAAAATGAACTTTTCGATATTGTGTCGGGTCTGGGTGCAATCAGTTGCAATCAGTTTTCACTGCTAATTAATACCAAAAGAACGTTGAATAGGACGTTATGATTTTTTTATAACACTAAAATTAAACGTTGTTTGCATATACTTATAAAACAACAAGGTCTATATATTTGCTCACAAGGCCAAATGACATAAAAATACTCAATGTCAATGTCGAATGAGGAGCTCGATCGCGCAGTGGTTAACACGCCCGGTCTTCGAGTGCTGAGGTTAAGCAACTTTCGCAAAGGCCGGTCATCGGATGGGTGACCAAAAATTTATCATCTTTAGCTCCTCCGTGCTTCAGAAGACACGTTAAGCCGTTGGTCCCGGCTGCATTAGCAGTCGTTAACAACCACCAATCCGCACTGGGCCCGCGTGGTGGTTCATGGCCCGTTCTCCCTATCCATCCATAGGAAAGGCTCGTGCCCCAGCAGTGGGGACATAAATGAGCTGATGATGATGATGATGATCAATGTCAATGAGTATTTACAAAATTTTACTGTGGTAGAAGTTTTTGTCAAAAGTGGTACGGCAATTTGGTGGTCGATTATAAGTAGGTTAAAGTTTAGTAGTGAAATCCTTACTATAATTCGCAAGAACATATTATGTTATAAAATGATATCATATACAACGTGTAACAGAAAGGTGTGATCAAAATGAAAGCGTATCCGATCTTGATCTTGTATGCAGAGTTAATTATTAACTTTAATTTGTAAAGCAATTTTTCATTAAATATTTCTATTGTGACGTCACATCAAAATAAACAAGTCACAGCCCTAGTGTTTTAGTAACCTCTGTGTCTTACATTTATGATCACTGCTGCTTGTTTATGCGCACCTGACGTGCATGACTTCACTAATATAAATATTCATTTAAAAGTTGCATGACAATTATGTCTCAGTTACAACATATCTAGATCGGATACACTTTAGATCTTTTCATGGCCACGGTGCCAAATGTAAATCATCTTCTGGGGCAGCTCGCTCCATCGTAGACCTCATCTACGCTCATCATCAGGCGAGATCGAGGTCAAGAGCTGTCTTATAAGGCATAAAAAAAAACCACCCACAAACGAAAATCTATGTTTTCACATAAACGCTTCATTATCATCATCACCATCAGCTCATTTTTATGTCTCCACCGCAGCACGAGCCTTCCCTATGGATGGATAGGAAGAAAGGGTAATAAACCACCGCGCGAGCTCGTGCGATTGGTGATTGTTAACGACAGCTAATGTAGCCGAGACCAACGGCTTTACGTGCCTTCCAAAGCACGGAGGAGCTGGAGATGATAAATTTTTTGGTCACCCATCTTGAACTTGCAGACCGGGCGCGTTAACCACTGCGCTATCGAGATGCTTGTTTGCGTAAATTATCAGTAGTCCCTACGGAAGGAGCTACCTCATTAAAACTATGCTGTAACAATAATCATTAAGGCCGTATCGAAAACTTGGGGAAATAACTTAAAGCTGATTGTCGCCAACAGTCGCTAACGAGCTTAACGGATCTCGATCAGGCCTTTGTCGCCATGTACATTTCCGATAAGTACACTGAAGGAGAAAAGCATTCCTTTTAATTAGCATTTTGTGTTAAAGTTTATAGAAGTGTTTGTGGAACAATGGACTTATGCTGCTGTCTTTTTTTTCCTTATTTCTGCGCTCCAACGAGCGGCATTATTAATTTGCTTAGAGTTAGCACTGGCTTGTACTTTTTTTTTTAAACGAACGGAGTAGCTCAGTCTATTAGATATAGAAGTTTATGTTGTTTTTTTTTACTTTACACAGGTTTTTGTAAAGTTTACAACTGTATCATTTATTTCATTTATTGCACAACGATGCAATATTCGGTCTTAATACCAGCTAATAGCATGAGACAAAAATGCCGAAGATAGCTAAAATAAGTTTCACTGCAAACACATAAACCATAGGAAAAGGGGGTTCGGCCCCCAAGTTGACCCAATGCGGTTTGGTGAGTTTCAATGACTGCCATTTTAAAATAACGGATAATCGTGTTTTTCTGAGTGAGGAGATCTTTCAATTTGCTAACTCTTACTAGATTACAAATTGCTGGACCTTCAATATGACACCTTGATAGGCACAGAAAAAGGCCCCAATCCGATCCGAACCCTTCGGAGAATCTAGTAGGGCACGGGGACACGCCTTAGTGCGTGATGCCGTTCCCTATAGAAAACCTCCGAAGGTGATTCGTTTCATACGGCTTGAGAAACCCTTTAAGTTTCTCGCCACCCCCAAAAAAGCTCGGTGGAGCTGAAAATGGCGATTGAGGCAATTAGCAAACTCTCTTAAAAAAAACAGAAAAAGGCACGATGATAATGATTTATACCTGTTTACTGAGGCAACGATGCCATCGCGAACGAAAAAGTTTGGTATAGTTAATCCTTTCTAAAGCATGGGGTCCTTTAAACTAGGTGTGAAGAAGCTACTTGCGGGTCGGCAAAGTGAGGATGGCACAATCCTGCACAATCCTGCTTTACCAGCTTTCCTCGCATTTGGACTCCAGCTTAACATCAATTCATTGCGAAGTCTTCGATATAAAAAACACAAAAAGTATGTTGCTTAATTATTTACAAAAAAATATTATTTCGAAACAGTTTACTCCCCGCCTGTACCCAGCGAGTACTTAATACCATTATCTGATTGTCACTCATTCGCGCTGCTGATATCAGCCTTCATTAAACAAATAATCCTTTTCGACGCCATGTTGAGTGTACAATTATGAGATACCGGAATAAAACGGAAGTTTAAAATGTTGCAACGTTTATTTACTCGTGTCGAGTAAAAACAGAAGCTGGGTGGCTCAGTGACTTTCTGAAATGACATGCCACCTCCCATTTGCACACAGTAACACATTGAGTATTGTGAAACATTTCGATCAACCTTTAGAACCTCATTGAAGGCATATCAAAATATTCGTACTAATGTATTATACGTTGTTATTTTAGAACAGTGGTCGTACATGCTATTTGTTGTGAATTAATTTTGTATTGTATGTCCATTGTTTTATTTTCTCTTTAACAAAAATTAATAGCTCTTTTTTAAAGTAACTTTGCCTGTAACGATTTTTTATTAATATAATTTATCATTTTTCACTGACAATGTCACTGTCAGTTAGTTTGCGCCTCAGCGTTTTGTTTTATATTTTTTCCTTTATGTTACATGGATGTTTAATTGTGTGTTTTGTTGTTATTCCAATAAATGTTTTTTCTTTTTTTTCTGACTTGCGCGTTTGGTGTTCAAGTTTAGGACAGAGTAGGAGAAGAGTTAGCCAGTGGTTAACAACCAACCTTCTGTACTGGGCACATTTTTTTAAAAATATATTATATGGCCCGTTCTCCCTGTGGTGTTTCCATTCAAAGGGAAGACTCGTGGCCCAGCAGTGGGACATGAAGAGTGAGGTGATGAAGTTAAAGACTGAACTTAAACAGTATCTAAAGAAGAAAAGTTTTTATAACATTGATGATTATCACAATAAATAAGAATGCGTGGTCAACTTAGTCTGCTCGTCTTCAAATGCTGTGTCAACAACTTTTTCTAAGATTGTGTAAGAACTTAACTGACAAATTTAACTTAATTATTATTACTGTCATGACACAATTTTAGATTATCATTAATTTAACAATTGACATTACTTGATTAAAATCTTATACCGACATGACACAATTTTATAAAGATTCTTCTGCCATAACACTGCTCAAATTATTATTTAGTAGCCAATATGTTGAACTTTTTATTGTAAGGTAGCAAAAACGAATGTATTATCTTTCTTTCTCTCAGTTCGAAAAGAAAACAACCTTCCGAAGTCAGAGGGTTTTTGGGTCTAAATTAAATAAAGAGGTTTTGATTACATATCCTAATTGCAAGGCTATCTTAATTGAAAATTTCATATAATCTACTTACTCTTGACTTTGAAGTTAGAAGTTAAATAGCAGGTTGTCAAGGTCCCTTGAAATTAAGTACAAGTTTAAGCAAGACATTTACATAACCTACGAGAACTGACTTAATAAATAAGATTGTTTTCTCACCTTCTCTCGTTAGAGTTAGGTACTCTATTCTGAATATTATGTATTTTGTTTAAATGGCATTTGTTTTCATTAAAATTATGTTACAAAAAAAAGGCATACGCTTGATGTCTTAACGTCATTACCATCACTATCTCATTTAATGTCCCCACTGCTGGGGCACGAGCCTTCCCTATGGATGGATAAGCGAGGCCAGTGTGGATTTGTGTTTGTTAACGACTGCTAATGCAGCCGGAACCAACGGCTTTACGTGCTTTCCGAAGCACGGTCCTCCGGCTCGAGATGATAAATTTTTGGTCACCCATCCGATGACCGGCCTTTGAAAAAGTTGTTTAACCTTAGCAATCGCAGACCGGGTGCGTTAACCACTGCGTCATCGAGCTCCTCGATCTTGATGACTACGTACGACATACTATGTCCCGATGGTATAACTTTTGTTCAAAGTCTGATGGGGCAATCAACCCTTACAACTTTCATTAACTATCCATAACAATTAGGTACAGTAATTAAAACATTTAATTTTCAAAGATGGCGGTCTGGTGCAACAGTGAACCCCCTCGTCAGTGTAAATTGATTTAAATACGCTCTATTGACTTTAATTGCCTACTTCCGTTGGATACTTATCGTGCAGTCAAAGTGTTGGGAAAAAGTCGACATTTTAGGTATCGATAAACATTGTAAGATAACATTATGATAACATTATAAGATAAGTGTTTTTTTTTGTAAGCCTGTTTCATCCCCATGCTGCGCAAAATCCTAAAGTTTAAAGTCCATTAGGGCTGGTTGATTTTTATTTCAAAAATACAATTTTTTTTTAATAACACTTATGCATATTATTATTCATTTCAATTGGTAAATTAATATGTACTCCATGTATCCCCTAGAAATTGAAGTTGAGACTTCTGGGTTTGAGTATTTCTTGGGTAAGTATACTAATATTGGTAACGTCTTCTTACATTTTTTTCAAGGTTAATAATATACTAAAGAGTATTTTGGCAATTTACATTCAGGTGTATTTATGAATATGCTTAAAAATCCACAATTCAATTAAAATCTCCTATAAACGGTGTGCATTCAAATATGGCCAAGGCAATATTCATTGCTTGTTTCTTTATAGTTTTTAAAACTCGTTTTTAAAGGCATCGAAGATTTAATAGGAAGTATCGATAACATCGCCCCTCACCCCATCCCTGCTAATTCCTATCGGACTTCAAAGTGTAATGGAGTAAACACGGGAGGTTTCGCAGTATTTATAATTCACTACCGCCGACGCCATGGTAAGAATACCTTGTATAACTGCGCTATATTTTTCCATGCAAAATGTAATTTAAAATCCGTGAAGGTTTGTTTACTTGCATGTGTACTGTTTCCCACTCGATTGGAGAATCAAGTGGGTGTACTTAAATTAGAATGCGACAAACGAAAAGAGAAAAAAGTTTAAAAGGAGCAAAGAAATAAGAATGTTTTTACCCAATTTTATCACAAAAAAATTGTTTTCTTATACACTAGCACGGGATTGTTTGTACTTGGCTTAATAAAATAATCATGGTCCGCATCCTACAAGTTGTAAAAAAATAACAAACAAATAAATATGATTTAAATTGTGACCGTTCTTGAGCACATCAAGGTTTATTTTAATTTAATTGTTCTGAAAAGGTTCTAAAATTATATCGTGATTGAGAAAGTGTATGAACAACTAACGTAACTAAATCAAAGACTAAAAATATGTTAGCTGTTTTACATATCAGTGTTTTGTATATTTTGTATTTTTGACATGCTATAAATGTACCGTGTTTATAATGTTGATATTTATCATCATCATCATCAGCTCATTTTTGTCCCCACTGCTGGGACACGAGCCTTCCCTATGGATGGATAGGGAGAACGGGCCATAAACCACCACGCGGGCCCAATGCGGGTTAGTGGTTGTTAACGACTGCTAATGCGGCCGGGACCCACGGCTTTACGTGCCTTCCGAAGCACGGAGGAACTCGAGATGATACATTTTTGGTCACCCATCCGATGACCGGCCTTTACGAAAGTTGCTTAACCTCAGCACTCGCAGACCGGGCGCTTTAACCACTGTGCCATCGAGCTCCTCAGTCGATATTTATGTAAATATATAAAAATACAAACTCTCTTTTTCTTTGATTTTAATAATTAGCTCATCAGGTAATTGGAAATGGGGTCCAGGCGTGAAGACAACTAACTGGTGCAGCTTGAAAGCGACGCGTAGCATTCAGTCAAACGGGAATATTTACTCATGTGGTCAATATTTGCGCAAATCATATTTGCTATCAAAAACAAGTTACTGCTAGCATTTTTTTTAAACTGTGCCACCCGTCAACGAGCCAGGGTTCTCGCCGGTTTCAATTATTGTATCCATTTGCACCCATGTTCTCTCATTTTAGACTTCTTTTTGTGTGTCGAAGCGCAAAAAAAAGGCGCTCTGAGGATAATTTTGGCGGAATACAATTCCGAGCGCGATTATGTTTCGCGTCTGTTTGTTGTGGCTCTTAAAAGATCTCGCGTTCCTATAATGGTTCCAAATGGAATTTTCAGTATCTACATCGCCAGGGTGTTTTTTTGCAATTTTGTGTCGTTTATAGTAAACGCTTTACAAATGAAATAATTTGTAAATTTGTTATTATTTTTTAAATGTATGAGATTTTTGAAGAGTTTGGATTGGTACGTATTCCGTCTTTTACCAAAAAAACATGACGTGTTAAAATTTCGTATGCCATTTTCTTTTTATCAAAT
The DNA here is from genome assembly GCA_963082485.1 of Eudonia mercurella. Taxonomy (NCBI): domain Eukaryota; kingdom Metazoa; phylum Arthropoda; class Insecta; order Lepidoptera; family Crambidae; genus Eudonia; species Eudonia mercurella. Next base: position 786,902 of record OY720047.1, on the reverse strand, counting down.
AAGGAACGAAATTTGTATCATATGGCAAAAGTAATCGTTAAATGTATATAAGTAAAATAATTTAAATAAAATCTGACATATTATGTAAGAAATATATTGTAAACAGTTTTACAATAAACAATTTCTATTTCTTTCTTATTAACAAGTCCTATTCCTGTTATAATTAGATAATATTAATCTATGTATGTATACTATATATATATTAATATTATAAAGCTGAAGAGTTTGTTTGTTTGTTTGGTTGAACGCGCTAATCTCAGGAACTACTGGTTCGAATTGAAAAATTATTTTTGTGTTAAATAGTCCATTTATTGAGGAAGGCTATAGGCTATATTACATCACGCTATGACTAATAGGAGTGGAGCAGCAATGAAAAATGTTGCAAAAACGGGACAAATAGATTGTTCGCTAATTAACGCGAGGCACAGCTAGTATTGAAATAAAATTAAAGTAGAGTTACGATTTGAGACGTTATTAAAAAGATGTACAGAGCCCAAAGATCGAGAGGTCTGTCAAGAAAATAGTTTTTTAAAAATATCTTACGGGTAAACACTTAGCCTTCACCTCACCTGATGTTAAGTGATGATAAGGCCGAAGGTGGAAGCGCACTTCACCCGGAATCCTCAACTACTGAGGCACTGGCTATCTTATCTCTAGCTGCCGGAACACAACAATGCTACAAACATTGATCTTATGGCGACATATTAAAATAAGATGGTAGTAGCTAGCCAGGCGGACAAACAAGCCCTATCACCAACCAAACCGAGCACACAAACGTGTACCCCCCGTTAGGAATCGAACTCGGGATCTCTGGGTCTAAACCGATGGTCTTAAACACTAGACTACTTGACCATAGAGGCGGTTAGATAGAAATCTGTCAAGAAAATAGTTCATAATAAATAGCAAAAGTTGAAAAAAATTAGTTGCGTGAAGTATGGCCCTCTAAATTATAATCTAAAGCTTGAAATGCAGAATGCAATGCAACGTTAACGTCAAACCTACAACTTTAAATAACCTCAATAGCCCGTAAATAAAAAATTAAAAAACAAGAATTTTCACCAAAAAACCCGACGCCAATTCACGAGCTGTCAGGATAAATCATAAAGCTTTTTTCTGCAATATTAGCCGTCACATACCACGGTAACCGGCAACTAACCGAACTGACGTCCAAAATTGGCGCCAAAAGTGACAGCCCGCTGACATCTGTCAGACGGGTAGCGTTTATGAGGAGCGCTATTTGTCAACGCGCGCGTCTAATTGTCGTTTTGTTTGTTGACGGATGGTATTAATTGTGTCTGTGGCGGGAATTTTGATTTTATAACGGTTGTAAGGGGCTTTGCAGACATATCAACCTTAGTTGCGGAAACTATCAACTTTTTAAAAGTTTTCTTTAAGGATTGCCAATTGCAGCAACAAAAAGGTTTAGTATACGGTTGCCGCCATTTTAAATAACCTATTGAAATCCATGATCATTCTGTTCCCAAGTTGAGGCAACCAGAAACTAGACACAACTGGGGTCGTGGCTCCAGTGTTTGACACTTTAAGCCCAATATTTGACATCATTTTCGCCAAAAAATAACATTGATTTTAATTGCATTTTACGGGATGAAAGATAGGAAGCAGGTGGTCCGTAGGTATTCGATTGTTGCTATAGTACAAAAATCTGTTGTTGACTCCTTATTTAATTATTGAAGGAAATAAGTGTAAATCACTGGTTGCTGTCAAAAACTGGTGTCACCAGTACAATCTTGACTGTTGCTAGTCGCGGCAATATGAAACTGATTTTAACATCAAGTGTAGCCACTGAAAACTGTTGTCGATCAACGAAACTCGCAACTAAAGTAGCTATGTCAGCGCATTTTCTTTAGGTTATATGAAAACAGCTTATTGCAAGTTGTCTGTCACAACACGGAGATCAGAGTTGCTCTGTCTGCGTAGAGCCTAAGGATATTTGGGCACTTGGTGTGTTAATTTAATGAATTGAACGATAGTGGACAACAGACAAAACGACGGTCCCTACGTAAAATAACATAACTGCAAATGCCAAATTTTACAGGAGAGCGGTTTGAAGTTTCAAACGCGTCTAATTCAAGTTCTACTGCATATAGAGTAATGAAATTTGGCATGAAGTTTTTATTTATTGTCCCTTTAAGGAAAAACAAAAAATATTATAAAAAATCATTCATTTTATGTATTATTAGTCACATACGTCATTTTACATCGGCAACATTCTAACTAAAAATGCTTAAGTGGTACATAACGACTTCTACGTGGCAGGTTTTATGGTGATATATATTGTAACTGCCAATTACAAAATTATACGTGGGACATAATGAGCCGTAATAAACACTTACGGGATTTTCAGATTGGGAGTAATCCATAATGTTACTCTTTCGTGGCATGTTTCTATATATTTAACGAGTACTTACGCAGTAAAAGAAAACATTACCATGAGGGAGCGAGCGCAACTGTTCCGCAAGTGGCAGTTGCGGGGGAGGCGCGCAAGGGCGTCCTTGACTCCTCGATGTAAAATTACGGAACTACCACTGCTGTAGTTTTACGTTGGAGATTTTGTAGTTATGGAATTTGTCGAGGTTTGATTTAGAGTAGAATTATGGCATTTTTAGCCCTGTTTCTTTGATGAAACGAAACTTTAGGATGACCTGAAGGTTTCGAAACAAAAAAATAAAAATTACTTATGTACCACTTGAGGAATTTTACGTAGGGACCGTCGAAAAAGATTGATTGAAATTTTATTAGGATAATTGAAATGTAAGCCTAGCATAAAATACCTAGTTGCCTCTATGGGCGGTTTCGTTATTATTTTTCTGTGGACAACTTTTTAGCCGAATACATTTAGTCTTAATAAGATTGTCAAATTAGAAGTTAAGTATGGCTGTTGTTGTCTCAATAAAAAAAAGAAAACAAAAAAATAAAAAAAATCGGAAGTTTTATTAAAAATTTTGTTTACACCATCATCATCATCATTTTCAGCCCGTTGCTGTGCATCTACCCACTGCTGGGCATAAGCCTCATCATTTTCCAATCCATTCTGTTTAGAGCTGATCTCATCCAGGTTTTTCCAGCCACCAGCTCTTTATCTCTGGCCCATCTAGCAGGTGGTCGAACAGCACTCCGCTTGTCCGTCCTCGGCAGCCATGAAGATTTTACAATATTGTAAACAATTTTTACAGCCTCTGTTGTCTAATGGTTAATATCTCAGACCCGAGGTTCCGGGTTCGTTTCCTAGCGTACTTGGTTGGTGGTGAAGCTTATTTTAAGTCAACCTGGCCCACTACTATCTTATCTAAGTATGTCACCTTAACATCGATGTTAGTCGCATTGTTAGGCTGTGTTCCGTTAGAGATAAGATTGGCAGTAAGTAAAATTCGTTTATTAATTATGTTAAGGACAACCAATAAATTTAACACTAGCCAATAAATTAAAATACTAATATATTAAAAACGAGACCTATAAGAGCTCCAGCCCCCCAACCGCCTAACACTCTCGCTTTCGATCGCTTTGAATAATATCGAAATATAATATCGAATAATATCGAAAGCTATAGCCTATAACTTTCGATATTGCTTTTATATTGCTTTCGAAATGACAAGATGAAGCATCCTCCTCGCCTCGCCTTCAAAGCGATCGAAAGCGAGAGAGTTAGGCGGTCGACCCCCAGATCGACCAATGGTCTGAGAGGGTAGAAAGTAGTGAAGATTGGCGGCTTGCTGTGTCGGAGGCCAAGATCCCCTACGGGTCACTGAGCCAGCGGAGTAAGTAATGAAGTATATAAAAAAAGTAAATAGCCCTTAACTGTCCCACTGCTGGGCAGAGGCCTCCATCATTGAAATCAAGTCATCACTACAATTGATGGGTAAGGGTAAGGCACACTAGCGCCACCAATTGATAATTTAACAATTACTAACGGACCGGATCTTTTTTTAAACATTTGCGTACCGTCCGATAACAGGAAAGCATCCATAGTATTTATTTAATAATTGTGCACTACTTTTTGTTTGCGTGGTTTATTCACAAAACGGGCTATCGCATTTATTCACAAACAATGGCCACTTTTGGTGTTAGCGAATGAATACAAAAACAAATCTAAAAGTAGTGCACAATTATTAAATAATAGATATTTGCCTAGTGTCGGAAGGTCCACAATGTTTGAAAAAAATCCAGTTTAGCAGTTATCAAATTAAATCCATTAGCGGTGCTAGTGTGCCTTACCCTTCACCTTAATCACTACGCTTGCGGGCCGGTGATCACAAAGCCGGGCAAATGGATCGAAAAATTTGAAACATTGCCCGATTTGATATTGAACCCGGGACCTTAGATATCGGGCTAAGCGCTTTGAAATCTGGCCACATATATATGTTAAATATAGATTCACTTACAGGCTGCTTTGACTTGCAAATGCATGTTGTAGACTTTTTGTAAGACATGTTGAAAAAGTGTTATTTGCATAAGCAAATAGATTTCTTTAAGGCGTCCATAGTTTTGGCTGAAAGGCGATTTTAGAGCTTACTAGTATTGGTTGTGTGTATTGAATAAAAATATATATATTCGCCTCTGTAGACTAGTGGTTTAACAGTTGGTCGCAGACATAAAGGTTCCGGGTTTAATTTCAGGTGGTAAATATTATTATACGGATTGGTCTATAGCGCAGTCACTGATTTGAAAAATCTGCTGCAGCTGAAATAAAATAGGTTTTTATCTTAAAAAAGCTGTTAAAAAATCTAAATGCCAAACAAACAGTGTTCTATATAATTCGAAATCTATAACAAAGAACAACAAAAAGTTTCATTCCCAGATTATTTTTAATGAACGAGAAGCGTTTAAGACAAAACTGATTTGCCAAAAGCTCTTCAATCAGCTGTCTACTACAACGCTATCAGGTCTATAAATCAAAGTCAGCTTAACAGTGCAACATTTTTCTTGGCTGTTTTTCTTTAACAACATTTTAATGTATATACTAAGGCGCCCGGTCTGCGAGTGCTGAGGTTAAGCAACTTTTGCATAGGCCGGTCATCGGATAGGTGATCAAAAATTATCATCTCTCGCTCCTCCGTGCTTCGGAAGGCACGTAAAGCCGTTGGTCCCGGCTGCATTAGCAGTCGTTAACAACCACCAGTCCGCTGGCCCGCGTGGTGGTTTATGGCCCGTACTCCCAATCCATCCACAGGGAAGGCTCGTGCCCCAGCAGTGGGGACATAAAATGAGGTGATGATGATTAAAAGAAAGAAGTGTAAACGGTTTTACGGATCTACTCTCGTTTATTTTACACATTATTTTAATTTAATGTTTATTATGACAGATAGTTAATTATTTGCAATATAACACTTTATGCTGACAAACTCGCGTTTATTTACATGATAATTAGGCATTTTGTTATTCAAACCAGTCTCAGTACAGAATAATAGACTGAGCTATTTATCATCGCAAACCATGTAGAATTGTAGCAAGTTTTATTATACTTGTAAAAGATCCATTAGGTATTGTCCCAAAATCTATCATCAATGAATTATGCTTCTATATTATATTGTTCAGCCTTATTGTGTTAGCTTGCTTATAATTGCTTATATTGCTTATAGTTTTAACTGTTATGTTTTATAAATAGTATACATAATACCGAGTTAACAATCACCCAATGTACACTGGGCCCGCGTGGTGGTTCATGGCCCGTTCTCCCTATCCATCCGTAAGGAAAGCGTGGCCCAGCAGTCGGGACATGAAAATAAGTTAGTGATGACTATAATAATAATAAAAGCATTTATTTCGGATAACTTAATCCATATCTGTTAGTAGTACAATACAAAGATAGTTGTTAGTAAACTAATTAATTTAAAACTTTATTTATAAGACTCTCCCATAAATGTGAAGAGAACCTCTCAGCTATAGTCATCAGGAAGCTATTGGGACTGTCCCGCACTCTACGGACCAGGGATGCCGTCTTTTTGCGTAAAATGGCATTAAGGCCATCAGTGCGATAGTGTGCAAACATCCCCGATGCGCTACAGAAGCGAGGCAGCCCCAACATCATCCTAAAGATATTATTGAAGTGAAAACTTCTTTAGCGGCGTTGTACACTTTTTGGAATGGGTAAAAAATGTTAAACTCGCGTCAGGACACGTGACCTGATCGAAAATTCGTAAGACGGATGGAGAGTAGAGGAATGGGTAAAAAATGTTAAACTCGCGACAGGACACGTGACCTGATCGAAAATTCGTAAGACGGATGGAGAGTAGACAGCTGGCGCGGCGTAATATAATTTTTTAATATAACTTAATATAACTTTTTAATGTAATATAAATTGTCATGTTTGTGTACGATAGCCCAATAAATAAATATTGTATTCTACCACATAAATGAGAGTACTTTTATACTGATAATTAAAGCAATTCGTGCAAAATTATTCCCTAACCATTCCAAAATATCAAAAATGCACAACGTTAATATTCAAGTTTTCACTTCTGCCGGCACTCCCAGAGTGCAACCCGTCGTTTTTTTTTAACTAGCTTGTATAACTTCCGATTCGTAACATCGACATTTGAATATGTAACTTTTAACCGATAATCGCTGAATTGCGATACATCGTTCGATATTCCAAACGAAGTGTTTACCTCAAATACAGGTATGCAAAAAGTGTCAAAACACTTTTGAGTTATCTAAAAATGGTGGCCGCAACCGATGTTTTGCCGCGAATTCGGCCGAACTCTCATTTATATTAAGTTCGGCGGTAAATCACTGCATACTTCGACAACTTCCCGCATATTTCGAGTTTCATCCAAACTTCGTTGGCTGCGCAAGATTAGAACGAGGTAACTGGCATATTTAGCAATGGGTTGTATTTAATCGATCACCAAAGTAACCTAACGTAACCCACAAAAATACTAAGTTAGCACCTAAAACTACATTTAGATGCTAACTTACCATTTTAGGTGCTAGCCTTCTTTTTTTTTTGTGGATCAATTTATAATTTCTCTTAAGTAATTACAAGAGTACACTCTTTTTGGACGACATCATTATTGTGAGTTAGCGAATTGTTTAGCAAATTTTAGTAAATCGGAATTCATTTCGCCATTTAACATAAAGTTGACAAAACATTTGACCGTTCTATCTGATCAAGAACGACTGGACCAAAGAATATTTTGTCGATATAACCAGATGGTGGGACGAACTGGATGAATTTAACCAAAATTGGAATTAAATAGCTAAGGACCGCAATGGGTGGAAGAAATGGAGGGAGGCGTTTGCCCAGCAGTAGGACAGTGAGGGCTAATAATAATAGTTTTAGGTTTTTATAAAAGTTGTATTTTTGGATGATATTTTGTTATATTTTACTTTTTATATAATTTTTATAACACCTAAAACTTAGATTTAAAATAAATAAAGAGTATAATGATTATAATATTAACCATTGACTTTTCTATCATTGAACGAATGAAAGTTAGGTTAAATAAACGTTTGGTCGAATCAACGTTTGGTAGGAAACATACTAAGCTTTTCTATCGTATGCCGAGTAGATCTAAGAACAAGAAAATTAATTACTGAACATATTCAAAATATGTTTTTGAGTCCTATTCAAAATATGTCTTTAGACTTTTCAACAAAGTGTGTTATATATCTATGTAGGTACTACTAACAATGAATGTCTTCTATTAAAAAGAGACATCTGTATTAAAGTCATTGGTAGTTCTTAACAAAAACCTGTTCTGATTCATCCTCATAGTAGTACTCTAGTTTACTATTGGAAATAGGCCTCTCCAAGTGCACGCTACTAAGTTTAAAATGCCTTAATTGTAAAAAGTCTTGGTAAAATGGTAATTGTGCTTTTAAGCATTTTTTATTAATTTATCTAAAAGGTTGCTACGTTGTTTTAGTTCTGCGCAACCATCAAACTCCTACTGCATTTCAGTTGAATATCTTAAACGGATCCCAAGCAAATATGAACTTTAAAATAATAGACCTAGAACTTTCTTTCGCTTAAAATTGTACTCGTGCATTTGGATTATTGCCTGAGATACAAAATGTTTGAAGAAATTGTTATGCAAACTGTAAATATATATAAATCTCTTTTCGTTTTTGCGCTTTCAAAGTTGAATTGGTTCTCAGAATCTTTAGACCGGTTTCTGTGAACGACAGTTAAGGATTAGTTTTCAAACGCTCCTCGGAAATAAAATGCATTGCACTCGTCATAACACCTATCGAGTGAGAAAAAATACTTAATGCCAAGTATTGGACATTTTATATTTCGCATCAGAATTAATAAAAAAACAGTATTGTATCAGCCTTGAACCAAATGAAACTAAAAATAACTACCTACTATTTGTGTCATAAAACAAATTAAATGCCTCGAGGACATAGTAGCAAAATGTTAATCCATATGTCCTGGCTTCAATTTCCAGGAGAGGCAGTGTTTCGTATTTTTATATTTAAAGCTCGGCTTTGTGATTCATCATCATCTTCATCATCAGCTCATTTTTTTTCTTTTTTTTTGCGGTTACCAACTTGCAATTGGCAAGCGTGGTGATTAAGCCAATACATGGCTTGATTTCAATGAGGTCTTTGAACAGCATTTAACACTTTATTTTTATTTATTATTTCGTACGCAAAATAGACAATAATTATGATTAACATTGATTAAATATTTATACAAAATACAGTGAAAAAATTAAACGCCCACCCGACCCAGCCAGGAATCAAACCTGGGTCTTCCGCAATCCGGGCGGCTGCACTGACCGTTATGCTACCGGGAAGGCTGACGTAAGCGCTGAATTTTGTCACTGCTTTTTGATTTTTGAAATGCTTTAGAGCGACATTAGTGCCATCTATCCAAAGGTGATTGCAACCGATGGACATGCAGATTCATCTCTGCAGATGAATACCACAAATTGATAACACAACGCTATAGTACATTTTTTACTTTTTATTTTTAAGTGTTAATTGTTACACTTAAGCTGAATTAAATATTTATATAAAATACAGTGAATAAATTGGTTGGCTGAGTCGGGTGGGCGTTTAATTTTTTTTATTGTATTTTATATAAATATTTAATTCAGCTTAAGTGTAGCAATTAACACTTAAAAATAAAAAGTAAAAAAAAAATAACATTGATTATCTTATTTTTTCTACTTACTAACTTACTTACAAAAAGTAGTGCACAGAAATATAAAAATAAATTAAAAATGTCTATCTTTGTACATGGTTTTCATGGTGTCGCTATCTCTGAGGTCCCGGGTTCGATCCCCGGTCGGATCAATTTAGAAATACCTGTTTTTCTATATTGTTTCGGGTCTGGGTGTATCCTATGTATAATAAGTATGTATTTAAGTATATTAAGTATGTTTATCCGTTGTCTAGTTAACCATATAACGAGTTTCTTAAAGAAGCTTTTCTTGGGGCTAGATAATTGGTGTGAGTGTGGGAAACATTTTATTATTATTTATTATTTAAAAAATAAAGTATTAGTTATAGTATTTATATACTATATTATTCCAAATAGTTAAACATTTGGCACGCTACGAAAGTCTGGAGCTACGCTACGCTACTCAACTTCAGTGTTCACTTAAGAAAATGAAAATATAAAACTCAATGGCTTTCCCGAAATAACTATCAAAATAAAACCATACAAGTTATAAGTATACGCTAACGACTCATTTTTTAAATTGGTTTAATTGGAAAAAGCTGTGTTTTCATAAATTTTAACTTATCCCTATTTTACATTTTCTTCAATGGGGAAGGAAAAGTCTCTCGTGACCACTACACAGTATCGGAAACAATTACATTTTTCATCAATAACCGATGCTAGCGACCCGCCCTGGCTTCGCACAGGTGCAATGCTGATATTATGAGTGTTTCTCTACTATATTATGCATGTATTTATACATATAAACCTTCCTCTTGAATCACTCTATCTATTAAAAAAAACCGCATCAAAATCCGTTGCGTAGTTTTAAAGATCTAAGCATACATACATAGAGACAGACCACGACAGAGAAAAGCGACTTTGTTTTATACTATGTAGTAATAACCATTTGACAAACACCTATTTGTGTATGTCTTACCAATAATTACCACAAAAGCTTAAAGGAAATTAAAACGAATCCTCCCACAACCCAAACATCCCATCATCACCAGCTCATTAGCCTTCCCTATTGATGGATAAGGAGAACAGGTCAAAAACCACCTTAGGGCCTGGGGATTGGTGGTTAACGAAACATTCTGTTACCAAACCATCTCGTCCGAAAATCGAACCCAGATCTTCACTGTCCCTTGATCTCACCACTACACAATTCAACAACAATTACGCGCACATAACGCAATCACCTATTACCCACCAACAATTCCTTTTACATAATATCATAACAAAGTTTACTGAATAACCTTGGAACGGTTATAATTATACCCTGGAAGAGGATATTTCCATAAATTTGCAGCACATGCGACTAACACCCCGCTCCCGGCCGGCTGTTCCGTAATTACGGGACACCGGGACACTTTGGGACACTTTGGGACACTGTGGGACACTGTGGGACACTCCAGTATATTGCGGGACACTGTTGGACCGAACTACACGAGGCGCGGAAGATAAAATTATTGTAATTACTCGATGAATACGTATGAGCCGACGGACGGACTTTGAAAGCGAAAATTGTTATTAGTTTAGTTTGCCATTTATACCTAGTTGAAGGTACTGTGATACCCTATGGTACCCTGCGCCTCAACCACATGTGACAACCAGATGGGTCGTCACTTAAGGTACCGGGTGTATTGTTGAAGAACAACACTTTATGGTTTCAGCTTTGTATTATATAAGTATTACAATAAACATATCATATTAGAGTTGTCGTACTCGTAATCGCGGCCCGTCATGGAGACTGCGATGTTCTTCTTTTTTCCTCCATTCTTCTTTTTAAACTATGTTTGAATGCAGGCCACGGAGACTGCCAGTAAGCATGCCCGAGCAAGGAGTCTCGGTTGCTAGTACCTACTTATTTCTGACGATAACCAGCATTTTGCATTGCTGTGTTCTAATTCGAGTTCGAGGAGCTCAATGGCACAGTGGTTATCGCGCCCGGTCTGCGAGTGCTGAGGTTAAGCTACTTTCGCAAAGACCGGTCATCGGATGGGTGACCAAAAATTTATCATCTAGAGCTCCTCCGTGCTTCGGAAGCACGTAAAGCCGTTGATCCCGGCTGCAGTAGCAGTCGTTAACAAACACCAATCCGCACTGGGCACGCGTGGTGGTTTACGGCCCGTTCTCCCTATCCATCCATAGGGAAGGCTCGTGCCCCAGCAGTGGGGACATAAAAATGAGCTAATGATGATGATAATGATGATGTGTTCGAATATTCAGTGTAATAGGCAGGGCATATCGTCATTTCACTTCTTAATGGCATGTCGTAGGAAGGATCCTAGTTTTTATTCAGTCAGTCGTTTCGGTCAGTTTTTATTTCTCCTGGCTGTCCTTCAAACGAGACGTGAAGAGGCACCTTGTGGCTGGCAGGGTGAGGGTGGCTGATGTTTTACGATGCACCAGTTGTCTTTAATTTAACTAATTTCCAAGCTAATTTCTTTACTTCTTTAGAAATAAGTCTTCTGAGTTTCTTGCCAGCTCTTCTCGGTCGAAAGCACTCCCAAATCCGAACTGGTAGTAGATTTAATAATTTTTCTTAATATCTAGATATTTTTTTTTTGGTTTTATACCTTTTAACTATAAAATCCCCTGTTTGCGTTTTACGCTGAATTAATGATTTGACTTTGACTTTGCGTTTGATAAGACACGACGTTTGCTCTCTCTTTAATTAGTTTTATAAAAGCTATTCTTGAAAGAAGGGAATAAAGAAATAAAAAAGAAAAAAAAAACGAAAGAAAGCAAATCTTTTTTTATTAACTTCGGTCTTCTCCTCCCTCTATTCCCTTCTATCTTCCCATAATGATGAACTTAACAATCGCTTATTTACTTATCGCTTTACACATAGATACGTCGTGTAAAGGACGACACCAAATATCTTCACAACGTTAAGCAGGGCTGCAGCGGAGTTGTAAATCACACACCAACTCATAACTCAGTCAAGACCGAGGGCCACATAATGAAAACTAAAGTTATGGCGGTGGTGTGGCCACGAAGCAGGCGGCGTATTTCGCTCGATCAAAATACTAAATTTAAGTATTAAACACACCATTCTATTACTTTAAGAAAATGACCTTGACGATCCAATAACAGTTCGCGCGATCCTCAAAACGATACAATACACTAAAATACATGCACATAATTAAAGGTCCAAGACACCGTGAGGCCAAGAAATAGTTCTACGTACGAAGACTCCATATCGGCCTCATCTTGCCGACCCGCAAGTTGTTTCTTCACACCTCGTTTAACGGACAAAATACGTGTGCTGGGATATCATTCCCTTTTTGGTGGTTTCCAAAGTAAATCGTTACCAACGAACACCAGCACGCGTGGTTCTATGAAGAAAGGGAGAGAAAATGAGAATGTCTTTAAGCCGGAGTATCAAAAGGAGTATAAAATGATCATATTTTGTCATGTTTGAGGTATAAATTTGGGTGAATGGTGAGTGAATAAAAGCAACGGATATAAATTATTGCTTTTAATTATCCTCAATCTGACAATGACCAATGGCAATCCCATTCTTTTTAAAACTATAGACAAAGTAAACTAAACACACGCTCTACTGTTCTTACACGAGTAATTAAAGACATAATTTAATTCGCCTATACAACACAGTGATACTCATGAACACAGAATGTATAGACGCCTTCTATATAAATCTGTCAAAATAGGTGCAAAGTCTATTTAAGAAACTTGACAGTTTTTGGTAATGTGCAGGCGTGTGTGCTCTAGTCCATTCCCCGCCCGATCCTTTAAATGTCACTACACATTTACAGAATACACTAAACATGCACACTAGCTTAGGTCCAAGACATACTCGTAGAACAAGGGTACGAAGAACCGGTTCACACGCGCTCTATACCAGGTACAGACATGTAACTAGGCGCTTCTCTCCTCCTCTACGGCCCGTCTACCCGAGCCGAGGTCCGAGCCTTTAGAGGCGTCCCCGGGTGGTTCCGCCCCCCGATCCGATCCGAACCCTTCGGAGAATCTAGTAGGGCATGGGGACGCGCACTAGTGCGCGATGCCGTTCCCTCTAGAAAACCTCCGAAGGTGATTCGTTTCACACGGCTTGAGGGACCCTTTACGTTCCTCGCCGCCCCCAAAAAAAGCCCGGTGAAGCTGAAAATGCCGTGTGAGGCAATCAGCAAACTCTCTCAAAAAGAAAAAAAAAATCTAGTCCACTTAAATCGCGCTTCTCTTGGCCCCACCTCTCACTCAATTGGTTTGCTCTCAAGACGTCGGCAGTTGCCAACTCGCCACTACTGCTTGGAGTTAACAAACTGTTTGTTGCTATATCGATGAATTAATAATCGGGAGTAGATACAACTAAATTGGTGATTAGAAGCGTTTCCACCTATGGCCTTACCATCACTTAACATCAGGTGAGATGGCTAAGTGCTTACCGTGGAGCAATAAGTAAAAGAAGTCTTATTATCTGGAACATCTATTTATTTATTAGTTCGTATACAAATACCTATAGGTACAGTGATAACGGTTAACATTTTGGATCACAGTAGTACAGTTAAGCTTATCTCTACAAAGAGATTGCTTCCAGCAGGCCATGGTGACAGGATATAAATTAAAGTAGCTAGTTAGTTAATTCTTTTACCTACTACCCATTCAGGACGTCTATTTTTTAGCTGTGGAGAAAAATGGCGCCAGATACTGCACAGTTTATATAGAATAGAATCACTACAAAGTATAAAACAAAGTCGCTTCGCGCTGTCTGTCGGTCCCTATGTATGTATGCTTAGATCTTTAAAAGTACGCAACGGATTTTGATGCGGTTTTGTTTTAATAGATAGAGTGATTCAAGAGGGAGGTTTATATGTATAAATACATACATTTAGTATCAGATTTGCACCCGTACGAAGCCGGGACGGGTCGCTAGTAGAATATAATTGATTGCTTAAACGCGTAGACGTAACGATATAGGTATCTACTAAAAATTTAAATGAAACAACTTTTACAATGTTTATCTTGACGTTTCGAATCCTTTGCAGGGTCCTTGGTCACAGGGAGACTGAGGTGTTGGTCATCTCATAATTAGTTAGTAACTTGTATACCCTCTTTTAAATTTATTCAAGTACGTTTCGTTTTACGCAGAAAGAGCTTACAGTATCTTTTCATCTGGCAGTATAGTGTTGGGGCTGGGATTTAATATTTTGTATGATGGGGTCCCAGGCTGGTGGTAGACTCCAACCATCTTCTCTATTAAAATTAGGAAGGTTTTTAATTTCAATAGCCTCGCATATCATCCTAGGGATGAATCGTTGTTCTCTAGCGAGCATTTGTGGCTTATCAAATCGGATGTAATGGTTGGGCCCCTCTAGGGAATGTTCGCATACTGCAGACTTGTTAGAAAACAATATCTACTGACAACCCAAGTTGTCAGTGAGCACACTCTTTTGTTTCTCCTGTGCTTTTTATTGGGTACCTATTTATCTTTCGTTTTGTTTCTACTTTTAACAATAACATTTTACCTAGCTTTTCTCTTCCCTTTTAAATAGTACACTTTATTTATCTTACGTCTCAGTTATACCACGGAATATAATCGTTAGAAAAACGAACCAACCAACCTTAACTAATATCAGACTAAAACCAATTAATACTAAAGTAAACGGACAGTATCCAACATTAATTACGCAAAGGGGTTATCATAACTGCGTAAGTTACGCTAATTAGACGGCAAGTGTACCTCTTAATGAAGGTCGAGTGACATTAGAGTCATAACAATTTTAACTTGAATCACCCCTTATGTATTTGTAATGTCAATGTTTGTGTTTAACTGTCCATGCATGGGGAACTAGTTAAATTACGATCGAGAATGCTAAGCAACATTTCTCGTGTCGTGTCATTGGATGGGTGACCGTTTTTTTGTTACTAGACCGGCCGACCAGCACGACAAGACACGTGATAAGCGACAAGTAAATTAGCACTACAGCAGCAGAGGGCCTAGACAAGTATTAACGTTATGTCCCTTGTCTAGGCTCTAAGACTAATAAAAAAAGAAGTTATATTAACTCCTGCCCTGCCTGTAATTTTCAAAGGACTTTCCAAATCACATACATAATACATACATACTCTCACGTCCGGCATCCTTGTCCCAAAAAAGGGTAGACATAGTAATTTGTTGATTTCATAATTTGTATGAATTTACGATTAGTTTGACGGGATAAAATATTAGTTCAAAATATTGTTACTAGATGGCGCTAGTGTGCTCAAACTGAATCGCGGTATCGCTTTGTTTTGTACAAAGCATATATAAGGCTAACTAAAATAATAATTAAAGTAGTGTTTTTCTTTACAGACCATTAAAATCACAAAGTCTCATTATACTCGCCTTAGTTTAGTTAGTGTGACTCAACGCCACATTTAGCATAATCAAAGTAAGTAGGGCTCCGATCACCTGATGTGCGACCATCTTGGAACCCTTGTCCCTTAGTTGGCTCTTACATGTACGGGAAGTTACATTCTCTTTACGTCCACACACCACAGAAATCACATACCCCCAAAAATGAACATGTACACACACGCATACTGCACAGTGCACACACTCACACATTAAAAAAGTAATATTAACTGTCTTCAAGCTTGATAAATAATCGCATAAAAAACGAGCGAGCCTTACAGTAGTCGCATTATGATGTGTAACATTTGACATCTCACCTTAGCAATAAGCAATTTTATCATTATATTCTAAAAAAAATGGGTCAGGTATTACATCATTTTATAACGACAAAATAAATGCAGTAAATACTAAAATGAGACAATATGTCACATATATTAATAATATGTCATGTTCATAACATCGATTTTAAATTTACAAAATGGCGCGTGCTTGCGCGCTTACCCGACTTCCTGTTACACTGTTACACATACTTCCGTCCCATTTCACAAAATCACTCCCACAAATTGTTTATATAGAAAGCGAGCGGAAAGATGTTAAACATCAATAAAACAGAAATAAGATGGAAATTGAGATGACGATGTATAAAATACAGAGTAGCCATCCCTAATACACAATAACAACAGCTCTCAATACAATATGGAATTACTTGCAGCCTGGAAGCCTTGTAGACGTGTACACTTGTCTAGTCTAGCACTCGGTAGCTAAACAAAAGAGGTTCGCTACAGGCGATGTACGGAACAATGCGGGCTACACGCCTAGCGTAATTTATTCCAGTTCGGACCATGTGTTAGCGCCGGCTGGCTTAGCCAGAATCGTATACTATGACGTGTTTAAACTTAGGTGTCGTAAGGAATGGCTGGCCAGGAGGGGCTTATGTTGTTCTATACGAGAATGTTCGAAGGAAACATTTTAGGAGGAAAGGAATAACGAATTACAGTGATGTAGAGTAATTTTGTGTGAAAATTATAGCGTATCATCATCACCAGTTCATTTGAGGTCACCACTGCTGGGGCACAAGACTTCCTAAAGGAATGAAACACCAGAAGGCGAATGGGCCGTAAACCACCACCATGTGGTTGTTTTGTAAGCGACTGCTAATGCAGCCGGGACCGACGGCTTTACGTCTTCCGAAGCTCGGAGAAGCCCGGGATACATTAACATATAAATAGAAATTGTTTAACATACATTAAATATAATGAATATCTATTCAGGATAAACTCAAACTCAAGATATCGAGACTTGACACAACAAAAAAAACTTTCGTGAACCGATGAGATGATGGGTATTAAATAAATTACAATTCAGAACAAGTTAAATGAACTCGACGAAAACTGAAATCTCTTTGTGGATAGTTCGCCCGAAGTAATCTATATAAAAAATTGGAAAAGTTTCATGATAAAGTTGACTACAGCTCCCGTTGTTCATGAATATAGTGCTAATCCATTTAACAATGTACTTACTGTTTGAATATTTACATTTTTACCGAGTGATCAACTAAAAGATTTATAACCTTGATATATTATTAGTCTATGCTTATAGTTATATATAATATTACGCAAATTTTGTAGCGAACAAAATACGATTAAAAAAAAGACAAAGTGTTAAAAATATTTCACTAACGGGATTCGAACCCGCACCCCATGACTTGCCGGGTCAAGTGCACTACCAACTATGCTATCGTGGCTCGATCTGCTAGTAACAAACTCCTGTGGGATAGAGTAGTCTTCGCGAACAAAGTCGCGGGCGACAACTAGTTTCAAATAAGATATATGACACTTGTCACTTACGGACGGCGCACCCACAATAAGAAGTTATTATTAAAATTATTGCTTTGTCGTAAAAACGACACTACACTAAAGTGACGTGGTGAGGTGCGCTGAAGGGTGAAGTGCGCTTCCATCATTGGCCTTATCATCACTTATCATCAGGTGAAATCAAGGCAGTGTGCTTACCCGTAAAATAAATTAAAAAAAACACGCCCATTGAAAACATTCCTGTTCTAGAAGTGTGAAGCTAATGTGACGGTAATAATTCAGGGGAAATTAGTTTTTCTAATTTATCGCCGCTGATAAGTTTCCATCGGGCCCCCAGGGTGCGACGATTAATTCTTTTTTATGACCCTCCATTATAATTAGATTTTTCATGGCGCTAGTTCCGACGATCGTGATTAAGCAATTTCTGATGGTTCCATTAAAGTTAATTGAATAGTTACTCTCTCACTACGCGATCGTAAAAGTCAGTCGACTTTCAAACAAGTCTATACCAGATGGGTGATTAACACTACATATTATTTCGATTAATTTTTTTTGTACCATGGACTTCCTCAAAATAACGCCTGATTCCATTAAATCAGGAGAGATAACGGCCAAGTGTTAAACCGTACGATATATTAAAAAAATCATCACAACTACACATCACAAAAAGAGTACAATACAAAAGAGAGCACCTGACCCGGTATGTCAGAAGGGTGCAGGTTCAAATCCTGCTCGAGGAAATTTTTTCAACCTTGTGTTTTTGTAATAAGAGTACAATCATCAACACACCCAATTTCAAACAACATCTCTCTAGAACTGCTTTCCAAATAATCACCAACAGTATGTCATCCTGGTACTCGTACACACTACCACAAAAGCTCGCTGCGTAAAATGCCAGCATGCAGATAATTATTCCGAAATAATTGCAACATAATCAGGACAATGCAACTGATGATATTAACGAACTGGGATGCGATGTACACCGATGCAGATACACTAGATCGGGCAGGCATACTAGATGCACTACTTAGCCTTTTTAAGGCAAGGTGGAATGTGTGTTGCCAACTTGACGGATTTACCTTGAAATCTAACGGATTGGGATGAGGTAACACGAATAAATTTGGTAATTGAACGGCTAACGGATTTTCTAGCGAAGTAACAAAATGTTCAATAAGAGTCCAGAGGTCCCGGGTTCGATTCCCAGCGTATACGTTTGTGTACTCGGTTTGGTTGGTGGTAGGGCTTGTTTGTCCGCCTGGCTACTTACCACCATCTTATTTAAACATGTCGCTATAACATCAATGTTAATAGCATGGTTGTGTTGCGGCAGCTAGAGATAAGATAGCCAGTGTCTCAGTAAAATGATGCTCCAGGGTGAAGTGCGCTTCCACCATTAGCCTTATCATCACTTAACATCAGGTGAGAGGAAGGCACTGTGCTTACCCGTAAAATACCTAAAAAAAAGATTTTGTCTGAAATTTGTGCAGTGCCATCTAGTTACTCTCTATGAAAAAAATGTCACTTCGTTTATTTTTCGGTGGGTGAAAGCTACTTTTTTTTAATGTGGCCTTATTTTTTTTAGTTTGGCGGAATTCTGACAGTCAATTTCCCGTTAAGAAATCTTTTTTTTTCCTTTAGTTGATGGCTTCGTACGATTAGCACATTTAGCCAGTGTCAGAGTAATTTTTCTTACAAGTAAGACAAATATAAATAAACGATATTTCAATCTTGTATGATGGTGATGAATGATAATAGAAATAAGAAATAAAAAATGATATACCCCCCAACCCCTCGATTATCTCAGTAAATATGTGGGGGGCTTTACTAAGTCCTCGGGCGGACTTCTTGAGAGAATTTGAAAAGTGACGTTGCACTGTGTTCATTTGCCAACACTTATGCACACTCACGATTACTTAACGGTTAATAATCCACCATTATTTCACATTAATATTCGACATAACACAAATTTTAGAAAAGAAAACAAAACCGCAGACATGACTCTTTAGTTTACCGCCAAGAAGTCCTACCAAGAAGTCCTTTGCAGTTGTTAACGACTGCTAATGTCACCGGGTCTTCGGTTTACGTGCCTTCCGAAGCACGGTTCACTTTACATTTAACATCCAGTAATCTAATATCCCTTCCAGTCAGATCGGCATCGTGCGGCGATACTATCAGCAACTCTCAGATGTGTGCGATAAATAAACGAGCTGCGAGCTCCAGCTATTAATGCGATTGCCGGTTGTGGTCGAAACTAAGTTGGCCATTGTTCTGTTTATTTAACGGGGCATGTGTAAAGTTATTCGGAGTTAAGTACAGCTTATGTGTACGCCGAACGGCTTGTGCAGCGTTCGCGTGTTACTTTGTGCTGCAAATTACTTACATTTTGATGGTTGTGAAAGCCAAGAGATATCAATATTTTTGATTATGGTTATATAAAAGTAATTGTACGCAAATATTGTTGCGAACAAATTGCAAATTGAAAAAAGACAAAGAGTTGAAAAAAGGATTTTTTTCAACACTTGTCTTTTTTCAAGATATCAATATTTTGTTTTGTTACTAACGGCTCCTCGCGACTTGGTCCATTTGGGTGAACATCTGTATTCCATGATGGTTTAGAAAATAATAATCCTAGAACCCTATTGCAACGCTTCCTTCCTTAACATGTTTTTTGTGTACGTAAATCACCCTCGAAAGACGCTCTATCTATAAGAAAAAACCCCATCAAAATACGTGCTGTGGTTCCTGAGATTAGCCCGTCTTACAAAAACATAATTTAATTTTTTATTTATAAAATTTATTATAATTTATTGATAGAAATGTTGAAAGATAAGTTATAATATATTCCCCAATCCTTGAGTGAAGAAGTGGAATATAACACGAACTCCGCGCGGACTTATTGGAAGATTAAAAAAAAATGGCGTTGCACTGTTTTTTATTATTTGCCTACGAGCATGAAATAAATTTATTTAATAAAATTAAAAATTTACTATAGCGTTGTGTTATCAATTTGTGGTATTCATCTGCAAAGATGAATCTGCATGTCCATCGGTTGCAAGTACCTTTGGATAGATGACACCAATGTCGCTCTAAAGCATTTCAAAAATCAAAAAGCAGTGACAAAATTCAGCGCTTACGTCAGCCTTCCCGGTAGCATAATGGTCAGTGCTTTTGATCGGCTCGATCGGATTGCGGAAGACCCAGGTTCGATTCCTGGCTGGGTCGGGTGGGCGTTTAATTTTTTCACTGTATTTTATATAAATATTTAATTCAGCTTAAGTGTAGCAATTAACACTTAAAAAATAAAAGTAAAAATGTAATTATAATGAGAAAAAAAATCGAATTTTGCATAAAAAAGTATTACTACCATTTGCGTTGAAGGTATCGAAATAGTTACGTAATATTTGTACAAAATATAAAGAAGAATCAGGCTCAGTGGCATGCATTGGGAGAAGTCCAGCAGTGAACTGATGTGCGCTGACTATGACGATGATGATTGATGATGATGATAAAAGTAAAATAACAAGGTTAATAAGAAACGTAATAAAGTCTAAAAACCTTTGAAAAAATCTCCTCTAAACATCCAATTAGGCTAACATTAACGTACAATAACATCGATACAACATAGCTCTTAGTGAAATGGCCGACCTTCATACGACTTCTAAAGTTGTTTTTATTATAACGTGTCTATATTTTGTGTACAAAAGAAAATAATGGGATGTTCTCTTTTGCTTACATGTAAAAAATATTTTACTTTGATTTGTATTACAATATTTATTTTCACTTATAAAATAATTTGTAGTTACTCTGCCAGAAAAGTCAAATCGAATGTTTATTTACATACAGTGGACATACATAACAAAGGCCTTACTAAAAAACGTTATACTAATAACATTCCATTACTCTTACCCCTGAAGTATGATTGCAACATTGCACAAACGAGATATTCACATTAACGCGCATTAACATAAAATTGGAACACACACGTAGCATTCTCAGCAATTAAGAATAAGGTTGCTGACTAAGTTGATTGTATCTTTTATTTTACTTAATATATTTTTCTCAATAAACATCTTGACACCGAACATGTCGCATCTCTTTTCCATCTAAGCCCCGTAAAGAGTCATAGTACTTCACCCCAAAAGCATTAGCTTTTCTTCATATTTTATGGTTAAGTGATAATAAAGCCAATTGAAGAGCAATTCAATTCCGGAATCCTCAACTACTGGCCTCAGTAGCTAGTGGCCAGTCCCTACTGGCTATCTTATCTCTAGTTGCCGGAACATAACAATGCTATAAACATTGATGTTATAGCGACACATTTGGAAAGGATGGTGCTAGCTAGCCAGGTGGACAAACAAGCCTTACCACCAACTAAACCGAGTACACAAACATGTTCCCCCCACTGAGAACCGAACCCGGAAACTCTGCGTTTGAGACCGGTTGCCTTAACCAATAGACCACAGAAGTGATTAAAAGATGAGGTTCAAACTAAGTCATTTCAATGTTACGGCCACAGAAAATTCATTATACTCGTTGCTCGTTGCTCGAGTTGAATGCGAGAAATCGTATTTCATCCAATGAATGACGTGAATTCATACCTAAAAACAAGACCTTTCTGAATGGGTTAACAGTGCATTAATAATAATCTTTCAACCCCGGTTTATCATACTCTTTGTTATAATGCAGACTATCTTCTACTCTAAAGCTGAACTTAGACAAATAAGGAGCCAGATCTAATTGCTTACGTAAGGAGACAGCGCAGCTAACTTCTCGGGACATCTCACATAATGTGAATCAAAAGTTTGCAAGTTTAGAACTACCTTCAAGCGCATTATGCTTAAAGTTATTATTCGGTTTGTTAGGAGTCTTGATCCCGAGTCATCTCCGTGGCAGAGAAGAGATGGTTTTTGGTTTTTTAATAGAAGGACCTCTCCTCTCCCCTTTGAGGTTTTTGGGGCTGGACGAGGGCAGAGGAAAAACCCACATGAAATGAGTCACCCCTGACACTATCATCATCTCATTTTATGTCCCCACTGCTGGGGCACGAGCTGGATGGATAGGGAGAACGGGCCATAAACCACCAACCGGGCCCAGTGCGGATTGGTGGTTGTTAACGACTGTTAATGCAGCCGGGACTAACGGCTTTACGTGCCTTCCGAAGCACGGAAGAGCTCGACATGATAAGTTTTGGTCACCCATCCGATTACCAGATGGATCCGATAACCTGAGTCCAGTAATATAAATTTTATGGATTGATAATGATAATTCCTGATCAAAGTTTCCTAGCAAACGAAGATGGGTTCAATAAAAATTATTCTCCTAAACACACGTCACATAAAACCCTGAACTAATGACGCACCGGCCATTTTGTATTGTTTGTAAACAAGTACAACATTTACATATTTTCTACAGACGAATAGAAAAGCTCGTTAGTAAGTTACAAAAATAACAAAACAGACTTTTGAAGTTTTGCGTTGAATTCAGCTCGGTTTGGAGTAACTTGTTTGATACGTCGTTACATATTTCAAAAGGCGTGTACTTTTGTGTTAGCTGAAATAAATAGTTTGCCTAAAAAGTTACAACAATGTACATTTTTTAAATATTAACTACTAGAACACAAGCATATCCTTTGAACGATTTGTATTAGATATGACACCGATATGGTTGTTGGCTCCAAGCAGAAATATGGTTATCGGAAATGATTACCAAATATCTTCTAAGAATCGAATCAGCCAAGTTATACATATTGTGTCCAAATCCTCGATAACAGTAAAGATTTTATTATTGGTATTTATTTATATTTATTTTATTTTAAGCTTATCATCAAAATATTACATGGCGGACTTAATGCCTAAGGCATTTTCTACCGGTACACCATAGGGTGGTGCAGAAATTCAAATTCAAATTAAAAAAAAATTGGCGTGAAATGACATGGTAGGTGCAAATTTGAGCGACAATAAAAGTGAAAAACAGTACTACTAGAGGTATCATATTAATTAATATTATTCAATATTGTTTTTATATTAGACAACACCACATACATTGTTCTGATCCCAAGGTAAGTAGCTAAAGCACTCGTTTTATGGAAATCAGAAACAACGACGGTACCACAACCACCCAGACCCAACACAATATCGAAAAGGTCGTTTTCAACATTGACCGACCGGGAATCGAACCCCAGACCTAAGAGCGCGCCCAAAGTTCGGCGTGCAAGCCACTTGGCTACGGAGGTCGTAAATTACAGTATAATTATGTAATTATGTGCTCATGTTTCATCTCAATTTCGATATGTTTTAAATTACTTTACTGACGTAAGACATGCCACTTTCGTGACACATCTTAAAACAATCCTGGTCACTTGCATTAGAATTTTTATCAACGGGATTTTTACCATGTTCATTATTTGTGATAATCCGATGTTTGATATCATAACGTGAAAATCGTGGGGTCACCATCGCAAAGGAACTCCGATCGGAAGCGTCAAACTACACGTCAGTCGCATCCCGCCATTGAGACGGAAAGCAGCTCCGGCTCCAGCTCGGCAGCCTTTCATATAAAATAAAATAACATTTCGCCGGCACCCAGAGGAACGGGAATACCGTGAATCGTTGAAAACTCGGCAGAGGGTGAAATTTGATTTGGGAAAGTTGTTTAAGCCAAAACTCTCTCGAAAGTGGAGCGAGCGAGAAAAATAAGGGCTTTAAATTTTCCAGTTGCATTGTGCTTATTGAAAATCAATTGTAGGTCTTCCAAAAAGTAAAACAAGCGTTCGTTAACCAAACAGATAGATGCTCGAGTTGTATGGTTCAGTCCCCTTAGTTGACTACTGCCGTTAACTAAACTCTAACAAAGTACGATTTCTAGGTGGGATAACAGGACGGTTACTATCTGTTACGTTTATAGTAACGTTAATAGTAACATAATAGATTGTAACCGTTCTGTTATCCCACCTAGAAATCATACTTTGTTAGATTTCAGTTGAGCGTTACTATTAACGTAACAGATAGTAACCGTCCTGTTATCCCTCCTAGAAATCATACTTTGTTAGACTTGAGTTAAGCGTTACTATTTACGTAACAGATAATAACCGTCCTGTTATCCCACCTAGAGATCATACTTTGTTAGACTTCAGTTAAGCGTTACTATTAACGTAAAAGATAGTAACCGTCCTGTTATCCCACCTAGAAATACTACTTTGTTAGACTTGAGTTGAGCGTTACTATTAACGTAACAGATAGTAACCGTCCTGTTATCCCTCCTAGAAATCATACTTTGTTAGACTTGAGTTAAGCGTTACTATTAACGTAACAGATAGTAACCGTCCTGTTATCCCACCTAGAAATCATACTTTGTTAGACTTAGTTAAGCGTTAAGTTAATAGTAACTTAACGCATAAAACTGGCTAACGATTCAACAACGCTGTCATGAGCTGCTCTCACATAGATTAGCGAAGACCTAATTATTATTACGACTTTTTCATCAGTTTCGAGCTTCGGAAGCGTACTTGGTCCGGCATGTTGTCTCAAACCTATCAAGGGTTAGTATGGTGGGTTATGGTCAGATCTCCTCATGTGCTTTGTTTATACGGGAAGACATGAGCACAGCAGTGGCTAGTATGTGGTCTAATGATGATTTTACAACAGTCGTCCATCTTACCTTACGAGTAGGTTATCTTAGAGAGACCCTATGTTTCAACAGCGCACCATTGGGATATTTTGTGCCATCTCATTCTGTAACTCTCTGTCTTTCTTCAATACTTTTGGTTTTCACTCCTCAATCATTGGGAGGTCTATGATGTTTTTTTTTGTAAATCAAATAGGTAAGCGTTTGACCCAATCTCACATGATGTTAAGTGAACATGTGGCCTACGTTAGTTCTGATTTAATGTTCTCAGAATCGTCAAACTTTTTCTTGTTAGCTCCTACTAAGCACTATGGATACTAGCTAACGGATAAAAACACTTTAATTTATATAACAATTATTTTTAAAGTTTGAGAAGCAATGACGCTTACCTATACGTGTAGCAAAATAAAAATGCACATGAATCAGCTACAAAATACGTCAGAGCTGAAACCTGCAACATATGATTTACAACTAAACCAATCCGCCTCAAAACACGTAGACCCATACACCGCGATGTTTATTCCCCAATGCGTTTGAACCGCTCGCATTTCTTTCAACTTTATCGCTTGAAATTCAAACGCTCACAGCAGCATCGAAAGCTAAATTCTACAATAGCATAAATATATCAGCCATTAAGCAACTGCGCGATACACCGCCGGGTATATTTCACGACCGCTAAGAAATCCGCCCGATGGAAAAATACGACGCTGCCACCGACAGCTCAGTGTATTTGCCAAGCTGTAAAGGTGAAGATACAATTGAGTATTTACTTGTTATTATTATTCTCTTTATTAAACATATATTTTAAAAAATTTTTTTTAGAATATTTTATATAAAAACATATTTACAATATAAAATATTATAAAAAACTTAACCTAGGTTGCCACCGCACCGGCAGCGGGGATAGACCCAAGCTATCGGTGATTAGAGCTGCAGAGTGAGGAACCTTTTGACAATACGTTCCGTGTCAAGGAGTACTGCCTTTTGCATCTGACCCTTGACTCAACCTTTCAGCGAGAGCCTCTCTAGGTGAAGATCGAGGCTTTTGGCTAAAAGACAGTTTGTCTAAACGACTATCGGTACAATAATGGTTGAATCCACATCCCACATGGTGGTAACTTATTATTATCATTATTATCCCATGATGGTCTGGGACATGAAAATAATGTATCAGCTGCCTAAGTCCCGATCCGATTCAAACCCCTAGAAAAATCTAGTAGGGCACGGGGACACGCACATGTGCGTGATGCCGTTCCCACTAGACAACCACCGAAGGTGATTCGTTACAAACGGCTTGAGGAACCCTTTAAGTTTCTCGCCGCCCCCAAAAAGCCCGGTAAAGTTGAAAATGACGTCTGAGGCAACCAGCAAACTCTAAAACAAAAGCTGCCTAAGTTTCCGTCATAAAGCCGACTGAGAGACATGGTTTCCAAGATACTCACACATCAGGCGATTGGCTAGCAATCTGTCACTGAAGTTACCTACTCTAAGACATCTACTTGGACTATGCGTGGCGTATTTATATTTTGATGCCCTGTCTACTCCATTTTGGGATCAGGATGTGAGAGTATTTTATGTATGTACTAGCTGACCCGGCGGACTTCGTACCGCATTTCATTTTTCTTTTTTTAAATATAGCCTATGTTACTCAGCGCTTATGGTAAAAGAATTTTTTAAATCGGTCCAGTAGTTTTTGAGTTTATTTGTTGCAAATATACATACAAAAATACAAAGCTTTCTTTATAATATTAGTATATATTTATGTATTATTACTACTCGAACATTACGACGCTCTAATATAATTATTTCATTATTGTCATCATAATAATCGGTCTAAATTAGCCCAATACTTGACGTAGGCCTCTCCAAGTGCACGCCACTGACCACGAACCGCGGTTACTCTTGCCAGCTCTTGCTAGACACCTTGCGAAGGTCGTCGCTCAGCCTAGACTGAGGAGGGCGTCCTACACAACGTAATTTCCATTAAGAAGCTGAAAATTGAGCACGACGTTCGACGTATTGTTACAACTTGATTCTAAAAACTACAAGATAATTTGTGTAACTAGCCAGGAGGACAAACAAGCCCTACCACCAACCAAACCGAGTACACAAACATGTATGCTGGGAAACGAACCCGGGACCTCTGGGTCTAAACCGGTGGTCTTAACCACTGAGGCGGTTATTGCAGGAATGTAACATGACACAGAAATGGATTTGTGAATAGAGCTTTTGCCTGTATAGTACCATTCGTTAGAATGTGAGCAAATGCTGTATTGTACCTTCGCCTTAAGACTCGTCGCCGACTCAATACATTGTCGATGGAATGTTGCAGTAGTTGGTGCTTCTTAGGTAGTTCGTATGGACCGTTATTCAAGTTCCAAAAAAGTTTCAGACTCGAGAAAAGGACTGACTGAATGGGGTTACGCAAAACTGTAAAAGTTGAGAAGAAAGATTTTAACTACATGATAACTTTGAATTGAATTTTTTATTGAATATAAGTTAGAGTATGTTTGAGCAGGTCTGTACACCAGTTTTCTAAAAAGTGTCAATGTTTTTTAGAATTAATTGTGTATTGATTGTGTAAACCTTTATTTATACACTCAATTTAAACTTTTTTGCTGCTCTCATAGATTTGAGATTTGGTTCGATGCAGTAGTGCTCATTCGTTTTGTCTGACTGATTTTCATGTAAGAAATATACATATAATACTAAAACATATACTCAACTATATTTTGATAAACACGTTGACTCCCGCAAAACCAGACACAATAGAAATTTAATTGTCGCCACGCACCCGTGCGGGCTCCGGCATTGAATTGGTTAAAAAAGTTATTTTGTGATTTTTAAATTTTCATTGTAGTGATAGAAAAAAAATTCAAATCTTTAAAAGCAGCAGAAAATTTTTAATTGCGGGTAGGAATGCAGATTTCATTGCAAATGTTTCTAAGTCTAACTTCTCTTTTGGGAGTATATTCGTTAGTTTGCAGTAAAACAAACTTTTTTGATTACGCCACCTATCGATGTAACAATGGTTTACAAGTCCTTACAATTTTCTAAGACCTCTGCAATTACCTCTAAATCGAATCTTTTGTGTAAATCCAGAGGATAAAATAAAGATTTGAGATAAAGCGGCACATAAATAAAATCTAGATCTTATTCGTAATGCGCACTAAAACGAGTAATAAATCGCTAAATGTAAAGGATCTATAATAGCGTCGTTATCTGATACTTCGGGTTATTTTTATTGCTTCCTCAAATATTAACGTTTATCAATTTGAGAGCGGTCACAAATTCTCTGAGGTATCGACATAAATCTTTATTACACTGGAAAGTTTCCTTCGGACAATATCTTTATTTTCTTTCATCGGTTCGCGGTGAAACTTTTTAATAGGTTTTCTATTTTATCGATGAATTTAATTTTCTTTCTATTGATACTTAGTGCTGCAAGTAAATTTGAAACTGAGAAATATCAAGAAAGTGGCATTTCTAATTTAAGACTTGTTTATAAGTCTTTTGCTAAATAAATTACTATAGCTAAAACGAAAAACACAAAGCCCGAAATTCGTTATTGTAAACTTTCTTGATACTTTAACGAACTTATGACCTAAAAAGCGTCTTAGCTTATATAAATATGAAACAGCTAAAAGGGATCTTTACAAATCATCCAAAAATAATTTAACCTGTATTTATGTAAAAACTCTTAGGTGATTTTGAACTAGTGACAATAGTTAAAAATGACCTAAGAGTCTTAGATAAATACAGGCTAAATTATTTCTTGATGATTTGTAAAGATCCCTTTTAGTTGTTGTTGTAATGATTTTTGAAGTATGATATCAATTACAAGTAATTGCTTACTCATATTTAAAGTGACTATTTTGACACTGAAACTTTAATAAAAATTTATAAAATAATCTTTAACCGACGCAATCATGCCTCCCAATATTTAATTGTATATTTCTGACAATTTTAATTTCTAGATCACATTCCACATCAATACGAAAAGGCTTACTCACTCCCGTGCCTACTTAAAATCAAATCGATATATCTTTAAAACCCCTTTGACACAGAAACGTGAGAAGCTTTAACCAGCAGCATGTTTGTAGTTCGCCTGCTAAAAGTATCGATAAATATCTGGCTCCACACATTAGCAGAGTGGAGACGTGGCGATAGGCCAACCGATACCTCCCGGCGATATATCGATGTGTACTAACGCCTCTAATGCCTTATTGTACCGTAGTCTGCTATAAACTTGATCTTATTTTCAAACTGTGGAGCTGGGGTATTTTAACGTGTCGTCTGCTGTGAATACAGACACAATTGAATTTAAATTGTGTGTAGGACTAAGCTGGCACTAAGCAGACGAAAGGTTAAGATTCAGTATTTTAAAATAAATCTGCTGTCTCTAAAATTGAACTTGAATTAATGTCAATGAGACACAGGCAAGACTATGCCTTGTACTAAGAAGAACCGACCAGAAACAACATGAAGAATAGTTTCTTTTCTTATTTTTTCTACGTTTTCAAGCATAGTGAAGAATGCTGTTTCTAACATTATGTTACACCTCAATTCAAATTACAGACAGACGCAAGCATCAACATATCCAAAACTGTCAAGTTTTTTCAATAAAATTTCAAACATTATGCCTTAAGCATAAAGTTTAAAGTCTAATGAGGAAATTTGGGACTTCTTGGCGAGAAAGTGAAGAGTAATTAATGTCTGCGGTTTTGCTTTATTTTCTAAAATTTGTGTTATGTCGAATATTAATGTGAAATAATGGACTATTAACCGTTAAGTGTTAGTGAGTTTACATTAGTGTTAGCAAATGAAACAAAACAGTGCAACGTCACTTTTCAAATTCTCTCAAGAAGTCCGCCCGAGGATTTAGTAAAGCCCCACATCTTTACTGAGATACTCGAGGGGTAGGAAGGTATATTTTTCATTTCTCACTTCTCATTTCTATTATCATTCATCATCATCTTAGAGGAAGAAAATATTTTTTATTTATGTACTACTTGTAAGAAAAATTACTTCGACACTGACTAAATGTGCTAACAGCACGAAGCCATCAACTAAAGAGAAAAAATTAAGAAATTTATGGTGTCTGTATTGCAGGCGTGTTTACAATTGAATCTGAAGAATGCCCAAATATTGCAACATCACGCACTAATTTAAAGTGCGACAATGTTCAATAGTACTGATAAATGTGTTAAACTTATCACAGCTATATATTGTTAGGTACCTGCTAAACTGAGCGTACCAAGAATTTTAGAAGTCTCTTGAGTATCTCTTGAATCTTCAGTAGATTTACACGTAGGTGATTACTTCAACAAACAAGTACTCTCAATTCAAAAGTAACTAAGTTCTTGCTACCGTACTATATTTCTTTGATGGTGGTTGTAATATATATCAGCAATTATTTATACTTTCTTTAATAGATGACAATGCGTGTTTTGTTGTGGAAAATCAGATTTATTTCTTCAATGATCTCATTAGCTTCAATATTTTCTGCTCCAACGGTATTGTAACCATACTACGCTCACGACTTAGGACAGGACAAATTATATTTAAAGAAAGGAGAAAGAATAATCATTTTTTGAGATAAGAAAGATAAAAACAATTAGTTATTGACACATCTTTTTCTAGAAATTCTTTATTGCTCACACACAGATGGAAAAAAAGAAAACAACAGTTACACAAAATCTTAAAGCTAATATATGGGCTAGTATATGGGTAAAGGAGGTCTTATCGCTACAAGCGATCTCTTCCAGACAACCTTAGGTTGAAGAATCCAAGAAAGAGATAGAGGAAGTGCGCAAACGTTAAGGGGGTGCCGCGCGGAATTTCGAAAATTTACGTGTTTTTAAGTCATTGGTGCTAGGCGCTGAATAGGTCATATACATTAAAAGGACTAGTGT
Organism: Eudonia mercurella; assembly: GCA_963082485.1. Lineage (NCBI taxonomy): Eukaryota > Metazoa > Arthropoda > Insecta > Lepidoptera > Crambidae > Eudonia > Eudonia mercurella. Next base: position 756,056 of record OY720047.1, on the reverse strand, counting down.
AGGTTAGCTTGATCCTTTCACAAGGCCATGGTTGTCTTGGAATTTGAAACAAATACCAAGAACCTGCATTAACAATACGTAAAAGTAATGATATCTAAAAACTTATTTCTTCAGAAACTTTGTAAATATAGCACAAAGGAAACAATGATCGACATCAAAATGTTTGTATTGATATTCCGCAGGCCACTGTTGTCTTATTTTTCAATTAAAAAATATGAATATGAAAATATTAAGACTTTTATTATTTTTTACCCAAACGCCTATGATTTTACGAAAATACTTTCGTACATTGCTCTAATTAAATCACCAGCCTACTCTGTACAGATATCAGTTTGCATGCTTATTCGTAGTCGTGCGCCGTTGTCACACCACTGCCACGCGCCGCTCGCTCGCTATCATAAAGAAACTTGAAACTCGCAGTTTTGCGTCCGCGCTGCACCCCCTTAAATATTTATTTAAGGGGGTACTCACTAAATGGTATTATATGTACTCATTTGAGTACATATAATACCATTCACACACTTACATACGAACATACATAAACTAACTAAACTAGTTATTTAGTTATTTAATGTATCTTTTTCTTTTGTCCGAAATAAATGTTTCGTATTGAAAAAAAAATCGGACATATAATTTTTGACATCATCAGCGAAATTAAAGTGTCCCAACTTTGAGTTTGGCCCATGAAAGATTTGAACTTTTCATCGGATTAAGTTGTCAAATTATTCTTTCAATATTTCATAAGGTTCGAACAATTCCGTCCGAATATTTTAATAAAAAAAGTTTCTCCCTGTCCTTGGCGGGAGTTGTTCTATTTCGGCAGTCGAAAATTGGATATTAAATTTCTCTCGTTCGACGGTTTAGTTACAAATGTTGACATAATTTCATTTTAGGACTCTCGTTCTGTTCGACAGAAATAGATTGTAAATGTAATTAATACTGTCAGTACAGATACCTAATATTTACCCAATGACTATGATTTCTTGCCAACTTTTTATACAAAAAAACGAAGGTAATTAACCTTTGTTTTTTTGTATTTTTGTATAAAAAAGTTGGCAAATGACCCCGTTTCACTAAATATTATAATATATAGTAAAGTTCAAAGTCTAAGTATTGAGTTTGACGGTCAGATGTGCAAGCGTGTGTTCATAACTGTGTATTTTATTCGGAAATTCTTTTTTGTATAACTAAACAGTCAAGAATTTCGTTTTCTTTTTCACTTGATGTGAAGTAAAGAGCAAGGCAAAGATGGCAGTCGAATTTAATATTCTTCAACGTTCGTGTTATCATAAAAAACCTATTAAAAGCTGCTGCGCTCAGCCACTTCAACTTGCTCAATAGCATATGGGGAAATAGCCCACCACGCAGGCCCAATGCAGGTTGGTGGATTTTAATGGCGGCCATCTTACGACAACAACCAGAACCAGAGAGGCAGGGTAACCTAGACCGCACTAGACAATCACTCTGGCAGCGGTCAACCTCAGAAAGATTGGTTATGATCCAGACCTCTAAGGCTAGTGAAGGCTAATAGTTCGCCATCCTAACCGTCCGATACCATAAATACTTACTAACTTTCAATCCAACAGAATGTATAAACCTCTAAAAGTTTCAGCAAGCACACAAATAATTTGTCCTCAAATAAAATAAAGAATCCTTTGCCATCAAAAATCCTCGAGCTTACACGCGAGACAAGACCGCCGAAGCGAATCGTGGACTTTTACAGTAAAAAGAGTTGGAAATCATTAAAGTTGTTCGTTAACCAGCGCTCGAGTGCCTCGTTATAGAAGTGATTCTCGATACTCCTCTGTCGGCGATTTACAACCGACGACTGAATGCTTAATACCTACGAGCTTTATTCAACATTCGATCACGTTCGATCACGTTCTGCCGAATGGAACTAAACCATGAGCTCTTAAAGTAGTCTTCGCCATCAGCCCAATGTATGTCCCCATTGCTGGGGCACGAGCCTTTCCTATGGATGGATAGGGAGAATGGGCCATAAACCACCACGCGGACTCAGCGCGGTAAGGTTTTAACTGCCTCCGTGGTCTAGTGGTTGAGACCACCGGTTTAGACCCAGAGGTCCCAGGTTCAATTCCCAGCGGGGGGTACAAGTTTGTGTACTCGGTTTGGTTGGTGGTAGGGCTTGTTTGTCTGCCTGTAGCTACCACCATCTTATCTAAATATGTCGCCATAAAGTCAATGTTTATAGCATTGTTGTGTTCCGGCAGCTAGAGATAAGATAGTCAGTGCTCACTAGTTGAGGATTCCGGGATTTTTATTACAGTTGTTAAAACGAGATGCATGTTTATACGTCGCTACATGCGTCTTCATTGCGACAACACTGATACAATACAATACTCGTGTTAAGGCGCCGATCTCGTTTCGACCAGATTCGTTTTTTATGTGTCGCTGAGCTGTACTTTTATGATACATTAACAATGATTGTAAATATGGCTTTGCGAAAATAATTTCATTTTTAATTATTTTTAATATCAGAAAAGTCGAACTATTTAAATCTGCACCAGGACAAATAGAATAAAAAGATAATAAAATCTAATAGGAATTTTGAATTAGGTAACACTTCAAGATATCAAGTAAAGTCATCACTGCCACTGAACAGATCGTATCGCAGTCGTATCGTGAGCTCAAACTGTCACCACCCCATAATGAGATGCCGGTATACTTAGTTCGGTTAAGTACTGCGACATCCAAGCTTTTCGTTTTGGTCTAGCTCTATAGGATATTTTTATCCATGGCCTACATTTTGAAGAAGAATATTTTACTGCAATAAATACAACAAAAATAATATGATTTGGAACTAATGATGGCTTGAAGACTATAAATAAAAATCTTTTGTTAGTAAGAACGGCTGAACGAATTTGGATAAAATTTCACACATAGGCAGACCATGATGCGGACTAGGACATGTGTTACTTTTATCACGGTAACAGGTTTCTGCGATTTTGTGTAGTTCTCGCCTATAAATTTGCGGGCAACGCCTTGTTGTATGTTGTCTACTGAGACACCATTGGGGACGTTTTAAAATAGCAGAATATGAATGCCTGTTTGTTGTAGAATAAATAAATATAAACGTAGTGTATGAAGCTTTCCGTAAGTGGAAGTAGCTCCATTTAGACTTATTCTACGGCGAGTACGATAAGAGTACCCAGTAGGATAAGAAAAGCCGAAGATCGGGCTCAGTGACATGCATTGTAAGAGGCTTGTGTACACCTGATGGTTGATCTTAGCATATTCTTCTTAGTAAATTTTAATTTTAATTTCTAAGTGCTGCACTTAAGCTGAATTAAATATTTATAAAATACAGTATAAAAATATATTAAATGCCTATCCGACCCAGCCAGGAATCGAGTCTGGGTCTTTCACAATCCGGGTGGCTGCACTGACCATTATGTTGGATTTATTATTATGGATTATGGACTGGGTCGCGTAGGAATTTAATTTTTTCACTGTATTTTTAATATTTTTGGTTAATTAAGATTTTAAAGGAGAATGCTTTTTCTTAGTTTATGAAGCTTGGGAACCTTTTTGTTTATTTAAATTAGTATCTTGACTTTAATATCAGCCTCTAAACTGTTAAGATTAACAGAATTCTTTAAATAGAAAACAATAAAAGAGTCACTTCACTTGTCGTCCCTTTCATTAAGAGAATAGCTTTAGAAGTTTCCAAGATGAAAACTTGAAATCCAAAAGACAATGTTCCTTTGTCACAGTGTATGTACTAAGATAATATTTGACGACGTTGAGCACGAAGCAGAGAACCCCGCAAAAATATTTTTACGGCAAATAGAAACAAGCGCATACCTACTGATTGCATCTGCCTGCACTACTGGCAGAATCCCAAGCAACAATAAGAGATTTTCTCACTCGTCTGACAGATAATCGCGAGCACTTTGTCTAAATCTTGGCAGACCTCCGAAGTTTCATGTCTATCGTCCTTTTTGAGAAACCGAACGCTGTGTTTTTGTTTCTCCGATACTGGTATTTCGGAGACTGTGTGACAGTGTACGGAGATGACCTGCTTGTTATAATTTCAATTGAATTTGCCAATAACGCTGAAATAAAACTGTGCCAATGATAGCATGTAGAGAAATACGAAGAGTCCCTCTAGCCTTCTTTATCAAGTAGTTCTGCACAAAAGATCCCGATAGGTCGAAATGCTACTGGAAGAGAAACCTCGGCCGGTCCCACTACGACAAGATCAAGTAGTAGACGATATTGAAGAATTTCTGTATTTTTACACAATCACGAGGAGCTCGGTGGCGTAGTGGTTAATGCGCCCGGTCTGCGAGTGCTGAGATTAAGCTACTTTCGCAAAAGCCGGTCATCGGATGGGTGACCAAAAATTTATCATCTCGAGCTCCTCCCTGTTTCGGAATTCACGTAAAGCCGTTGGTCCCGGCTGCATTAGCAGTCGTTAACAACCACCAATCCACACTGGACCCGCGTGGTGGTTTATGACCCGTTCTCCCTATCCATCCATAGGGAAGGCTCGTGCCCCAGCAGTGGGGACATAAAATGAGCTGATGATGATGATGATGACATAATCACTATTTCCTATTCATTGTCTTGTCATTTTCTCTCAGGTCAGATAAAAGAAGGTATATGTATCTCATAAAACCGCAAGCACTCAAGTAAGATTTTCTTCCATCTATCCGCAAACAAATCACAAACAGAGTACTGCTTTCCAGAAGATCATCACTCACCATCAGATGAGATGAAAACCAAGCTCTTTGCCATATTTTAATTTACAAAATAAACGGTAAGTATAATTGTTGGATTGAGTAAAATTACGAGAATTTCCTCAAAGGTAATGTTCGAAAATACCGAGCATTCAAGAATACAATTTCGAAGTTTAAACTGAAGCAACCGATACGTCCTGCGCTCAACGTTGCACCTCCATCTAAATAAAGCAATGCTCACCGGATAAACCGTTCCTCCAGAGTGTCGATTTCATTCGCTCATATATTATGCATCGCTCTAGCATCCCGTATTCTGCTGTGAATACAGTTTTAAACTCTCCGAGATAAAGTTTCAGTTTGAATTTTCTATATAACCACGGATTATAATAGAAGATCTGTGTGTAACCAAACTTGAAAATGAGAAAGTTTTAGCATAAGAAATACCTGATTAACCGTTAAATCTTACACAGATTGATACAAATGATAAAGATTTAGAGACATACAAATCAGATGCAGTTTAGAATGACCTGAATTTTAGAGCTAGTTGATAAAATTTTAGCTCCACTGAAACTAAAATTGTCTCCTGTTTAAAGAAATCAGGCGTTATTTTGCGGAAACCCATGGCACAAAAAAATGTAATTGCAATAATATTTAGTGTTAATTCCGCTTCAAATTTCCGCCTCTCAACAAATCTCAAAATGGTAACGGTTTATCAATCATAAAATGACAAAAATACATTTTAAACTAGTCAAAAAAGCTGTCAAGGCAGAAAAGAAAGCTTTTTTCAGCCCGACCTCTTTTGTTTCTTTTCGCGAAGATGCAGTATGATATATGCATCGTATGTACTAAAGCTGCTGCCAAAACATGACTGCTTGATACATTTGCAGGATAAAAACACTTGGCGGGAAGCCTTAATTTTCAGTACTACAGACAAAATATTTCTCCAGTCGTCTGTCACTTGGCTAACCCCTTTGGCTTGCATTCATCATGCGCCCCACACGAGTTTCCCGTACAATATTTATTGATAACACTTTGGCCGGTATCCAGCGACTTTTGGGGAAAATGTTTTGTGTCGAAGACTTGGTGCAAAATAAATACTTATATTCACAGGAGTTTGTGAGACTAGATGGAGAGATGTGGTCCTAAATGATAAGACAGAGAGACAGGTCTCTAAAGATGACGTCGAATATCGAAATGTAATCGGCGATCATAAGAACTAAGACCTTCGTGATCAGTTTTCTAAATGTGCAGAGTGTATTTGCAGTTGGTAAACCCTTTTAATAAATAAAAGAAGTAGAAAAAAAGAGCGAGCAAGGCTGACTTCACCACTATTTAGGTCCTATAGCCAGGAAGTGAGGGATGAGGATATTGGCATAGCGACAATGCATTCGGATTTACGTATCTTGCAAGTTAGGCACCCGTTGTGTGGAATTGGAATACCTCGATCTCCGCCGTACCACTGTACAAGGGTTACAGGTTAAAGCTCGTCAAGTGTCGTTCTTCTTTGCCTCTCTATTACAGCGTTTTGTTTAGGAAATTTTCCTCTCTGTCATAAATGGACACTTTCCATCATATATCACAAAACACAAAATGATAAAAACAATAAGAACTATTTATCAACTTATTGCTTCAATGAGTTATCGCTCTGACTATCTTATTAATTTCTTGGGCATTGCACCATCCAATAATTTGTTTATTTACTATTTGCTGTTGTCAAAATCATACTGTGTAGTTATTGTTTGTGGCGAATAGCCACATTGTTACCCTGCTAACCCTAGAGAAATGACCCCCACGAGCCAGGCCTAGCCTAGTGTGGAGTCATTGTACATTCCTGTAACACGGCTCACTATTAATTTTGGTAAATAAACACTTTTCTTTTATCTTTTCTTGTAAAATGTATTATCCGCGCACTACAGCCGCTGGTCTACCGTGTTTACCCCAGTGTTTTCGGTCTCACAAAATACTATAGTATTGCAAAATTGGTACGCAAATATCGGCGCGAAACCGGTTTGTGTTCCCACTGAATTACGGGCGTTATTTATTTAAAACAAGCCGCCTCCAGCGCGGAACAATATTTGCGTGGCACCAGCTATTTCAGGTTATATTTTATTTATTGCCTGAATGGCCAACAACTTTTCGAGCTACCTAATGTTTGACGGATGGTCGCGATGTTGCAGTGAGCCGTGCTAAACTTTTGGACGATAATAATATAATGCAGAAGTAGGGTGTAGCGCATTTTCATTTACGGTCCTCTCGTCTGAGTAGGATGAACACCCGAGTTCATGTATTTTATTATAAATATTATTATCATAGGAAAGGATAAATATTTTTAAACACGTAATGCCTGTATTGTTTCCGACAGTTTTTGTTTTGTTACAGAAAATCTGATTCTGAATAAAACTTCTTTCTTTATTTTTTTCTGTAAGCCGTAGTGGTAAGCAGTTTGCCTTCATCTCATTGATGGAAAGTGATGATAAAGCTAAAGGTGGAAGCGCACTTCACCCGGAAACCTCAACTACTGGGACACTGGCTATCTCATCTCTCTGCAGGAACACAACAATGCTACAAACACTGATGTTATAGCAACATATTTAGATAAGATGGTGCAATGGTAGCAAGCCAGGCGGATTTAAACAAGCCCTACCACCAACGTGACCGAGTACACAAACATGAACCACCCAATGGGAATTGAACCATGGATCTATGGGTCTGAGACTAGTCTTGAACACTAGACCACAGAGGCGGTTACGGTAAAGTTCTTGTGTAATAGATATTCTAACAACTTTCTCTTTAGCGTTATATTGTCATAAATATAAATGAAAATCTTGCAGTGGCTGGTCCCTAGATAGCTAACTTATATAGCAGTTAGCTCATCAGGTATGTAAATAAGTATAATAAAAAGTTGTCTTAAAGAGATTGCTAAAGCGATGGTACCGCTATTTCTCATTATAGATTTTACTTTTGTGTTATTCAAATGCAAGCTTAATTTGGTGTTCGTTATTTAAGATTTTTGGTTGCCAGGAATTATTTAAAATTCGCCTGGCTTGCTACCTTTAGTTTTATTTAAAATTTTCGACAAAATAATAATAATATTATTTTGAAAAATGCAAAAAGCATTGGTTCTTGATTCCCTAAAAATAAAAATAAAACTAATATCTTAATTTGCCTCTAACAAAAACACATTACACACATGCTATGGTAACATTAACATGCCTTATAACCAGAGGTCCTAAGTTCGATTCCTTGGTCAGGTTAAGCCGGTTTCAAATTATCCGATGTATAGTCTTGTTTCGTAATCACCAACCCGCATTTGGCAAGCGTGGTGATTAAGCCAGTACCCATTAATTGTAGCCATGACTTGATTTCAATGATCGATGCCTTTGCCGAAGTGGGACAGTATACAATTAAATACTTGCACCAAAGTCAAAGCGAACCAACAATAAATCAGAAACAGTTGACTGACGTAAGATAGATGGCACCAGCTCTCTCCAACAGTTCTAACAGACGAAATAAATTGTCTCCGACGAGTTTTTAAATCCGAAGGCCTCTATCGTCCCTAGTCTAATCCACATTGTCTAGACTGTGGAGCGTGGTATATAGCTCAAGATTTCTCTGAGTTTAGCCCAGCTCCCAGATAAGGGAGAATGGCTCCCATTCCGCAAATGGCACGAGCAATTGCTGCCATTGAGTTCGACAACGAAAAACCATTTTTACCGATCCGATATACAATTGAAGGTTTAAGTTTTTTATTTAAGCGACCTGATCTTTTTTTTGTTATTCTTCATTTTTCAAAGAGTAGACACTTAACCTTATGCTTAAATGATGGTAAGTAACGATAAGGTCAGACAGTGCACTCACGAAATCGTCTCTGTAGTCTTGAAGTTGAACACCGCTTTTTACCCAATAAGGACCTGTATTTAATTGCACGCAAGGTTGGATATTGAACAAGCAGATCAAGGATCCACTGGATACACGGCGCGTAGTTTTGGTCGAATCAAGTACAAAGTAGGAAAGCGCTAAGCAGCCGATGTTTTTAATGCGCATCCTGTGACGACAAACTCGCAATTTTTAAAGAGGCTTGTTAGATAGAGGTGGAGAAGAAATAAAAATAAGTAAATATAGTAGTGTGTAAGATGAATTAGAATTTGATAATTAATAAAAAGGTAATAGATAAGATAGATATATATTAAGATTGAATTAGTTAATAGTTATTTGTTGTAAAAATGTTCATTATTTTTATGAGAATTTGGAAAAAGAGGTATTTAAAAAAAACATGCATTTTTTGAGCGGTTGATAAAGCGAATATTCGTCAGTTGTAACGATGGCTTGATTTAAGTGGCATTTAGACAAATAGAGAAAAGTCTAGTGCTCTTACTCTGTTATATATAGAACATATATACAACTCGATGAGAAACTTTCATTTCGGGCACACTATCGATACATTACAACAAGAGCAAATCAATTCCTTGGATTTGTTTTTAGGTCCACCAGAGATTTCAAGAAACCCCACTCCTTGCTTTACCTATTCTATACTCTTACCAGAAGTATCTTAGAGTACGGCAGCCCTATTTGGTCACCGCACTACAAAGTACATGTTGATGAAATAGAGAGAGTACAGAGGAAGTGTTTGCGGATGTTGTGCTACCGCCTACAGTTGGAACTTATAATTATGAAATTAGGTTAGTTAAATTTAATGTACAAAGCTCAGGTCAATCTCAAGTCATATATCTGTATAAAATCATTAATTCTCTTTTAGACACTCCTGAACTCCTTTCCCAATTTACTTCGCACGTAGGTCAGATAAGTCAAATCTTTTTGCCCTACAGACTTATGAAAATAATATATCGTATTATAATCCCCTGGTTAGGATGGCTCGTCAGTATAATGAATTAGCAATTGATTATAGAGCTAGACATTATTACTTTTAAACTCACATCTTTCATTAAAACACTGAAAGATATCTTCTACCCCAAACCCGTCAGTCTGGACTCAACCTCTGTGTTGACTCCAGACTATCAGCTACAACTAAATAGTTTCAAGTCGAATCTCTCTCCCAACCAAGCATGTTGAATGTGCGCAGTTGCAGTTATTTGCAGATGTGCACATTTAGCATGTAGAACCTACAATTTGTACTAATAAACTTTTAATTATGTTAACGTCCAGCTCGTTTTGAATTTAGTTTTTGGTGTACTATGTGTAGGTACTGTGTTTTTGAATAACGATCTAGATTACAACCACTATTTTTACTGTAACTTTGTAACAACTGTAATTTGTCTTGTGTTTGTAAATAAATAAATAAATAAAAACTAAACTTATACTTTGTTTTTGAGAGAGTTTGCTGATTGCCACTGGGCTTTTCCTTTTTGGACGCGTCGAGAAACTTACAAGGGTTCCTCAAGCCGTGTCAAATGAAGCACCGTCAGAGGTTTTCTAGAGGGAACGGCATCACGCACTAGTTCGTGGTCCCGTGCCCTACAAGATTGTCCGAGAGATTCTGATCGGTTTGGGGGTAAATTTATTACTATCTTAAATTCAAATTCAAATTCGTTTATTGCAAGGTGTGCAACATTTCCCTTCCTGCTTAAGATGCTTCTCACGTCTCGTTTAAAAGAAATTCTCCACTTTGTTACTACCATGAAAATTTCATCAAAACAGCATTAAAATATCTTTCAATTTATCATACGTTGCAGTATGCGAAGTCAATAACTCTATATACAATATATTATCTTTATTCAACACCCGTCAGTGTGTAGGTGTGCTGCATCTATCTTATCTATCTCAGAATACAATTTGAGAATATTGATGGAGGTTCCAGCAAGCCTTTTGATGTGATGAAAATGCTTTGAATATTGTCAGATTATTTTTGAAATTTTTATAGATTGCATTAATAATACAAGTTTTATAAAACGAAGCTCCAAAGAAAATGTCTCTTGAATATAGATGACTAGGTAGCTCAGTTTGCAAAGCTGTCATGCTAGCAACTCGGCAAAGACTTTCTTTCTGTCACTCGTTTTAATAAAAGTTTCGTTTGTATATAAAAAATTCAAATATTTTAATTGCCTATATAAATTCGACATAAACAATTAGAAGCCTGGACTGCTATACCAATTTAACGGTGATAAACTCCGTCACCGCGATTCAGAATACGTCATACACGTCAATGACATGACAGTTACCCACTCAGGTGACGGTATCAAAGGGCGTAATCACCGTTTCCCCCTCATTACATGTAAGGGCAGGGCTAGATGACCGTCATCACATGCGGCCCGGAATTTCACGACACATTACCTGGTTTTAGGGATGGGAAGCTTGTTCTATCGATATCGATAATACTTTAAACCAGTTCTTCTCGTGATACCTCAGGCAGTCCTCCTTAAGGTTTCCAGTCATCTCTTATATTTTTTTAAGTAACTTATCCTTATTATTTGACTGTGAAAATACGATATTATGTAATATAAAAGTGACCGAAGTTATAATAGATAGTGGTGAAAGTAGCTCTCAGCTTCTTCTTCTTTTTTTAACAGTGTTTACTAAATTGATACAAATTAGAACCAACCACGATAGTCTAATTAGTAAAGTACCAGCTAACCCAGTTTGGCAGTAGGTGGAACTATTACGTTCGCTTGCTTGTGTAAAAAAAAAATACTTTGGTAATGTTGTAACAATATTGTAGTTTATGTCACCAACTCTATGATTTAATGATAAACAGGGTAGATTGTACAGATTGGTTTATTACCACATAATCACTGTAATGGCTACACTACTTTGTTGAAATGAAATGAAATGAAATGAAATTATCATACAACAATCCTTGTCTTACCTTTGTTATTATGTGAAAGTTATATCTGTGTAATTATCCTACATGCTGATAAAATACTATATCTACAACTACATTCTTTAGTTGTTTTCTGTGTGTGACCAATAAGGTGTTTTATTTATTTAACTTCGTATCGGTTAGCTGTTGTAGCTGCCTTGCACATATTTATAGGTACAACATGTCACATAACAAGCACAACCTAAACGTAGTCTGACAAGATTTTTAAACAAGCATTTTATATAGGTATTTTGTTATATACACTTTATAACTTTCGCGTTCCATAGTAAACAAAGGATTAAAATGTCGTTGAAACACCGGAACCATAAAGAAAGTATGAAACCTTTTACCAATTAGTTTGCGTTACTCCCCGTTTAAATTCTTTGTTAGGTATTTTGTTAACGTGCACTTTATTGATATTTAAATATATACGCATTAAAGTTGCAGTTCACGCTTGCAATTTAGACTTTTATCTCTTCTTAAAGCAATAACAATAATTTTTATCGACATTCAAGCTTTCCCATCACTAGCAAATCGAAAGGTCCTTCGGCGCTCATTTCACGTGACATTACGCGAGCTGACCCCAGCAATGACCGGCTGTCTGCCAGCGTCCACAATTTAAAAGGGGCAGCGTTTCAAATCCAATGATCTGCAGTAATAGAAGAAGGAGCAAGGAGGCCCGAACCATAGACGAACCTCCACTTAATAGCAGGGCATTATGAGGCACAACATACTGTTTTTTATGCGTTAATCATGCCCCACTAGCCTTTACGGAGTATAGTTAGACTTTTTTTTTAAATAAAGTGTCAGCCGAACTCATGTAAAAATATTTTTATATATATAAAGTACATAACTGGCTGTTTCCCGACCCACAGCGTTGCATCGCGTCGACCGAATGCGCTACTACAACGTATTCGCTTAGCGTTTTTTCTGAAAATTTTAAAGGTGATAGCGTGATGTTAATTAGCCTATAGCCTTTCACAAATATTGGGCTATTAAATGCAAAAATATTTTTTCAAATCCAACCTGTAGTTTTAGAGATTAGCGCGTTCAAACAAACAAACTCTTCAGCTGTATTATATTAGTATATATGTAGATTAGTATATAGATTAGTCTATAAATTGTCCCATTGCTACTTCCAAGAAGCAGCAATGGGACAATTTGTAGATAAACCCGCCCAGCCCAACCTGGAAATTGAACCTTGATTATTCAGATATCGTGCTGAACGCTTTATTATGTTGATCGAACGAATTATTGCAACTTTTAACGATACCCTCGCCATTTCTCCCAACTTAAACCCCCACAAATGGGTGAGATCTAAGTCGGAACGACCTTAATGTCCCAGATTCGGTGTTCTAAAAAATGTGCGCCATTATGACTGGTCGCTTTCTCCAAAGCCTCAGACACAAGCACGAGAGTCTTGCGACACGGCGAGCGGTTTTCTAGTTCATTGCGCGTTATACTACGGCAGTCATAGTCAACGGTGATAAAAAGAACGCAATGTACTAGAAATTTGGCCGCAAGATGCTAGCGGTCGTGACAGAGTGGTAAGAGTCCGCTGTGGAGTACCTCTCAAGTCTGCGTTTAACCTGCAAAAGTAAGAATTGCCTCGCTTAAAACCATTTTCTTCGCTAATTACCTGGGAGCTACTTGTCTCAAGATAGCACCGTCTCTGTGGTCTAGTGGTTAAAACCACGGCCTAGAGGTGTGTTTTTGTACTCGGTTTGGTTGATTGTAGAGCTTGTTTGTCCGCCTGGCTAGCTACCAACATCTTATCTAAATATGTCGCCATCATCATCACCAACTCATTTTATGTCCCCGCTGCTGGGGCACGAGCCTTCCCTATGGATGGATAGAGAGAACGAGCCATAAGCCACCACGCAGGCCCAGTGCGGGTTGGTGGTTTTTAATGACTGCTAATGCAACCGGGATTAGGTTTAAAGAACTTTATTTCTCATAAAAACTACAGAAGTTCACTTAAAATGAGATATAAGAAATTACACACTTAAGTTTAAATAATTATAAGTATGAGTAAACCTTTGGGACCTAGCCCAATTAGTAGGTAACTAAAGTAACTAAAACATTGTTAAAAAGATTTGTCTAAAGTCTAAATAGTTTATATAATTGCAAAAAAGAAATAAAAATGCCTATACATTTTATGGAATTAACAACTCTATTATTACAATAAATGGACATGTGCCTTAAGCTTATTTTTATATGTATTTATGTTATCACACTCTTTTATTGCTTTACTCTTTTATTACTCTTTTGCGGCTTTACGTGCCTTTCGAAGCACGGAGGAGCTCGAGATGATACATTTTTGATCACCCATCCGATGACCGGCCTTTGCGAAAGTTGCTTAACCTCAGCAATCGCAGACCGGGCGCGTTAACCACTGCGCCATCTAGCTCCTCCATAACGTCAATGTTTGTAGCATTTTTGTGTTTCGCTGCCGACAGCTAGGGATAAGATAGCCAGTGCCTCATTAGTTGAGGATCCCGGGTGAAGTGCACTTCCTTTATTGACCTTATCATCAGGTGTTGAGCTGAGCTACCAGGGCCCCTGAGACTGGTAGATTTTTTCTTGTAAAATGTTATATTGTTTTACAATTTTTATTTATCTTCAAGACTTCGTACCCTTTGAGAACTACAAATATGGAGTTTAATCATAGTAATATGTATTTTACATGCAGTCTGCGTCGTAACAGAATGTTTGCCCGCCATGTTACTCTCCTCGAAGCAAACTCAAAGGGATTTGCCAACACTTAGGGTGGCTTAGAGCGGGGATGTTTGTATCAAAAAGTGGTATGCGTTGGACTTATACATATCGTAGAAGTGAATATTATGCATACTGGCTAGTAAACTTTTAATATCACGGTGCCTCGCTTTAAGTTAGCATATTATGTAAAGTATAATGCCTATGACTGGCAAAGAGCTTCATTATTGGAATCAAGTTATCACTACAATTGATGGGTGATGGCTTAATCACCAGGCTTGCTAAATGGGGGTTGGTAATCATGAATTCGGGCTATGTATCTAAAAATCTAAACACACTTTGCCTTACCTGGGAATTGAAACCAGGGCCTTCTGATATCAAGCCGAGGGATTTGCCACTCGACCCCACAGGCGTTAAGTTAGCATTTTTCCTTTTTTATCTTCGTTATGAGAACAATCATCATCATCACCTTCATCACCATCATCATCTTCATCATCAACATCATCAGCTTATACCCGTATTAGTTATTTGCTTTAGTTACATTCTATGTTATGTCTTCTTTAGCGGACTTTCTTAAAGATATTCCAAAATGAAATAATATGTAGCGCTTTTAAAGAACAATCTCTTCTTACGAGTATAAGTATTAACTTTCAAGCTATAAGACACAATTATTATACTAACGGGATTATTTCACCATGTTTATGATGTATGTAAGTATCTTATATACCTACTTACTTGCATGCACCATAATCATCATCATCCGCTCATTTTATGTCCCTACTGCTGGGGCACGAGCCTTCCCTATGGATGGATAGAGAGAACGGGCTATAAACCACCACGCGGGCCCAGTGCGGATTGGTGGTTGTCAACGACTGCTAATGCAGCCGGGACCAACCGCTTTACGTGCCTTCCGAAGCACGAGGAAGCGAGAGATGATTAACCTTTGGGCACCTATCCGATGACCGGCCTTTGCGAAAGTTGCCGCGTTAACCACTGCGCCCGCGCCATCGAGTTCATCGCAGAACAAAAACTGTGCCGAAACGATTTAAATAATAATTATTGATAAATAAACTAATGAAAGTGACTAAAACAATTTGAAAAGCTATATTTTGGTGACACAAATAGGTGACTTTGCTTGCAATAGCAACCATCGCACCGCACCGGGCCCGCGTGGTGGTTTATTGTGGTGTTTCCACCTATTGAGAAATCTCGTGCTAGAGCACTGGTGAGATAAATAAGGTCACATTTTATCAACTGCAAATATTTTAAGGATAAATTCAACAACATATAATATAAACTATTTTTATGAAAAAACCTTAAATTTGTTTTCAAGAAAAACGCCAAAAGACATTTTGATTAAAAAGTAAAATGAAGCACTTTCGGTAGTTTCAATTCAAAGGAGCTGAAACAGAGGCCGCAATGCCTTCACCGCTTACACGTGCCCGTAGTTTTATTCAGAGGAGCCGACAGAGAGGCCGCTCTTAAAAATATTACAATTTTTATGTCAGGAAAAGTTAAAAAAAACTAGCCTGTTTTTTTTTTAAATCTCTGATATAATTAGATGTTTTGTCAAAATATTTGCAGTTGACAAAATGTGACCTTATATATGAGCTGGTAATGATAATACAATAGGTACAATATTGTAAAATAAATGAAGAACATTCTTAAAAAATGCTCTTATTTCGATTTGACGGAAACAAAACAAGATCAAAGAGGACATAATGCCAAGATGGCCGGCTCAGAATACAAATTGCAATTATTCAACGCCACCTGCCGTTTGAGTATCGAACGAATTACAATAACAAACGAGCTTCGCTTTGCACGCTCAAATCGCTGCGCTGCTAGGTGAGCGGAATAAGCGAAGTGAATGGATTTTGCATCAATCATTGAATTGAGAGTCTACCAAGTTCATGCTTAGCGCTACAGAATAACTATTAAAGACTTTGATTTCAAATTTAGTACGGTGGAACAATAGGTACAGCTTTATAAGTTGATGGATTTTCATTTCGTGATGAAGGGATGATTAGAAGATTTTTCAGACACAACTTAACGTCATACATGATATTAGTCATCTTTAATAAATACGTGAATAAATAACTATGCACAGTACATTGCGTGCACGAAGGAGTGTGAGATTTGGCATCGTTAAAGTTCATATCGAGAAGAAATGGAGAAATATAAAATGTATGTATAAAATGGCCTTAGGTAAAGGCCTTTACGCCGCACACTAGCGCCGCCAATTAAAAAAAACATATCTAGTAATTAGAGATAGAAAATCAAATTATGCTCAACAAACTATTTGAATGAAGTAATTTAGCATTTTTACGTCACTTAATAAACATCTGACATGTTATGGTTTAGTTAAATAAGACATTACAGCTAAAAACGGCCATTTGCAAATATAACGCCGTATTTAACTATCATATTTATTAAAATATTACTATATTTTATAAATATTTAATTCAAAATATAGAGCCGCTATGCAGGCAAAATTAAAATAGAGAAATAATTCAGTGCTTACGTCAGTCTTCCCGGTAGCATACTCGTAATGGTCAGTGCAGCCGCCCGGATTGCGTAAGACCCAGGTTCAAATCCTGGCTGGGTCGGGTGGGCATTTAATATCTTCACAATATTTTATAAAACAAACACTTTTAACGTTTCACAAGCACAAGCGGCAGCATTCAAACGGAAGCTCCAAAGCCACCGCCCCCCAGCATTCCAGAAAAGTGCAGTTTGCACGCGATTTATTCGCCGATGCCGTATACATTGCCCGTTGTGTGCTGCGGAAGCGTCGAGCCCGGAAGCGCACGTACAATGGTTATGATACATTGTGTTTCGCACGATAACGCTAAAGTGATGAATCGCACAAGGAAATAGATACTGAAGTGAAGAATCCTTTAATGCTACGAGGCGTAAACAGAATGGCGATAAAGTTTGAGGGTGTAGCTGTCATTGTAACGAATGTAATAGGGAACAGGGTTTTATTTTTTAATTTTTTTATTGACTAGCACTTTTCTATACAAATTGATATCCAAATAAAAAAAAAAATTAATAAAAAATTAAAACTTTTTTCGAAATAAAATATATATCGATGGCTTAGAGCACACATGTTCTATTTACAAAAATTGTGATTCTTACTTTTTGACTAAAAACTGTATTAATTGACGTGCTCTACCGTTTGCACTTACCCACGTGTCGATATTCCATCTCTTTCTATCAAAATCCCAGTGTCACAGTTGTATCAAGTGATCTTCAGTTATGTCCATGAATACTAACCCCGCCCCACTTAGTGCATCCAAATTACTAAATTTGAGGGTTCAAATATACTAAGTGAGGGGGGTTAGCTAAAAATTCTGATGATTTTTTTTTTATATATTTTTTTTTTTATCAATTAGACGTATTTTCGTTATGAAATTTACTTATTTGTAGAACCAAAGAATAAGTCTTATGAATAAACATAATTTGAATTCCATATTGTCATAAACTGTTTTTGTATAATCATGCTTCAACTTTAAAATGCTCTCCTGAAAAATCAACGTTTTGTAATTAGAGCATGTGTGCTCTAGCCACCAATATATGCCTATGTTAACCGCAAGGAATGTAGCATTTTATCGGTAAAAGATTTTTTGGAATTGGAATATAGTTCCAGAGATTACTCTCCACAAACAAACTCATAGACTTTACCTCTTTATTAATAGTAAGGAAGATGCATCGAACATAGTTTATCGATTAAGTACTATCGAATTTTGTCTCTCGAGATCATTAGGCATTCGATTTAAAGTAGAGAACCGATAGATAACTATGAATACCCAGCTGTCGGAACACAACAATGTCACTAGCACTAGACATAATCTTATTATAATCGTAGCCTCCGGCCTATATCCCACTACTGGGACTACCCTTGACAACACATTTCCACTCGTTACTTCCACACAAAGCCACCATCTTGATCACAAGACTAAATAAATCAAATTACTTATTTGGGGCAATTTTCTTTCGCCCCTAATCAATAACCTTCACGAACACCTCCGCACATAAAGGAATCTATCTCATCCAATATTAATTAATCTTTGCATACCAACGGCCCTCCCTATAATCCTCACAAAAGAAAATAAGGATTCTCCGAGTAAATAAATACAAAGTGAAAATGTATGCAGCTAAAGAGATAGTCATCCGTTAGCTGTTTTACTACGGCGCCGAAGAGATGCGTTCAGTATGGAAACTTTTTCTTGGAAATATATATATTTTTTTAAAATATTTACGGGTAAGCACAGTGCCTTGATCTCATCTGATGTTAAGTGATGATAAGGCCATTTGTTGGAAGCGCACTTCACCCGGGATCCTCAATTAGTGAGGCACTGGCTATCTTATCTCGAGCTGCCGGAACACAACAATGCTACAAACATTGATGTTATGGCGACAGATAAGATGGTGGTAGCTAGCTAGGCGTACAAACAAGTCCTACCACCAACCGAGTACACAAACATATACCCCCCGCTGGGAATCGAACCCGGGACCTCTGGGTCTAAATTGGTGGTCTTACTAGACCACAGAGGCGGTTGAATGCTGCTTGCTGGTAGGATTCTGTCCAAAATCATACTGCAGCGGTGGCCATTTTCATTTTTCAGAAGGGTTGTATGCTCGTTTTATTACCAGCTCAATTTATGTCCCCACTGCTGGGACACGAACCTTCCCTATGGATAGAAATACCACAGAGAGAACGGGCAGTAAACCACCACGCGGGCCCAGTGCGGGCGGTGGTTGTTAACGACTGCTAATGCAACCGGCACCAACGGTTTTAAGTGCCTTCCGAATCACGTAGGAGCTCGAGATAATACATTTTTAGGCTCCTATCTAATGACCGGTTTTTTCGAAAGTCGCTCGCAGCAAACCACAGCATAGTTTGCACACGGGATCATTTATGTCATGTATAGTACCTATCCAAATCTAAACCATAACTCGTGTATGGAAAATTAGAACACACCTCATTTGTCACTCGGTTTGCTTTAATGTCATATGATCAAAGCTCGCAAGCATAAAGCTTTATAGTATAGCCTTTTCCAAGTCTTGTGAATCAGAGTCACGGCACGTTCAACCCGAGCCAAGGTCCTAACCTTTAGAGGTTGCCCCGGGTGGGTTAGAAGGGGTTAGTTAGAGACATGCTTGCGTGATGTCATCCAGTCTGAAAACCCTCTAAAGTCTAAGGAATTGAGAAACAATTTATTTTAATAATTCTTGAACAGCAATCTTGTTAACGAGGAGCCCGATGGCGCATAGGTAAGCGTGTTCGATCTGCGATTGATGAAGTCAAATGCTTTGAGAAAAACTTATCATCGGATCGGTGACCAAAAATGTGTAAAAAATAATATTTCTTTATTTATTTCTCATAACAAACATGACTTAAATAACTATTACAATTACAATGCTTCATGATTGAGAGAGACTGGTGCCTGAGGTAGGTTTCAAAGGAGAACCTATAATCACAGGACACTAGGCCTTTCCTGCAGTCTCGAGCTCCTCCTTGCTTGGGAGGGTATAACCGATGCTCCTGGCTGCATTTGCAGTCGTTACCAACCACCGCACCGCACTGAGCCCGCGTAGTAGCTTATGATCCGTTAATCCATAGGGATTCCATCCATAGGGAAGGCTCGTGCCCCAGCAGTGGGGACATAAAATGAGTTGGTAATGGTGATGGAGCTTGATTAATTCGATAATGGCTATCCAGCAATACGCCATATTCACTTTGGCCGTATCCATCCGGATATGGCTAAAGTGAAGATGGCGTACTGTGCCCCCTTGCTCCACTAAGTTCTTGGACTTTGAATGTTTTATTCAGGACCCGGCCGGCCAATGGCCGATTTAAATTCAATTTTCTATTCCTTTCGTTAGAGGTATTTTTTTTGTCGACGTCGAGGTAGTAGAACATCGGATTGGGTGGAATCAGTTTGAGGCATTTTTAATATACTTTCGGTATTGTTCAAAGTTATGAGAATAATATTATTTTGGTTATATATCGTTTTTTCATCTTAATGTGATCAACAAGGTTTTACTGATCGATTTTTTTAATTTATTGATTAACTTTAGTGGCATGGTTATATACACCATAACACTAACCAAGGAAGATAAGAAAGTACAATTTAAAAATAACAATAATTATTATTAACAAACTACAACGTTCTAAATTACATTGCATGCTATTGTTATATGTATAGTTAAATAGGTTTGAGTTTCAATATTATTGTTTTTGTATCATCAATATTCTGATTCAGATTCCAATAACAAGCCGATATTCTCTGTAAGTACCCGTAATTACAGAGAATATCGGCTTCCAGCAAAGAAAAAACACACACTTACAAAAAATAATAATAAAATGCAAATTTATTAGCAAAAAATATCTATCTATCTACTCGAAAAGACCTTGAAAGCTAGCAAATTGGGTGGGTGTTACTATTTCTTATATCATTGAAAAAAGCTTTTACGGAGATCCATTTCTCGATTTGACTCGCTCCCCCCCCCATTCTCTAAATGCCACTACACATTTACAGAATACACTAAACATGCACACTAGCTTAGGCCCAAGACACCGTACTCGTAGAACAAGGGTACGACGAGCCGGTTCACACGCGCTCTATAGCCCCGAGCCGAGGTCCGAGCTTTTAGAGGCGCCCTCGGGTTGTCCCGCTCACGATCCGATCCAAACCCCTCGGAGAATCTAGTAGGATCTAGTAAGGCACGGGGACACGCGCTAGTGCGTGATGCCGTTCCCTCTTGAAAACCTCCGAAGGTGATTCGTTTCACACGGCTTGAGGAACCCTTTCAGTTTCTCGCCGCCCCCAAAAGAGCCCGATGAAGCTGAAAATGCCGTCTGAGGTAATCAGCAATCTTCGCCTATTTCATATAGAAATAACACGACTAAATAAAGCAATCTCTCTCTAAAACAATATTTTACACATTAATTTGATTTAATGTTTATCCTGACGTTTCGAACCCTTTTCTTAGAACATGCTAATAGCACTATCCTATATCAAATGAAAACTAAATCACAGGCCGTGCCATTCGACACTGTAATTAGATAACGTCATAATCAAAGGCACGCCGGCGCTTTGATCTATCCGCCTACCGTAGACAAATATATTAGGTTGGAGAAAAAGTTTCTTCGCATTTTTTAAGAAAATTCAAAACATTTTTTAATATACTTTATTTAAATTTAACTAAAGTATGTAGGTGCCATTTTGTTTGATAACTTTTTGCCATCTTGTAAGTAGGGATAGGATCCTATTGCTACAGAAATTTTGAGGCTTTTGATCAAAATACCGCGACAAGTGGTTTTGGCAGTCCTCTCGTGATGTTAACCTGACACTGTCTAAAGAATTCTGAAGAGACCGAAACAGGTGAAAATCTGAAGGTGCGAGGTCAGGACTATACGGCGGATGCATTAACACCTCCCAGCCAAACTCTCTTAATTTTTGCTGAGTGGCTAAAGATGTGTGAGGTCTAGCGTTATCATGATGAAAAACTACACCCCTTCTGTTGATTAATTCCGGCCGCTTTCTCTCAACTTCTTGATTTAATCTCATCAGTTGTTCGCAGTAGAGTTTAGAATCGATGGTTCTGCCTGGTGGTAACAGCTCATAATGAATAACGCCCTACCAATCCCACCACACACACAGCATCACCATGTTGCGAGTTAACCCGGGTTTCGCCGCAGTCTGTGAAGCCTGACCGGCCTTTGACCACGACCTTTTTCGCACGTTCTTGTCATACCTGATACACTTTTCATCACCAATTACCAGCTTCTTAAAAAATGGTTCGGTTTCATTACGTCGTAACAAAGAATCACAAATGAGTACACGGTTCATTAGGTTTCTTTCAGTGAGCTCGTGAGGTACTACCCAAATATCGTTTGTGAACCCAGTTTTTTCAAATGCGCCAAAACTGTTTTGTGGTCAATTCCCAGTTCTTCAGCTACGTCGTAACTACTGATATGCCGATCTTGCTCCACTTTTTCAAAAATGGCATCCATTTTATCCGTGATAGGGCGATCAGAGCGATGTGCATCTTTGACATCAAAATTTCCGGATTGAAAACGGTTAAACCAAAT
Source organism: Eudonia mercurella (assembly GCA_963082485.1). NCBI lineage: Eukaryota > Metazoa > Arthropoda > Insecta > Lepidoptera > Crambidae > Eudonia > Eudonia mercurella. The sequence continues at coordinate 733,723 of OY720047.1, read as the reverse complement.
TTGTGCTACTCTCACAGACACTGCACTAAGTCCATAATCATCGCAATTTTTTTTCGCGGCTCGCGTTGCATTTTTACCTTTTTTGCTTTGATTAATAACGCCTTTTTGTAATAAAATTTTAAAATGTATCGAATTTCTTCATTACATTCACTCATCTTGACAGTAAGAAAAACAAATGAAATTCACACATTTTCTTAATTTGAATTTGGAATTATCTTCTTTAAAATTTAAACTTTTAATAATACCAAAACCAGCCAGATACAAATAGTATAGCCAAAGAGATTTTATTACAAGTTCATACATAATATGCGAAAAGACTTTTTCCTCAACCTAATATATCCTTTAATATTGATGGAACCAGCAACAATTTTCTTACTAGCCGTCTAGTAATAAAATTGTTGCTTTTTAGCCTTCCTCAAACTTCCCGTGGAGATGATGTTGAAGTAAGGATACTTTCACAAAGTCCAAGTTGACTTTGCAAGTAACTGACTTTAATATTAGTCGGGAGTATGAAAAGGCCCGTCTAGATGTTCTTTACGTTTGTAACTACATAATTATGTCTGTGGTAAAGCTGTCAGTTTTATAAGTTCTGTGTTTAAAATATTTATGTTTATTTATAAAGATGCCTCAGTGGCTGACTGGCAAAACGCTCGACCCTATACTTGAAGGTCCCGGGTTCAATTCCCAGGTCGGGCATAGTGTGTTTCAGATTTTGATAAAAATAAAAATAAAATAAAAAATAAAAATATTTTTTTTTATTTCGGACAGCGTGGATCCATAGTTTGTTAGTAATATAATAATTAATAATAGTTTGTAATAATGATGCTTAGCCCGAGTTTTTGATCACCAATTCGCAATTTGCAAGCGTGGTGAGTAAACCATTACCCATCAATTGTAGTGATGACTTGTTTTCAATGATGGAGGCCTTTGCCCAGCAGTGGGACAGTTATAGGCTATGTACTTTACTTTTTTTACTTATTAAGATGCCATACAATCAATGTAGCATTGTGGTGTTTCGACTATGGAAGTTAAGATAGCTTGATCCTCAGTATTTGAAGATGTGGATGAGGTGAGGTGAGGATGAGGTGAAGAGCGCTTCCACCTTTAGCCATATCATCACTTAACAGCAAGTGAGATGAAGGCCAAGCTTAGCCATGAAGGAAATAATACAGTCAGTGAGTTTGATCAACGAAAGGAACCAAAATCATCTTACTTTTAAGAAAATAAGTCTCATATACTATGATTGTGTGACTGTTTGCCTGACTTCGGAAGGCACGTAAAGCTGTTGGTCTCGGCTGCATTAAATTTAGCAGTCGTTTACAACCACTAATCCGTACTGGGTCCGCGTGGTAGTGTATGGCTCGTTCTCCCTACCCATCCATAGGGAAGGCTCGTGCCCCAGCTGTGGGGACATTAAAATGAGCTGATGATGATGGTGATGACTTATACATTAATATTATTATTGATATAGAATTATTTCTTGTTTATACTGCAATCTTCGAAACAACAGAAGCGTTACTAAATATTATTTCACTACGTAATAGAAAGCTACAATATCTGTGAGTAAGGACGTCCCGGTCAATACAATGATGTACCCTGGGCATGCGATAAAGACTTCGTGGCTAAGGGCTTTGTAAGACATTTTAATTCAAACCAAGCTCTACCTAAGCCTTGGCTCCTTTTAATATTATCTTTGAACCTTTTAAGACTCACGACACGATCATACAACTCGAAAGATAAAAATGCAAAAAGACATAATTACTGAGATTTAAACTGAAGTAATTATTAAATACTGGGTTGTTATTAAAAAAAATAACTATTTACACATACTATGGTCTGGTTATTTATTTCTCTGGTTCTGTTTTACAATAAAATATACACAATTTTTATTTTGTTGAAGGCTCTATCTCCCTATCCATCCATAGGGAAGGCTCTTGCCCCAGCAGTGGGACATAAAATGAGCTAGTATGATGAAGATAAAGATTTAAATTTCGTTTCGGTCATTACAGATATTCTCGTGCACGATTGTGTATATAAAGCTATACCCATATATTTAGTCATTAACACAATATTCCACTTACTAAAAATCTTTTTCCAATTACATTATGCATTTATTTGTTATTTTTGTAAATGTTTTTCAACTTATCACACGATCCGAACGCCCCACGACCCAAATCGATCGTCACCTATAAACGATCCTAAACGGAAGCAACCAACTAACTAAGAGCCAAAGACGGGCAAGATTAAAACCTCCTCCGTTGAAAAATATGTCCTCAAAAGCCTCAAAATGTGCCCCTTACAAAACACCGGCGGAAGCAGGGACTGCCGTTGAGATTTCCCCCTTGCCGTCACGAAGTCTACTCAAAGGTAATATTATTAAAGTGCTCTTTGGATTAAATTATTACTTTAACAGCGCCACAGTTATGTAGCGGAATGTTATTGGAATTAACGTTCATTCAAGTTTGCATTTGACTCACGCTTTCTGCATTTTGAATGGTGATACGCTCGTAAGGAATCACGTGCATTGTCATGCAATCATACACATATTATAAACTAGCGGACCGCCCCAGCTTCGCACAGATGCACTTTTATTTTTAATATATTTTTAAATATAGCCTTTCTTAATAAATGGAATATTTAACACAAAAATAATTTTTCAATTCGAACCAATAGTTCCTGAGATTAGCGCGTTCAACCAAACAAACAAACAAACAAATAAACTCTTCAGTTAATAATAATATTAGTATGATGATAACACTTTTTTTTGAGAGAGTTTGCCGATTGCCTCAGGCGGCATATTCAGGTTTACCGGGCTTTTTTAGGAGCGGCGAGAAACTTAAAGGGTTCCTCAAGCCGTGTGACACGAATCACCTTCGGAGGTTTTCTAGAGGAAACGGCATCACACACTAGCGCGAGTCCCCGTGCCCTACTAGGTTCTCCATGGGGTTCGGATCGGAAAAATAAGTAAACTAAAATAAAACAAGATATAATTTTACGAGCGTAAATCACAAAATACTAGAAAAATTCAACGAGTCTTCTGGGGCCTCGGTAGCTCAGCGGTCAGAGCATGGTTATCTAAAGTTCGTGGGTTCGATTCCAACTCGAGCTTCCTGAGGCTGGTTGATTTCTTCTAGTAAAATTTTATCTAGTATAATGCTATATGTTATGTTATGTAACACTATAGTTTGACTATGTTTTCTTCAACAGTTTTTGACTTTTACGAGAGTACTGTAGTGATACTGTATGACATTGTGGAAATCGAAACTTTTACCTGATGTAAATTTGTTAATTTATATTTTTTATTTTGTTTTTTTTTTCATGTTGTGGTTGCTTTCTATATTTTTTGTGTTTATTTGTAACGGAAAGTGTCCTGCTATGATAAGGCATTTTCCAATATTTATGACGCTGTAAGGGAGAAAAGAGCAGGACACTTGCTGAGTTTCTTGCCGGTTCTTCTCAGTACAAGATCTCCCGCCCAGAGTAGACTTACGAACCGATGGCATAGTGATATTCACAAGAGCTACTTGTAGCCTAAACTGAATAGGTTAATGATTTTGAATTTTGAATTTTGAATAATATGTTAATTCTACCAGCATTCAACTGACCTCTCAAACGCTAGGATTAGTCAAACCTTTTGTCGGTACAAAGATGCAAAATTAAATAAATAAATAAAATGTTTCCGACACTCACACCAATTATCTAGCCCCAAGAAAAGCTTCCTTAAGAAACTCGTTATATGGTTAACTAGACAACGGATAAACATACTTAATATACATACTTATTATACATAGGAAACAACTAGACCCGAAACAATTTAGAAAAACAGGTATTTCTAAATTGATCCGACCGGGGATCGAACCCGGGACCTCATAAAAAATTTGTAAATAGTACCATTATAAATCTACTAGGTACCTAATTTCAATGAATTTGTCACTACTAGAAGTTGAACACTGAACTAGAATTCCTTAGCATTTTTCTGACACTAAATAATTTAGAAGCTCCGTCCCCTATCTCCGGATAGCTATAACCCTCCCATTTATGAGGCTTGTCCAAAAATTAACCTTGAACCAGTGGGTCATAGCGACCGCGGTAATCCTTTTAACAATACCCCAAACCGTTTAGGGGAATTCGGTACAGGCTACTGAATATTTATCATTTAAACCCTTCTAACTACAAATTTTTGGAGTGAAGCCAATGTTAGATGGGTATCTGACGGTTTAAGATGTCTCGCTTTTTTGTTGCATTTGTTTTTTTGTTGTTGTGTAAACAAGTGATTTTAGAATGATTGTTACCATGTTTTTTGTTGTGGTTGAGTCGACATAGCTGTAGGTAGTCGATAGCTCGATTTTATCTTGTGATGACATAATATTTTAATTGAAATATTGGCTGAAATCTATTCAAAGGAAGTTTACATATATAAAAGTAAAAAATGTAATATGAGAGTATTCTCATTGTAATTTTGTACTCTGAGTTACAGGATTACTTAATGAAACTGTTATTTTCAAAATTAACTTTGATATACCTACTTCGCTAAAATAATAAACGAATTTTAAGTATATTTTGCACTGACCATATCTCAGATCATAAAAACAATTATGATCTGAGGACCATACCTTAAACAAAAAAACAATTTCGACACATCGGGCAAAAGACAAATGAAATACATTTAGGGAAATAGCACAACAAAAGGGCCACAAAGTCAGGAAAAAATAAATGCAAAAAAATTGCTTAGACTTCAAAACTCGTCAGTTTTACGGCATTATGGGGCCCCATTATACTGTTAAATCAGCTACAATGAATCGCTTGCAATAAGTTGCACAGTCCAAGTCATAAGGGGGAGAAATAAAAGATTTGCATTACAAACTTCATAAATTACCTTAGGGCTCACAGCACATTCCCTTCAATAGCCCTATTTAAATCTCAATTTTGATCCAAGTTTCCACTTGAAATTATTTAAATTTCCTTAATCAAATTTACCGGGGTGTTTTCTACCCCATCGTCATTTTTGATAATAAATTGTAGCCGCAAGCGTCAAATGGTTATTTTGACTGTATGCAAATTATCTTAAAACGATCTTTCTGTAGTTGATCAATCGTTGACGCCGACAGATTTTAGTGGGCTTGCTAATTTAATTTTGCGATTTTAATGATATCAAAAGCTCTCTTGTAGGGCTAAAAGTCTTGTAATAATTTCGTTACGACAGAGATTGGAGGATAAGATACCAAAAAGATATTGTATCCGATGATTAGCACGACATTATTATTGACTAAAAGCCTTATTTTAAAAGAATCTTTAAAACAAGCTTCGTGAAGCCCTACATCAAATTTAAAACACTGAACTAGTCCTAGTCTAAACTAGTCGATATCCAAAGGTCCTGGGTTCAACGACGTAAAGCTCGCGTTTGTGATCACCAACCCGCATTTGACAAGCGTGGTTATTAAGCCATAACCTATCAACAGCAGTGATGACATAATTTGACCTTCGTTTAGTTATAGTAAAGCATATAGACTTTTACTGTGTAGCGTTAAGAGTTTAATAAAGTCTTGGTGATATAAAACCCGAGCAAACAAGATGGGAACGTTGCTCAGTTTACCAGAGTGTTTCACTTTACTACATCCAATTTAAGATCTCACAATCCAGCTCCCACTCACTTGGTCCGATCCTTTATTAAGTTTGTATCGCGAAACACTGACACAATATTCTCTTAACCCAATACAGCATCGTCGTAATAATCCACCAACATACGTCAGATGAAACTGTAAGCTACAGGAGCAACCAAATAAATATATAGCTGCGCAGTGACGTAGGGTTCCCCAGGGATCAACATTGGGGCCAATATTTAATATACAAAATCAGATATTAAAACAGTTATTAGAAACCGGTTGAAGGTTTTAATAAATTAATTAATGAAACAAATTTCTTAATATTAGTTTATAATACGCTAACAATAACACGCTCCATAATAAGAAAAAATATTTAGTCACAGTATAAACATAATCGTAGTGTATTAACATTTTCTTTCATCCCTATTCGAAAGTTGACTTCAGTCCGGCCCCTAACCCTGTCCCATTTTCTTTTATACAAGTGACGTATATTCTTCACACAGAATAGGATAGACTTATTATGAAGACGCGAGTGTGAGGGAGAAGCCAAATGGCACCTAAAGAAGGCCCGAGGCTATAGGAAAGCAATATCCCTTTCCAAATAAAAGGTTGGCGACGTGGGCGATAGTACGGGAGGATTTCACTCAGCTGTTGTTTCAACTTACGCCCTTTGAAATAGTAAATTTCAGAGAATATGATAATGTGTATCAATGTTGGTGTAATAAATGGATGTGGAATGAATACAAAATGGAACGTTATTTTTTTAATATTAGTTAAATTAAAAGCAAATATTGAAACTGAGCAATTTAAATGTACTTGAAAGAAGAAATCGTCTTTTTCAAGTGAGACTCAAACCCAAGATATTGAGGTAATCTTAGATAAAAATATCAAAACGAAAAAAAAAACTGGTTACAATTATTTTTCTCATCAGATCCATGCCGGTATGTCTCGTTCCGTTCCCAAAGTCTATTTTAGTTGCACAAGCTCAAACACAAAATATATTTCAAACAATGACAACATATTATTTTAGGGTGTATCAGGAGGTATACAGATGACCACGGGTGGCGATAACCACTTCCCATCAGGTGCCATGAGGGTGATTGATTCTGAATTCTTTACACGCTGCGCCAGTTGTCTTCGCGTCTGTACTCCATTTCCACTTAACATCAGTTCGAATGGAGTTATCTACCGAGTTAATACCAAGTGATACACAAGAATGTGGATCATATAGGCGTAATGATGTTAAATTTAGTTTAACAATTGTTAATGAGACAATCGTCAATAAGATAGTTTCTTCGGCGGCACCCTCTACGTCTAGGGGTAGTGACGGGATATCAATGTTAATGTTACATTTAACTCTTCCCTACTCCATGACTGCGATACTTGCCATTGTAAACAAATCGTTGACGGAGGGAGTTTTCCCAGATGCCTGGAAGTGTGCGATTATAACTCCAATACCGAAATGTTCCACACCTAATAGTTACTCGGATTTGCGACCAATTAATATTCTACCAGCTTTGTCAAAGATAGTTGAGAAGTGTGTAAAATTGCAACTTGATTCATTCTTAGAGACAAATAACATTTTGCCTTCAATTCAGTCGGGGTTTAGGAAAAACCATAGCACGGTATCTGCTCTTATGAACATAACTGATGACATTCTGGCGGCATCGGATGCGGGCCAGGGTACGTTGTTGGTGTTGCTTGACTTCAGCCGGGCATTTGACTGTGTGGACATACCAACATTATTGATGAAGCTGGAATCATACGGAGTCGGTATGGAGGCCTGTTCATGGTTTCGGTCTTATTTTCAGGGCCGTAGTCAGAGAGTGCAATGCCCAGATATTGAAGGCAAGGTGACGTTGTCAGCGCAGCTGCCTTTGGAGAGAGGCGTAGTCCAGGGGTCAATTCTGGGTCCAACACTTTTTTCAATTTATACAGCGAGTATCGTAAATGTCATAAAGTATTCACAACTCCACCTTTACGCGGATGACAGTCAGCTGTATATTCACACTCTGCCTTCTGTTAGTAAAGTTCACGCAGCTGTCGCCAACATTAATAAGGATTTAGATGCCATTATGGATTGGTCTTTGAGACACAGTCTTGTTATAAACCCGAAGAAAAGTGTCTCCATAACGCTTGGGACAAAAAATCAGGTACAGAAAATAAAAAGTGCCAGCCCGGTTATTAGGGTGTGCGACACTATAGTACCTAACGAGGGTTGTGTGCGCAATCTCGGGTTATTAATTGACGAAAATTTAAGGTTTGAGCACCACGTCCGCAATAAGATAGGTAAATGTTTCGGGGTACTCAAAAAACTGTATCAGTTTCGGGCATACTTAAAAAAAGATATACGACTTTTGTTGTGTAATAGTTTGGTATTATCACACCTTACATACTGTGATATTGTGTACACGCCTTGTATGTTTAAAAAGACTGCGAAGACCGTGCAGAGAGTGCAGAATGCGTGTATGCGGTTCTGTTATTCTATCCCCAGACGTCATCACATTACACCAATTTTAATCAATAAGAACATTCTCTGTATGTCCAGACAATCCACCTTAAAGTATGCGTGCTTTCTGCATACGATTCATCAAACAAAAAAGCCAACTTATTTGTATAAAAAGCTTTCCCCGAAACACAATTCGTTTAGTTCATTAAGAGATAGGGGATATCAGTTACTGGTCCCCAAACTGAGATTGGTTAGTGCCAGAGGCTGTTTCAAGCACAGTGCAGCCAAAATTTGGAATGACCTCCCGCCGCCAGTTCGTTCAGGGATTAACCTCTCGTTACCAACGTTTCGCGGGAGATGTCGGAACTGGCTGCTCCACGAGCAGTCGCTGGCACTAGCTAATTACAAATATAGGTAAATAATATAATAAAATATTGTATGTAGATTAAAAATTGTAAGTTTAGATTTAGCTACAATTTATGTTTTAAACCATGTATAAATTTATGGCTATGGCAGAATAACAGGGTTTGTGGGTCTCCTGCAAACACTGAGCCATAGACCTTTTTGTCTATGTTTTTTTTTGGCAAATAAATATACTTATTATTATTATTATTATTATTAATTATATAAAAAAAACTTACTGTAAGTGTGGAAGTCGGTGACCTGCACGGTGTTGCAGTCCTCCCCTACGTGAAGGTACGTGATTTCGCAGCGGTATACACCTTCATCGCTCGCCTGCACGTTGCCGACTACCAGCTCGGCGTATGTCGCGTTCGGGACATGTGATATGGATATCCTGGGGACAAGAGAGACAAGAGCCTATTAGAAAAGTGAAAAATTGGAGATGAACTGCTTCGAGAACTAAACGGTGTAACGGACATTAAGGAAAAATGCCATTAACACATAATTGGAGGTAAGTTTAAGGTTTGGTCCACCCCCTCCGACTCTTCGAATGCCACTCAGGCATACTGCACATGCACATTAGCATAGGCCCAAGACATACGGTGGCTCATAGACCAAGAGTATTCGTACCCGTTTCACAAGCGCTAATCCAGGTACAGACATGTGTCTGGGCTCTTATCCCCACCCCCACGTCAACTCGAGCCCACATCCTGGCCTTTAGAGGCGCCCTTGAGTTGTATCACTTATAAAATAATAAGATGAGGCTAATATAATTTTCATTTGGTGCCAAATTATGAGGTCTGATTCAATCCTTTTTGATGAATATAACTTGTTTGGTTTGTTAAAATTCAATAGCGTAAGTTACTCGGGGATAATCTATGAATAAAATCTAAGAACAATAAATTTGAGATCCCTTAAATCATGTAAAACGTGAAACATTTGCAGTTGCAAGGTCATGTAGCCTTGATCTCAATAACATTAAGTATAACTCCGATGAAAAGACGCAAGGCACCGCACCGTAGCTTGGTAAACCAACACTAATAGACGCGGCAACTTCCCCCATTACACTTCATGAAGTCGACTACGGGTTCAATGACATCGCGCTGAAGTTCCACCCAGAATGAAGTTACGCTTATCTACCTGCAGTTAGACGATAGTTACACTAAGTCTTGGAGAAACTTTAGAAGCTTGGTTTTATTGAATTTGAATGTTTTGAAAAGCTTTTAATTTGGATATTTAAACATTTCCATAGTAGTGCATAAATCGCATAAGTTCAGTTGAATTAACGTTTTTCTAAATGTTTTATACTAACTATTAAGATTAAACTTGGTTTGGAAAAACTAAAACACTTTGAAAATTGTATGGATGTCAAAGTGTATTAAGCTTAATTAAAGCTTAATCATCACGCTTGCCAATTGCGGGTCGGTGACCACAAACTTAAGCTATGCGCCGAATAAATCCAAAACAAGTGTGTTTCGGATTTATTAGACGGGCCGTCTTGGGTAAAAAAGCTTTTTAAAGAGTAACGCAGTAACAATAACATTTCTCGACCAAACCAGCAACCATAGACCTTTTACCAACACCTGCAAGTGTCCCAAGCCCAACAGCGTTCCGTCTAAAAACACCCAACAATTTCGTCGAAATAAATCGTCGAAAACAGCGCAACTTTGACAAAAAGCGAAGTTTCATCTCGACGACGCGGACGCTCCTATTTCACGAAAACAAATCTTTTGGAGCAAAGTTCGTTCGCTCCCCAAATCCTATTAATGAGAGAGGTGACGCTGCAATGTTTCCAGTAATTAAGTGCCTACTAACAGATTGATAGGAACACTTTAATTAAGTTTCTATATAGTTGTAATTACTTTTTTTTCTTTTCGCAACAATCATGGTGACTTGAGGGAAACATGTGTTGAACCATCCATTTAACCATTAACTACGAAAGTAGTTTGGTCAACTATTATTTTCTTAATTAAATGTATGTAACTTTTTAGAGGAGCTCGATGGCGCTACTAACAAAACTGAGAGTGAGCTAGGAATCGAACCTGGGGTCTCTGGGTCTGAGTCCGGTGGTCTTAACCACTAAACCACAGAGGCGGTTAGATCATAACCTCTCCGTACTAACATCCAGCTAACGTCCACCGTGCCCTTCGGCCTAAAAAGTTCATCATCATCATCATCATCATCATCATCAGTTCTTTTTTATGTCCCCACTGCTGGGGCACGAGCCTTCCCTATGGATGGATAGGGAGAACGGGCCATAAACCACCACGCGGGCCCAGTGCGGATTGGTGGTTCTTAACGACTGCTAATGCAACCGGGACCAACGGCTTTACGTACCTTCCGAAGCACGGAGGAGCTCGATATGATAAATTTTTGGTCACCCATCCGATGACCGGCCTTTGCGAAAGTTGCTTAACCTCAGCAATCGCAGACCGGGCGCGTTAATCATTGCACCATTGAGCCCCTCAACTTGTATCTTACTTGATGGTCACTAATTATAAGGCCAAAGGTGATAGCGCACTTTACCCCCCGATCCGAACCGAACCCCTCGGAGAATCTAGTAGGGCACGGGGACAAGCACTAGTGCGTGATGCCGTTACTCTAGAAAACCTCTGACGGTGCTTCGTTTCACACGGCTTGAGGAACGCTTTAAAGTTAATCGCCGCCCTCGAAAAAGTCCGCTGACACTGAATATGCCCAGTGGCAATCAGCAATCTCTTTCAAAAGCACTTTACCAGGAATCCTCAACCAATGAGAACTGCAGTTCGGGTGGCTATCCTATCTCTGGCAGAACACAAGTACACAACTATGCCTTTCGTATCAACTTTGTTATATTATATTGATGATTGTTGAAACAATCGATACAGAAACAAAACTCAAATTGAAATGCAATCTATAAACATGAATGTGAGTACGAATTAAATGAACCTAAAATCTTGGCTACCTAAGTTAACGGCGAAGACACCATAACGCGATGCAGAAAGGAACCAATCAACGCCATCTAGTTCGTAATCTCAGAACTAAAATTGACAATTACACAAACCACTTTTAAAGTGCATTAGTGTGATATACATTAGATAAGATGGTATAGCTTATAAGGCGGGTTTAGAACAATCCCTACCTCCAATCAAAGTATTTTTTTATCTAAAGTCTTCACAAACTACATTTTGAAATTAACCTAAAACCTAAACCTGCCCGGTGATCGAAATTCGACTATAGTTCCCAAGATATATATTGTTTAAACAATGTAATGTAACACATAATATACCTACAAACATTTAAGCTTTCGGGACTCTTTCTCCATATCATCAATCATCATCACCAGCTCATTATATGACTCCACTTCTGGGGCACGAGCCTTCCCTATGGATGGATACGGAGAACGGGTCATATACCACCACGCGGGCCCAGTGCGGATTGGTGGTTGTTAACGACAGCTAATGCAGCCGGGACCAACGGCTTTACGTGCTTACTAACGAGCTCGAGATGATACATTTTTGGTCACCCATCCGATGACCGGCCTTTGCGAAAGTTGCTTAACCTCAGCAATCGCAGACCGGGCGCGTTAAACACTGCGCCATCGAGCTCCTCCATATAAACTTTAACTATATCATATCTCACTAACAGTATAATATATAGATCTACTACCATTCGTTTCACTTAAAATATTACATACAAACGTCTCACGCCACAGAAATTTAAAAATAAACCAAAAAACTTTTTTACGACACAGACACAAAAAGTGTAAAAAATTTAAAAATATTATAACATGATTAAAGCTGAAATAAACTTCGCGTACACATTTCGGCTAATTACTTTCCACATCGGATAGCGCTCCAACAAAAAGGAAAAGTCGAATCAACTAAAGCCCCCAATCTTTCGTTGTACAGTCGGCGACTAAAACATCAAAGCAACATCCTAAAGTTGTTAAAAAAAATTTATTAATTAAATTTTTGTATTCACAGTAGTTAAAACTTACAAGATCAGAGTCTCGGTAGCTCAGCGGTCAGAGCATTAGACCGGTAATCCAAGGGTCGTGGGTTCGATTTCCACTCAATCTTTGAATGACAGTGTTTACTGTCAGAACTTTTGATTTTAGTAATCATCATAATCATTAGCCATTTTCCCCTACTGCTGGGCATAGGCATTCTCCCTAGCACATCGCTGCACAGTCCCGCGCTATCCTCATCAATCTCCTGCCTTCCAATTTGACTATGTCGTCCGATCACTGAACTGGTTGCCTACCGATTGATGACCATTTCTTGGTCATTACCTTTTTTTGGTAACATAATTACACACAACAAAATTCAAAAATTCAAAATTTAAAGTAATTTTCTCAAAAAAAAACATATAGCCGACGTCAAGGATAGACGCGAGAATAAGTCTGCAGTATGCAACATGCACTAGAGTGGCCTAACCATTACATCAGATTTGATTAACCACAAATACTCGCTAGAGAACAACGATTCATCCCTAGGATGGAACGCGAGGCTATTGAAATTTAAAAAAAATCCCTAATTTCAATAGAGAAGATTCAATACACTAAAAGATACTGTAAGCTCTTTCTGCGTAAAACGGAATGCACCTGATTAAATTTAAATGAGGGTATACAAGCTACTTACTAATTATAATAATAATAATAATTCATTTATTTATTCAGGTAACTTACACCCATACAAATTGCAATAACATGTCACATTACAAAATAAAAATAAAATAAAATATATTATGAGACGATCAATACCTCAGTCTCCCTGTGACCACGGACCCAGCGAGGGTTTGAAACGTTAGGATAAACATTAAAAAGTAATTCGTAAAATAAACGCGAGTAGATCCGTAAAAGTTGTTTCAATTCATTTTGTGAATGTCAGTATGCCATCGGTTCGTAAGTCTACACAGGGCGGGAGACCTTGTGCCGAGAAGAACCGGCAAGTAACTCAGCAAGGGTTTTTTGCCCTATTGCCATTGCCCTATTTCGTACCACTGCTGGGCAAAGGTTTCCTCCAAATCTCTGTACATGTGCTCTCTTTAACGCATTCTCGCCCAGCCCTCACACCACCGTCCTCAGGTATAAATTATTTCTTTGGATTTAATGTGAAGATATTCTTGATAATTTATAGTTTGATTCTCTAAATTTAAGTCTGACTGTACACAGAGGCAGAATTTTATTTCCAACGCCTCCTCAAAGCAAACTGCAGAGAAAAAAAGTCGTGTTGCGACATCTAAGCGCTAGCAAGCGTGGCACGGGGAAACTTCCCACGACTGTTGTATGTTTTATTCAAAATAACTTTGTGTTAATAAGTTTATATTTTAACGAGTAATCTGAAGTTAAATTTGTTTGGAATACGTGAGTGTCAATTCTTGCTGTCAGGATTATTATGGTTAATTGAAATGTAGATAGGTAACGGCGCCTACACATCAGACTATCCAATTCAATATTATGTTCAACAATTATGCCACAGTCATGAAGTTCAAAGTCTATTGTCCATCTCTCACCCCTCCTCCCTCCCAATCCCTACTTCCTCCTCAACATCCAACTCCTTCCTCAAGGCCGGCAACGCATCTGCGATTACTTTGGTTTTGCGGGTGTCCATGGGCGGCGGCGATTACTTCCCATCAGGTGACCCGCCTGCTCGTTTGCCTCCTTTTAATATTAAAAAAAAAGTCTGATGTAAGGTTTGTTTATGATCTCGATGTAGATTGTAAGTACCAATTCATGTAGTAAGTAGTATTGAAATGTCTATTAAAATGAAGAATTTCAAACAGTAATATAAAATTGTTTATTATATTATAACCACCAGACACTGGGCACGCGCAGACGCAAGCACCGATGAGTTCTATGCTATTTATGCGTAGGAGACGTACGGGGAAGCGGGAACAGAGTCCTGAGTTTGTTAAGTGTTTGGTTACAATTAAAATAATTATTTAATATAATAAAACGCAATAGCTACCAGAAACTGTTACTGTATTCAAAACAAAGTGACCTATATAGAATGGACAACAAACTTTGTTAGCGCCATCTAACTTGAGCGGTGGCGCCATCTAGTTTAAAATGAGTAAACTACTTAGATGACCATAACGGTTGACATTTTAATTTTAGGGTAAACAGTAAGAGAGAAATGTAATATCCTCTGCTCGGTCAGTTCATCAAACTACAAGTTGGATAAGCAGGCCAAGCAGGGGGATCACATGTGTCTGAACTAGGACTTTCCTGTTATTCACTGAATTCTATTTGAAATACTCAACCTGTATATTAAGACTGTTCATTTGCTGTATATTAAATAAAAATAAATTAAATTCGACAACATCACATACATTGTTATGATCCCAAGGTAAGTAGCTAAAGCACTCGTTTTATGGAAATTAGAAATAACGACGGTACCACAACCACCCAGACGCGACACAACACTGAAAAGTTCGTTTTCGACATTGACCGACTGGGAATCGAACCCCAGACCTCAGAGTTAGCGCCGCCCAAAGTCCGGCGTGTAAACCACTCGGCTACGGAGGTCGTCATAAGTGTATAATCATAAGTGTATAATTAGGTACAAACCTGTATAGTTAGTAAAAAGAAAAATATTAAGTCACCTGAAGAACAAATTTTATTTGGACTTGACAATCCTTTTTTAATCGTCTAGGAGAAATAGTGAAAAAAAACGCTACTGAAACTTTACCACAGCGAACGCTTTATGTTAGAAATTTAATGCAGCTCTGTGGGAATTTAAAATAACTTTAAACTTTTGTGAGAATGATATACTACTTACCTAGGTAGGTATATTCAATGTATATACCTAAAATTTTTAACCGCCTCTTTGGTCTAGTGGTTGAGATCACCGGTCTCACCACAAAGGTACCGGGTTTGATTTCCGTTACATGTTTGTAAACTCAGTTATGTTGGTGGTACCTTTGGACCTTGTTGATCCGCCTCGCTAGCTAGCTCATCATCTCATCTTAGTATGTCACAATAACATCAATGTTTGTAGCATTGTTGTGTTCCGGCAGCTAGAGATAAGATAGCCAGTGCCTCAGTAGTTGAGGATTCCGGGTGAAGTGCGCTTCGACGTTCTTCAGAAGTCGTATCATCACTACATCAGGTGAGATAAAGACCAAGATGTTTTTTTTTTATCGTAGCTTGGTAAGAGAAAGCATGTTGTATAGTCATTAAACTTATCTGTTGCAGATGTTTGTTACAGCTGATACGAATTTTATTTGCCGATTTTATAAAAAAATAAACCAAATTAAGAGAACACAACATACAACAACAAACAACACCGATGGCCTAACCCGCCTTCCGAAGCACCAAGGAGTTCAAGGCATTTCAGTTCGGTCACCATCCGGTTACCAGACATTGCGAAAGTTGCATCAAAATTCAAAGTTCAATGTTTTGTTCAGCTTAGGATGCAATTATTGATACTCCTCTATTGAACGACACTGCGCCTTCGGTTCGAAAGTCTACATTTTATTGGAGAGAGTTTGCTGAATGATTCATGCGGCATTTTCAACGTTACCGGACTTTTTTGGGACCGGCGAGAAGCATAAACGGTTCCTCAAGCTGTGAGATCTAATCACCGTCAGAGGTTTTCTAGACGAATGGCAATTCTTTTCTAAAATATGGGAAATTGCCCTATATCAGCGCAGGACACTATCTTTTACAAATAAACACGAAAAATATAAAAGACAACAACAGCATGTTAAAAAAAATATATCTTTCACTAACTTTTAAGCATAAAATGCTTTGAGAAACACAAAGTTCTTTAAGCTACAAGATATTCCTACGCTGCCACAAAAAGCAGCTTCTCAAGGAGTTCAGCCGTAAACACCAAGTTGTTAAGTGACGATATTTCAGCCGGTATTATTATCTTGCGGTACACAAACGACGTTCGCTGTAAAGAAGCATTGAATGACACTATTAAATGGTAGAACATTCTCGATGCTTTTACGTTGTACCGAGTTTTGTGTAGGTTACTAACAATACTTATGTATATCTTTCAATTTCAATTATATATTTCAAAATGCCATTATGTATTTAAATAGAACATAATGGTATTGACTTTATAATTGCTTTAAACGGTTTTACCTGCAAAATTGTGTCCTAATCGATATTATAACACACTATAACGTTCTTATGAGGCATTCGTTAACACTTATTAACCGCCTCTGTGGTCTAGTGGTTCAGACTACCGGTTCAGACCCAGAGGTCCCTTCGATTCCCAGCGGGGAGTACATGTTTGTGTACTCGGTTTGGTTGGTGGTAGGACTTGTTTGTCCGCCTGGCTATCTACCACCATCTTATCTAATATGTCGCCATAACATCAATGTTTGTAGTATTGTTATGTTCCGGCACCTAGGTAGTCAAGATAGTCAGATTCCGGGTGAAGT
This sequence comes from Eudonia mercurella, assembly GCA_963082485.1. NCBI lineage: Eukaryota > Metazoa > Arthropoda > Insecta > Lepidoptera > Crambidae > Eudonia > Eudonia mercurella. The sequence goes on along the minus strand of OY720047.1, from coordinate 716,890 downwards.
GCGCTTCCATCATTGGCCTTATCATCACTTATCATCAGGTGAGATCCAGGCACTGTATTTACTCGTAAAATATATTTAAAAAAACTCTAAGTAAATCCCAAATGCAGGCAACTGTAAATGCAACTTTTTTATCAAGCCCAGGCCCTACCGTCACACTCACCACTACCACAAAGGCTCCAGTTAACTACAGGTAAACGTGAAGCGAACCAGTTATTGTTAGCCCAGGTTAGTTTCAGGGGGCCGCTGAAAGCCCCATTTTAAACTACCTGCCAGGTAGTTACACGATTTTAATGGCCCCCAGTACGCAAACTATTAAAACATCGTCGTAACACAATAAACTCGCCTGTAAAAAGGTATTCTAGCGTGGTTATATGCTGTTATGTGATGTAGCGTGTGGCTTGGTAACTAACATGTTAGGCCACTTAGGAGTGCAGATTTTTAGGGTTCCGTAGGCAATAGACGGAACCCTTATGGATTCGTCATGTCTGTCTGTCTGTCTGTCTGTCCGTCCGTATGTCACAGCTACTTTTTTCCGAAACTATAAGAACTGTACTGTTGAAACTTGGTAAGTAGATGTATTCTGTAAACCGCATTAAGATTTTCACACAAAAATAGAAAAAAAAACAATAAATTTTGGGGGTTCCCCATACTTACCCCAACTGAAACTCAAAAAATGATAGGTCTTCAAAAATGATATTGAGGTTTCTAATATCATTTTTTTCTAAACTGAATAGTTTACGCGAGAGACACTTCCAAAGTGGTAAAATGTGTCCCCCCCCTGTAACTTCTAAAATAAGAGAATGATAAAACTAAAAAAATATATGAAGTACATATATTGCCATGCAAACTTCCACCGAAAATTGGTTTGAACGAGATCTAGTAGGTAGTTTTTTTATTACGTCATAAAGCACGGAACCCTTCGTGCGCGAGTCCGACTCGCACTTGGCCGGTTTTTAAGTAGGTAATTAATCACATATACATATTTTCTCACATATATGCGTGGTTATATGCTGTTATGTAATAAAGCGTGTGGCTTAGTAGCTAATAGGTAACTGGCCACTGCCGTAGTATATTTTTAAACACATACATGTGAGGTACGTGATAAACTGGAGGATGTGCAACACTTGGAAAACACTTGTATAATTAGGGATTCGGAATATACAGCCTATAATTATTATTTTTCTGTTCAATTTAAATATTTTTATACTTAGGGCGGCCATTTTTGTTTTTTATATTTTATACATTTTTATGTTACGCTTGTATTGCTATCGCAGCATCACCTAAACCGGTTCCGACGGAAGATCAGCGCTAACCTCAAGGCTAGCATTTTGCTGAGTCGGAACAGTTTTGGGACTGTCCTATGATTTTTTCCATTTTTATCTGTATGTTTGAACTGTTTTGTCCCAAATAAATTTATTTTGATTTTGATTTGATTTTGACTTGTTAATGGAATTTACTATTATTGTTAAACATAATTAAAGGTATTTAAGTACTAGTAAATAAGTTTGATGTAGTAAGTATAAGTTATGATGAGACTGACATGGCATGCTTAAAGTCCCTTAAAAAAATAGAATTAAAAAAAAAACACATACATACATCCTTTCACACATTTTTTTGATTATATGCCGCGAAGGCCGGCGAAGCGCCAGAAACAAACTATTGAAGATTATTATTGTATTGTTAAAAAAATATGTAATCGTATAGATATTTTATTTTGGTCAAATTAATTATTTGTAAGACGTACCTTTTGTGTTCTGAAAAACGTTGATATGTCAGTTTATATTTTAAAATAAAATAAAATGATGGCAGTAGGTGATTATTGGGCATTCTACTTCACTTTTTCTTAATCGTTCGCTCACTCCGTTCGCTCACTGGAAAAAGCGAAGTAGAATGTCCAATAATCGCGCGATTGAAAAATCAACGCCACTCGTGTTTTGGACAATAATCGTTGAGAAAAATTAAAAATTAGTTTACTAAAAATGCTACTCACTGATTAGAATCAGGACGTTCACTTGACTTCACATTACGCATTAGGTAACACCAAAATATTATAATAAGAAATGTCTTTTACTTTAAGGTGCGTATCTGTTGAACAAAAATCAATAGTCATTCAGAAATGAAACCTTCACAATGCAGATTACAGATTAACCAGATACAATAAATTATTTTATATGTTTAAAGGTACTTAAAACCATTGAGCTATACTTAAAACATATTAAAATATTTTTTATGTTATGTGGTAGATTGCTCAAGATTATTTCCAGCCAGATTGGTCGTACCATCGTCATAAGTCATAAGTTATTTTAGGTACCGGGAAATGAAATCTTCACATGGTTTTAAAATTATTTTTAAAACATGTGGCTGATTGCTCAAGACTCTTTCCAGCCAGTTTGGTCGTACCACGTATTAAGATTTTTTAAATATAGGTACCTGGAAACGAAATCTTCACATGGTTTTAAAATGATTTTTAAAACATGTGGCTGATTGCTCAAGACTCTTTCCAGCCAGTTTGGTCGTACCACGTATTAAGATTTTTTTAAATATAGGTACCTGGAAATGAAATCTTCACATGGTTTTAAAATGATTTTTAAAACATGTGGCTGATTGCTCAAGATTCTTTCCAGCCAGTTTGGTCGTACCATCGTATTAAGATTTTTTAAATATAGGTACCTGGAAACGAAATCTTCACATGGTTTTAAAATGATTTTTAAAACATGTGGCTGATTGCTCAAGACTCTTTCCAGCCAGTTTGGTCGTACCACGTATTAAGATTTTTTAAATATAGGTACCTGGAAACGAAATCTTCACAAGGTTTTAAAATGATTTTTAAAACATGTGGCTGATTGCTCAAGATTCTTTCCAGCCAGTTTGGTCGTACCATCGTATTAAGATTTTCTAAATATAGGTACCTGGAAACGAAATCTTCACATGCTTTTAAAATGATTTTTAAAACATGTGGCTGATTGCTCAAGACTCTTTCCAGCCAGTTTGGTCGTACCACGTATTAAGATTTTTTTAAATATAGGTACCTGGAAACGAAATCTTCACATGCTTTTAAAATGATTTTTAAAACATGTGGCTGATTGCTCAAGACTCTTTCCAGCCAGTTTGGTCGTACCACGTATTAAGATTTTTTAAATATAGGTACCTGGAAACGAAATCTTCACAAGGTTTTAAAATGATTTTTAAAACATGTGGCTGATTGCTCAAGATTCTTTCCAGCCAGTTTGGTCGTACCATCGTATTAAGATTTTCTAAATATAGGTACCTGGAAACGAAATCTTCACATGCTTTTAAAATGATTTTTAAAACATGTGGCTGATTGCTCAAGATTCTTTCCAGCCAGTTTGGTCGTACCACCGTATTAAGATTTTTTAAATATAGGTTCTAGGATCTACTTTACACATTTTCAAGGTCTTCGTCTATTGGATGCAAAGGTTTTTAACAACATGGAATTACAGCACAACTTAAACTGGATGGGGCTCCTGGTCTCCCAGGACTGGATCCCCGAATAAGTTAGTACTATGAATAACATTTGTCAAAGTAGTACCTCGACCCATAGGAAAACACTTGTGTATTTTGATTAGAATCAGTTGCCAATTGTCTTTATCGACTCCGATCTACTCAACACATTTTCAAGGTTTTCATAATAGATAAACACTTGTGTTTTTTGATCTAAGTCAATGCAGACAACTGTGCAGGGAATTATTAGTTACCTTATTTATATCAATCCCACCAACAACGACGTATGCAATCACTACACACACACACACACTCACACACGTTACCTACGAGTTCGACTACTTCCCATTTCAATGCTGACAAAAACAATTTTAATACGGGTTATTCCCAAACGCCTCCAATCTTTTGTTTGGAAAATATAAGAAGTTCAAACATTGATTCCTAGACTCCTCCAAAGACTATTATAAAAAATATTATTTAAATATTAGTATAGTAGCACGATAGCGCAGCGGCTAGCGCGTTCGGCTTGCGATCTTGTCCGCTAAGCAACTTTCGCAATGCTGAGTCGCTGGATGGGTGATCAAATTTAAAACATCTCGAGCTCCTCCGTGCTAAGGCGCGTTAAGCCGTTGGTCTCGGTTGTTGTCGTAAGATGATAGTCGCTAAAACCCATCAACCGCATTGGGCCAGCGTGGTGGGTTATGACCCATTATCCTCACGTGCTATTGTCCACGTGGGAGGTCTGTGCTCAGCAGTGGATCGTTTATAGGCTGATGTTGATGAAATATTAGTATAATTTTTTAGTTCTATTGTCCTCAGAGTAGCTAAAATTAGTATTTTCTGAAGTTGTCTGCGGAGTTTGAGATTAACCCGGTTACCATTTTTTTAATTACGGAGGAGAATGAAAATCGATTAACAAATTATTATATTCGTATTTTTTCTGTGGAGGACTTTGGGACAATTTCTTGGAGGAGAATGGGAATAACCCTTTAATATAAACAAAATTAAAAAGATAAAGCTAAGTTTATACTGTTTAATTGACAAACGCATTAAACATAAATTTTCATAATAACATAAACATCACGCCATATTCCCACAAGTGGGATAGACAGAGCAACAGGTAACAATTATGTCATGCTGAAGCCACGTTTAGCAACAAGTCATCAGATAGGATTTCCATAACAGTACCTTTTCATGGTTTAACTTATTAATGCAAATGTCTATTTTAATACGTACCCATTAAATATGGTTAGATTTATTTATTGTGGGAATAAGTCATCTTTTGTATTCATATACATAAACACAGAAGTTATAAAAATAGACTGCCTCACGGTAATCGAACCTGCGTCTCTCGATATCCGAGCGGTTAACTTTAAAGTTACCGAGACATTTGTCTAGTTTAGTACATCGAAAATAATTTTAGAGTGTGAGGAGCTCGATGGCGCAGTGGTGAACTCGATCAGCGATTGTGGTGGTTAAGCAACTCTCGTAAAGACCGATCATGAGATGGAATGTATTAATAAATTTCATGCTTAGTGAAAACAGTCCTAATGTTGCACATCCGGACAATCGCTGTCAGCGCTTTATCGAAAGGTTGCTGACCTTTTTTACACAGCAAATGTTAAAATATGTATGTTATACTTTACTTACGCTGCAACTTTTCACACTAATCGATAAACTATATAATTTGCTGAATATTAAAAAAACCAGAGGTTTTCAACATTGCTTCAATTTTGTAAATACTTCATTGCTACTAATAAAACCTACATATTTATTTAAATTGCAATACTTGATTAAATACTTTTGCTTAAACGTAAACTCGTTAAAATATAACTCGTAAAATATAACTGGTAGTTAATGTAGTGGTTAGATTCTTGACTATAACGCGAAAAAGGCTCAGTTCAAGTTGAATGCTAGTAGCAGCATTTTGTTTGATGAATGCAAGCATTTATGTGTATATCGTATACGTAACTGATTGTAGTACAGAAGGTCAAACTATCGGCTAAACCTGTCTTACTTAGAATTGATGTGTTTTATAAGACCAATAAGTATTAAGTACCTATGTATTAAAGGTAAAAATAAAAAAAAAAGTATTTGGAATTAACAGTTTTTACATACGGTGTATGTAATCTTGAAATTAAAAACTAGCACTGATAGTTTAGTTGTATACAAACAAATGAAAAAAATAAATTAAAAATAAATTAACAAAAAGTTGATCACTCCTGCCTAGTAAAATAGCTTGTTAAACACTTTTCTCCAATAAATACCCGAAAAATGGTAGTCGTCGTATCAGTGCTTCCTAAGTCAGATTGACCACTAGTAGACACGCCAAGCCCAGTAGTTCGACCACTAGTCAGTGCTTCAGTACTCCGACGTCGCTCGCCCCGAGAATCATCCAGAAGATATACACCGAAATAATGTTCGTAAGTTTTGAATATTATTATTATTTTTTTATTAATATGTTGTGTCATGCATGGTCAGTCATCTGATGGGTGGTCGACCATTACCATCTCGAGTACCTATATGCTTCGGAAGGTATATCAAGCGGGTGATCCCAGCTGCATCTGCAACCGTTATCACCACCAAACCGCACTGGGTCTGCGTGGTGGGCTGTGGTCCGTTCTCTCTATGTGTAGAGAAGTCATTATAGAAGGTCTGTAGAGGAGCATTGACCTAGATCAGCAAATGTTATTATTAAATCATCCTAGCATTTACTATCATGTTGGGTCATGTCGAGTCATGTCAAATGTTAATATCGAGTCTCTAATATTTATTGTTATTTCAGGTCTGAAACCAAGCAAATTAAACGCTCTGCCAAGAAAAGCTGTGTGTCAACCAATTTGTTTGACTCGGACAACGAAAGCATAAGGTAATTTGCGTTGACTACTTTTAAAACTAAGTATTAAAAATGTGTCAACATATTGTATGTTTTCTTATTTGTATATCGGCGATATTAATAAGTAAAGTAATGTATGTTTTTTAATTACATTTCTTATCTTTCTAGCACTAAGAAAAAATGCCTGTACTCGTCGTCGTCGGTGCCTAAGACCTCAACGACGATTGCGAAAAAACAAGAAGCGTCCAGCTCCGCTTCAAACTGGCTAAATGATTCGGAGTCAGATGACGAAGTTTTGCCGCCACCACGCGAGACAAACCAGGTCAACGACAGCGTACTAACGCGACGTGTACCAGGCGGGGTAACGCGTCGGACTGCGAAGCTCAGCGGTGAACTGGTGGCGGAGCTGCGTCTCTACAACGCTGAGGAGGTGCACAGTCTCACCGGCTTTGAAAGGTGTGAAAAGGCAATAGTTTGGGTTCGACTACAAGGCGAAGCCGAGTCTCCTGAATTATTGACTATAAAAAAATTTGTTAAATTAGCCAAATCAAAATTTACTGAAGAGGGGGTATTCTTTAGTGATAAAAACAAAAAATAGTTACAGTCAGCTGGGTCCATTATAATTAGTTACACTCTCTTCGGAAAATTTTGACTTAAATGGTTTTACTTTTATATTGTGTGTTAGGTTTTAGATCATTTTATATGTAATATTACATTTTACTTAAAAACGACTTTAACCTCTTGTAAATTTTTTAACACAGTGAAAAAATCATAATGGTTAAAACTATATTTTGTTCAACTTGCAACTTATCCGTTAAAAATAATTCTTTCTCTGCTCATTTAAAAAGTATTTTACACAAGAATAATAGTTCTGTCGTTGAGAGCGAAGGTATCGAAAAAGTTCATAGCGCTTTTCGCGGTCGCATAGCGTCGTACCGGATTCGATGCGAGGACGTCATCGGTGACGATGAAGAACGTATGCGTGTGTTTACTCCTGCTGAGTTTTTAACGCAATTACGCTCCCGCGTAAAACTTTTACTCTTAGCCCGAATTGAGGCTTATGCAAACCTTAAAGTAAATTTTGAATTGTTTTGTGAATTTTTTCTGCATAAGGATGATTCACTTTCAATTAAATCTTTTGCTACTGAAAACACTATCTTACATCAAAGTTATAATTTTGATGAAATGTACACAAACATTAGCCATAAAATTTGTAAAAAAGTTGAAGAATTTGAGGAAAAAGATAGTGGTTGGGCTTATTTACGAAGCTTGTATCTAGAAGTAAATATAAACAAATATAACCCGTTGAGAGCCTCGGGTTACTTACATTTACCTAGCGTCATAAAAAACAAACGTGCATGTATCAACATTAAAAATTCAGATGATTACTGCTTTTTGTGGTGTGTTATGGCAGCACTTTTTCCTGCAAAAAATAACGCACACCGAACGACAGCATATCCGCACTTTGAAAGTGTACTTAATGTCAAAAATATGACATTTCCAGTAGGGTTCGCGGATATAAGAATTTTTGAAAAGAATAATCCCGACATAAGTATTAATGTTTATGGCCTTAAAAATAACACTAAGGTTGTTGGACCTCTGTACAAATGTGAATTTCGAAAAGGACATCACGTCAACATGCTTTTTCTTGAAAATGGAAAACGCACACATTACTGTTTAATTAAAGATTTATCTAAATTACTTCGCAAGCAGTTAACTAAACATCATTCCAAAATATTTTTATGTGAGGATTGTATGATATTTTTTGACGACAATCTTAAACTCGAAGCTCACGTTTGCAGTGGTGTAGCAACAACGTTACCTAATCAGGGAACTCTAATACAATTTGAACATTATGAACGTATGCAAGACATGCCCTTCGTCTTATACGCAGACTTTGAATCTTTGTTAGAGCCAGTTGAATCAAATTCTGGAACAAGTTGCACAACGATTACGCAAAAGCATGTACCAGCTGCATTTGCTTACTATGTTGTATGCTCCTACGACAGCTCCCTTAATAAATATGTGTCTTATCGAGGACCTGACTGTGTGAAACATTTTTTTGATAACCTTCTATCTGATATTACTGTAATTTATAATATTTTACATTCATCGATCCCTATGTTCTTAACAGATGAAGATAGAACCAATTTTGTTCAAGCTAAAAATTGCTATCTTTGTAACAAAATATTATTTGACGACAAAGTAAAAGATCACTGCCATCTTACTGGGCGATATCGTGGTGCAGCTCATTCTTATTGTAATATTAAATATTGTTTGCCTAAGTTCGTTCCCATATTTTTTCATAATTTAGCTGGTTACGACAGTCATCTTTTCATACGACAGTTAGGAGAATTATCCGGTAGGATACAAGTGATTGCAAAAAATAAAGAAAATTACATATCGTTTACCAAATTTTTTCAAATCAATAACAAAGCTATCATGCCTGTTCGTTTTGTCGATTCTTTTAAATTTTTAGGCACAAGCCTAGAGAAGCTAGTTGCAAATTTAAATACAATTGATTTCAAACATCTGACATTTTTTTTTCCTTATCAGGAACATTTTAATTTACTTAGACGTAAAGGGGTTTATCCTTACGAATACGTCACTACTTGGAATTCTTATGATGAGGAAGAAATACCTCCTCTTAAATGTTTTTTTAGTAAATTGCATAATTGTAACATATCAAAAGCAGATTATGAACATGCAAAAAGAGTATGGCAAACCTTTGAATTACGGAGCCTTGGAGAATACACTGATTTATATCTTAAGTCAGATGTACTTTTACTAGCGGACGTCTTCGAAAGTTTTCGAAAAACTTGTAAGACGAATTATAAACTGGATCCTTCTTTTTACTTAACAGCACCTAGCCTGAGTTTTGACGCTATGCTATTAAAAACAGATGTTAAATTAGAATTAATAAATGACTTGGAAATATTAAGAATGATACAAAAAGGCATTCGCGGTGGTATATGTTTATGTTCTACAAGATATTCGAAAGCCAATAACAAGTATTTACAAACTTATGACCCCGCAAAAAGTGATAACTTCCTTGTTTATATTGATTGTAATAATCTTTATGGTTATGCTATGTGCGCTTATTTACCTCATTCAAATTTTAAGTTATTAAGTGAACTAGAAATTTCAAATATAGATTTTCAAAATATGCCTATTGACGGGGACATTGGTTATATACTCGAAGTAGACTTAGAATACCCTAATCATTTGCATAATTATCATAACGATTTTCCATTCTGTGCTCAAAAATTTGCTCCTCCAGGATCTAAAACTTCGAAATTGATACCAAATTTATACGATAAGTTTTTTTATGTCATTCATTTTTCCTACCTGAAAACATGCCTAAAACATGGTTTATTATTAAAAAAAATACACAGAGTAATTCAATTCAATCAGAGTCCATACCTAAAACAGTATATTGATATGAACACTGAGTTACGGAAAAAGGCAAAATCTATATTTGAACAGGATTTCTTCAAACTTTTAAACAATAGTATATTTGGTAAGACATTAGAAGATACTGAGAAAAGGGTTAGCGTGAAGTTGGTTAATAAGTGGAATGATGAAAAAAATATAACAAAGAAAAGTTTCGGTGCTGAGCAACTAATAGCTCGACCAAATTTCCATAGTGCTACAATTTTTACAGAAAATTTTATAGCTGTTCAAATGAAACCTGAGACAGTTACTTTAGACAAACCCATATACATTGGCTTTTCTGTATTAGAAATATCCAAAAGTCACATGTTTGATTTTCATTACTCTATTATGAAACCTTTTTATGGGGAAAAATTAAAGCTTTGTTATACGGATACTGACAGTTTTCTTTATTCAATAGAAAGCAAAGATTTTTATACAGATTTAAAGTTGAATTTCCTTAGATATTTCGATACTAGTAATTATCCATTAAATAACTGTTTCGGTATACCAAGTCTTAACAAAAAAGTCCCGGGTCTCTTCAAAGATGAACTAGGTGGAAATTTGATTTCTGAGTTTGTTGGTTTAAGATCAAAATTATACTGTATAAAAACAGTACAAGAGGAATTAAAAAAGGCTAAAGGTATACAGAAACAGGTTTTAAAAAATGTGCATTTCGAAGATTACTATAATGTATTAGACAAAAATACTTTTTTAAGAAAGAAAAACATTATTTTTAAATCTTTAAAGCATGAAATATTTACCCAAGAACAGAACAAGATAGCTTTGTCAGGTAATGACGACAAACGCGTAATATTAAAAAATAAAATATCTACTATGTCTTGGGGTCACTGGGATTATATATTTTAACAACGATTGTTTTCACAGTGTTTTTAAATCTTATTATACTTAGAGCTTGAGAAATAAAAAAAATGTATTATTATTTATTATCATTACTAAGATTCATTGTTTGAATTAAAAATAATATGAACTTGTTATAAAGTATTGTAACCCGTATTTCAATATACTTAAGTACTTAGATATAATCAATATTTTGATTAAAAAATGATAATTAATTATGTAGTTGCTTTTGCTCAGATTCATTGTTTGAATAGGAAATGTAACTAATATTATGAAATGTAATGTAAATTTACTGTACCTACCCAGCTGTTTTAATATACCTAATAAAATATAAAAGTAACAAACTAACTTGCATTTTTATTTAATTTAGTATATACATTATTATAATAAAACATTGACGGTAAATAAGTAAGAAAATTCTAACGCAAACAAGTTTGAACAAGTTAGTTTCAGAGTAGGTTGTGTAATACAACTCTTCTGACTATAAGGTAATATGAAACCTATTTAATACAAATCAGGTCACGTTATTGCTAAGTTAATCATTTTTTATTAATATCAATAATGTTTTTTTATTTTGCTAAATTGCAAATTACATGTTGTTGCAAAATCTTATAATTTTCGAGTAAGCAACCTACATTGTACCTACATACAAGTGTTGCTGTGTCATCATATACCTACATTAATATAAATGGGTTTCAAATTAGTTTTAATTTCAATTATCAAAGTGTAGGCGTCAGTAGTCCAGCTAGATAATATCAACATGGTAAGTAGTTTAGATAGTTTTATACGATTATAAAATAATTTTATTCTTACTGTGATTGTGTCGCTATTTGGTGAAAAGTGGACTATGTTAGTCTCTGACTAACCCTTCGAGGATAATTGTTGTGGTTATATGTATGTAATTAATTATTTTATTTTATTTCATTTTTTAGAATACTCAAGAGAACTCGTTGTCGTTCAGCATCAACAAGGAGGTCGTGCAATCGACATCTCCGACTTTTGAACAGAACGCTCAAGATATGCTCGAGGGATTTACAGAGGAGTATCCGAATTGGAGAGCAGATGAATTGCGATGCGATTCCCCGCTGTATAACAAGGTGATGAGAAATATCACAAAGAAGAGACCTCAAAAAAGAAGTTATCTGAAGCAACATCATTCTTACGTGATGAAAAGTTCGCTGATTCAAGGTCGTCGATTAATAAAGATTGAAGTGTTAGACTTGGAAAAAAATCATACTGATCCATTATTATGTGCGCAGTATGTGGTAACAGAGCATATTGACCCCATAATGGATCAAACAGAGGCTATCATTAGCAATATATCAAAAAAAGTTTGTGGATATAGTTATAGTTTTTAAGAAATTTTCAAATAAATATAATTTAATTGAATACTAAGATCGTTTCATTCAACCCTTTTTCCTTTAGTAAATAAAACAAAAAAATACTTAGACACATTTTATTGAGGAAAATACTGTATTACAATTATAAATCAAGTAACATTTAAAGTGTACCACTTTTTTAGACACAGAACATTTTTTAAAGCACACATTTTTTTATGATATTCACAATTAAATTTATTTACATCTACATGGTAATCACTATATAATTTTAAAAAGTTAGGACAACCTTTTTCTTCTAACTCCATTATTTCGCAATCTTGACATAGCTCGCGAACCCACATTCCTTTTTCCAATCCCTTTACTAATACCTTCTTACTGCTTAAATAAGGAACTATTATTCGTCTAAATTCGCGGTAATCAATGAATCCCTCGCTCCATTTGAGCCCGCGATTCCTTTCTAACCAACGGACTTGCTTCTTTTCTTCATCTGTTAGATTTTTAAAAGCATATGGTGGCTTAATTAAGAACGTCTGCGTATGATTTTTAGTTGCTATTGATAACTCTTTTACAATAAAATTATTTTTCAAATCCTTAAATCCTTGCATATCCACTATAATAGTTTCGTTATTCATGATAGCTTTTTCACAATGCTACTCAGCGGTTTGTATTCAAATATGCAATCGTTCAGTATAAGACAATATGCGGCGGTCTGATCAGGTATCTCTTGATCTGTTTCGATTTCTACTCTTACATCGATTGATCCCTTTAACATTTCTTGTTGGCGAGAACAGTCAATAACAAATAAAGGAGCAATATCTTTAAAATCTTTTAAACTCAACAACGGTTCTGATCGACGTCCGTGATAATACTGTTGAAACCTTGCGTACTGTTCGTATATTAATAGAAACTTGTTGTCAGAGAAATTGATGTTAAGTCCTTCGTAGGGGTAATATGATGAATTTAAAAACACTCTTACGTCACGAACATTGCAATGGTCGAACTCCGCCATTGACATTCCAGCATTATGTTTTCGGTTTGTTTGTAAGGCAATAATAACAAATCGAGGTTTCTCTGTTTGCGATGAAGTTTTAATAGACCAAGTATGCTTACGTGTTTTGGGTAGTAACGGATATTCATACAAGTCCCAATTACGAAAGGCCAGTGTGATGGCCCGATCTTTTTCTAAATGTTTTAATAAATTAATTCTCTCTCGATCTGACACTTTAATATGCGGAACACGCCAAACGATTTTATCTATAGCTATATTTTCCACAATTTGTTCTTTGCTCAATTTTAATGCATTGACATTTGTGTTGCTTCTCAACAGTACTAACTCATGTTTACAGTTTATTAAAACTTTTTCATAATCTTCTGCAAATCCCAATATTTTATTTAATGGTATTGAGACAGAAAAAACTCCGCTTGTAACATTGGTTATTCCTGCAGGAGACCAACCCCAAACTTTTGCACTTTTGGATTCATTTTCATTCAGCGACAAATAAGACTTCATTGTCGTCGTGATACCTGCATTTTTTATTTTATCTATTTCTATTCCATTTAACTCATATCGAATATCTTGAAATAGAAATAACATTGGATTGTTTACAAAATGCATACTTGTTACCTTTTCTTTAGTGGTACTGTTATATACATCAGCTTTACCTTCAATATACAAAGTGCTGCGTGACGGCAACACATACAAATCTTGCTGATTGATTGGTATTCTTATTTCATCATTATTGTTGAAACTTGTTACATAAGGCTTATACGAATGATATTCAAAACTCTCGATACTGTTGTCGTATGATGTCGGCTGAGATATATTTAATATATTCATTTTAACAAGCCTACTAGCTTTAGGAAATCTTTATTATTTTTAGTAAGTTTCTTTTTTAATAAAAGCGGTGTTCTTTTATTAAATGCACCTTTGGAACTGACTTGAACACCTGATGGGGTAGGGTTTTTATTGAAATTTATCATTTTTTTCTAAAGTGCAAGTATAGTTGTACTTCTTCACCTCGTAAATTGATTTGCTTATTATGACCGTCTAGTAATCTAATATTAATCGCACTGATTGAATTTTGGTTGACTGGAAAATATATTAAGTTTTTGGGTATCTCAATAACTCGATAGCCTGGTGGCACGTTAGGTACAAATTCGTAAATTATATGGCTTGCTTTTCCATTCACGAATGATCCTCCAACTACGTCACATTCGATGCGCACGATAGTTGTAGATAAAATGCTGACTGGATACCGAGATTCGCAACTTATATTAGCCTTTATTGTTTCCCTAGCAAAACCTAAAATTTTACCGATGGAATTACTTTTCTCAAAGTGAACATCTTCTGAACAGAATATTTTGGTTTTGAGTGTATTATTATTACAACTCAATTTTAATGCAGTATTCTTGACATTGCCTTTTAAAAAATCACAAATGTCTTGAAGTTCATATGATCCTTCTGGAATTTCAATGACCTCATTATTACCATAGTAAAACTTATTATTTCTTTCGTCTATATTAGGAATAGAATTAAATGTAGAAAAGTACAGAAGTCCACACTCATATTCTCCACGTAATTCTAAAGTAGGTGAGTAGTTTGTTACGAGGGAGGCTCCCTGCCCAGTTATGGATACAGTGAAAGACATAATTATACTGTCAAGTTATTTTAATTTTAACCTTTATATAAATGATTTTTCCAATACTTACTTAAAAATAATAAACAAAGATGACCGCAGTTCGTAGTGCCAAAAGTTTGATACTGTTTGTAATTATAATTTATGTGTATATCTTTCAAATACTTTATTAATTCTAACGGAGGTTTTAAGTTACCAAAACTGTTAAAATATTCACAGTATTCATTTTGCTTGACATAGGCTACCCAGTGAGTTCCCGGATTTCTGGAACTATCTAAATTTAGAATAGCACATTCAATTTTTCTTGGTTTTGATGGTAACGTATCTCGCATAAAAACGCCACGAAAATATGGAATATGAACTGAGTGCTTTAATATATCTAGATTAGTAAGTGCTCGTTTGGGTAACCGTTTAATTAGTTTTTTGGAGGTTGTAAGTACAAGCCCGCTCCTTTTTTGTGAGACTTCAAATACAATCCTTTCCCAAGTGCAACGGCTTCCATCATCTTGTTATGACGTTCAGATTCTTGAAGATTTTTTTGAGCAACCTTGTAATCGTTAACAGCCTTTGTTATACCTGCAGCACCTCCAGCGAGTGAACCAAGAGCTGATAAACCAGCAAAGATTGGTATGAGGGGTAACAACCCACCAGTTTTCGGAACAGGAATGCAGCGTGGGAAGCGTATTCCTTTTATATTAGAAAACACTTTTTTTGCAGCTGCATGCGCATATTTTATAGTCGTGCGGTTGTCATTACATTTTAATTTTTTCATTTGCTTTTGAATTTTTTTAACACCTTTCATGAATGACCGTACTCCTGCTCCGGCTTTAAGCTTTGTTTTCATTGCATTTTTTACTATCCATGATGCAATCTTTTCTCCTTTCCCAGCATCTTTCGATTTCAATCTTTTCTTTGCCATATTTAAAAGTTCTAAATCGGCGTTATGTCTAACGTTCCAATCTTTATTATTGTAAGCGATATCGTGGTACATGCAAGCTTCATCCAATTTATTTATACCTCGTTCGCCCCTGAGTAATCTTCTCTTAAGTTTTGTGCCTGGACCACAAAATTGATATCCAGGTAAATAATATAATAATAATAATAATAATAATTTATTCAATATCTTTACAAAATAAAACAAAATGTACAACAAATTCTTACTAACTAGGAAAAATACAAATCATGCCTGAACTAGGAAATCCTGTTTTTCAGGCGAGAAATTAGGGCTAAGCATTTTAAAACAAGTATAATTATCATTACTTAATAGGTATTTACATATGCATTAGGTGAACAATAAAATTAAAACATTAATCAAATAAAAGAAAAAGGAAGCGTTAACTTATCTACTTAGCAACTTATGAAACAAGATCTACGAAATAAAAATAAATTAAAATTAAATAAGTAAGTATAGTAATGTTTACTTATCTACAGTCAACAATTTCTCTGTATCGTCATAGGACATTATTTGCAGGGCATCCTTTAAAGTTAACTTACACTTATTGTAATTAAGGGAATATATATTTGCTATCGCATTAAGTCTATTATAGAGAAGTGGTCCCAGGTACATGTAAAATTTGGAGGTATAAGCATGTTTTGTTCCAATTCTTTCTGTACAAACTACGTCTTTTCGTCTTTTATTAGTAACTTCAGAGTTGAAAGGAAGGGCAGCATGCTGCTTTAGTACTATACTCAATATAAATAGCTGACGGACTGTTAGAACTTTACATGATTTATATAGCAGGTTAGTAGGAAAAAGGAAAGGGCGGAAAGTGGACACCTTGAGAATCGCTCTCTGTGCTCTCTCGATTGTTAACAACAATGATTTACCCGCTCCACCCCATGAGCTAATACAGTATGTTAGTATGGACTGGCATAGAGCCAGGTAAACTTGCCTGATCATTGTAGAGTCTGCAATATAGCGTAATTTTTTGAACGCAAATATCATCTTACGTATCCTATTACTTAAGGCTTCTATATGAGGTTTAAAAGAAAGAGATTTATCTATTATAACGCCCAAATATTTTATTTTATTCGTATTTTTAATACTGGGACACATACAATGGTTGCCATTGGGGACTCTACAACAATGAGCATATAAAGTTAGGTTAGTCTGAATTGATATTAGTTTGCGCATTGTGAATTTGATATAGTTAGTTTTATCGGCATTTAGTGTTAGTAAATGATGCTGTAGCCAATTATTAACTATATTGAAACCATGTTGCGCATGTTTGTATACTTCTTCTTCTGAATCAGCTGAAAAAAGAAGCGCAGTGTCGTCAGCGTACGATAAAATTATGCCATGCTCTAGTTTGAGATTACAAAGGTCATTAATGTAAATCAAAAACAGAGAAGGTCCTAGGATACTTCCTTGAGGTACGCCAAAGGATGTATTTCTCTTCTCAGCACTGAGGACGCTGCCAATCCTTACGCATTGGGTACGTTCTTCCAGATAGCTTGTAAATAGTTTTAACTGAGTTCCTCTTATACCTAAAGTTTCAAGTTTGCGCAACAGAATAGGGATTGAAACTGTATCAAAAGCTTTGGCGAGGTCCAGGAAAATGCCTATTGTGTGACTTCCTTTATCAAGTTCGTGTATTAAATAGTCAGTTAAATGGTGTACGGCATCGGCAGTCGATACTTTAGGTTTGAATCCAAACTGTGTCTTAGATAATATTGATTTATCCTCCAAATATTTAATTAATCTTTTATTTATAATTTTTTCTAATACTTTAGACAGAGACGGCAATAAGGATATAGGTCTATAATTTGACACTTGATCTTTACTCCCAGATTTGTACACAGGCACAACAATGGCTTTTTTGAGACACTTAGGAAAGCTTCCTGTTGATAGACATTTGCGGAAAATATAAGTCAGTGGCGAAACTAAGATATGTCTAAATTGTTTGATAATTGTATTAGGAATATTATCCCACCCAACTGCACAGTCATCTTTTAAACTCATAATTATGCTTTCTACTTCGGTTTCGTCAGTATCAAGCAACGCAAATGATGATAAGGATGTGCTACACATAGAAGTAGTGCTTGTCCGATGTTGTGATTGACTTTGAACTTTTTCTGCTAGACACTGACCCACATTAACAAAGAAGTTATTTGCAATGTTAGCAGCTGTCAGATCTGATGGGTGTGCCTGTAATAAACCTGAAGATGACTCATGTTGCTTTGAAGTATATGTTACATTTTTTATATGTTTCCAGATCTTTTTACTATTTGAACCAGCCTTTTCCAATGCAGTTTTGTCATAGTGAATTTTTACTTTTTTAATTAGGTCATTACAAAAATTTCGATATCTTTTGTACGTTAATTGTAAAATTGAGTCATCCGGATGACATTTGGCTTTTATATGCAGTTTGTCTCTGTGTTTCATACAGCGAATGAGACCTGGGGTAATCCATGGTTTTATATTATATTTTTTGTTACTAAGTCGTGTACTGATCGTGTTTTTCTGAATTGCATGTTGCACATTTTCTATTAGGTATAACATACAAAACTGCGGGTCAGCGGAAAAGTATATTGGGTCGAAGTTAATGTTACGTAAGTCTTCTTCAAGTTTATTTTTATTTAATTTAGTGACTATGCGAGTCTCGTTTAACTTAGGTAATTTACAATTTAAGGTTAGTAGGGCAGCATTGTGATCGGTTAATGCCGAGTTAATAACAAGAGTAAGTGCGGGAAATTTAGATTTAAGTAAAATATGGTCCAAACAAGAACCACTTTGTTGTGTAGGAAGCGTGTGCGTAGGGAGTAAACCATGGAATGAACAAAGGTTAAGGTATTCCTGAGCAGCGGCATCAGTATTTTCTGGAAGAATATTGATATTGATATCGCCAATTAAAATTATATTTTTGAAAGATGATAAATTTTGCAAGTTATCATTTAGAGAGTTAATAAAATTATTGATATTTCTAAAAGAGGGAGGTCGATACAAAGCTAATATTGCAAAATCTGATCCTATTTTTATGAGCAATCTGTTACAGTCTACAATGTTTGGTTCCTCGACTGAAACATTAAGATGGTCCCTCGCATAAACTACCACCCCATCGTTTTGGTTGTAATTTGTATGACTTTTATACATACCGTATCCTGGCATTACAGGTACGCTGTATTGTTTTGCAAGCCAACATTCGGTTAAAACCACAACGTCACAGTTTATGTTTAATCTTTGTTGAAACGTGCTAAAATTATCAAAATTCTTAAAAATACTGCGTATATTTTGTGTTAGTATTGTTAATGGGTTACTAAAGGAGGAAATATGTTGTTTACAATTTTCAATGTCACAAACTTTAGACTCCGATACAGAGAAATTATCTAAATCATTAATTAAATTATTAATCATTTTATTTGTAAAAGTAAAAGTAAGTGAAACTAAAATTAATTAAAGTAGGATCAGAAGGCAGAGAAAAACCCTTATGAACGACGCTCTTAGGCGCCTTCATAATCAATAGAGTTAATGTACCTCTTTTCAGCCATTAGTTTAGCCGGGCAGTCAGCAGCACCTGTCAGGTGATTACCCGACTTCTTGAAGTGCAAGCAGGTAGCGCATTTGGCCTCTTCTGCTTTCTTCGTGCATTCCTTAATAGAGTGACCTTGATCGCCACAGTGGCCGCAGGTGTAGGCTGTGTCCCGGCATGATTTGGCCGCATGACCATACTGTTGGCACTTATAGCAACGCGTGACCAAAGTGAAATCTCTAACAGGGCAAGATGACCAATTCACAAATACTCTTTCATTTGTGAAAGGGTTCTGGCACTCCGGGTAAAGGGACTATCCATTATTATAGTTTATAAGTTTTAATCACAACACATATTTCGTCACAGTTATTGTCACAGTTTTCTTTGCTACCGGTAATTTATCGAACGAGGTCACAAGTCAGCAAATTATTATATGTTTATTTTTATTGTTCAACACGTCTGTTCTCAACGGAATCGAACAGATCTGTCAACTGTAAATGTAAATGTAACTCAAACGGAATGTTATTTATTAAGTTGTTAATAATACCACTTCCTTCCGTCATCGATGATTATAAAGTGAGCGTATAAATAATAATGCTTAGTTTATATTAAAACACCAATGAATTTTTATCAACCCAACTGTTTTCACCATCACTGAGATCTAACCATTTGACAAAGAGTTTGTTTCCTTTTCTTTTTAAAACCTTTTCGATAAGATAAATATCTGGAAATTTGGTTCTCTGTAATTCATGCTCGTAAAAAGATCCTAAAATTCTCTGTTTATGTTTGTCTTCCAAGTGATAAGTAACTGGGTTTGTATGATTGACTTTAATAACATAAAATATTTCTGTTGACCAGTTTGGAGTATAACCTTTGTAGAAATCCCCTTTGTATTTACTTATCCGGACTTGATCCCCAAGATGGAACTTAAATTTTTGATGTTTTCTGGTAATTTGTGATTTAATAATGTTAGACCTAACAATCAACTGGTTTTCTTTGCTAACATCAATAGGCCTAAGTTTTGTTACACGGTGAATAGTATTATTGTAGCATAGTACAACGTCTTCCAAATTTTTTTGTATCCATTGATATTTACCGCAGATGCTAAATAATTTGTAAAGATGACTTTTTAGAGTTCTTATTACTCTTTCAACAATTGCAGCTTTTTTTACAGAGTAAGTGGAGTAATGATTTATGTTATATTTTATCGTCAATTGTTTAAAATTTTCATTGTAAAATTCTTTGCCTAAATCTGTTTGTAAATTTTTGGGCTTTCGAGATGAAGTGGTTAATATATTTTGCATTGCATTTGTAACGCAACTTTTATTCTTTGACTTCAAAGGATTAACCCACACATATTTTGATAAAGTATCAATTACGACTAAAACATATTTATATCCTTTATTAAACTGTGAGTACTTTTGAAAATCCATAAGGT
Source organism: Eudonia mercurella (assembly GCA_963082485.1). NCBI lineage: Eukaryota > Metazoa > Arthropoda > Insecta > Lepidoptera > Crambidae > Eudonia > Eudonia mercurella. Next base: position 696,416 of record OY720047.1, on the reverse strand, counting down.
CTGCTTGCCATAAATCATCTATTCTTTTTATAATTGTACTTCGACGTGGAAAATTTCTTCTCGCCGCTCTGTGAAGTTCGTCTACAATTTCTTTCTTACTCATTTTTGTTTGGCTTGAATCATACGGTCTATTTCTATTTTTGAGTAAAACATAGAAGATAAACGGTCTGTTCTCGCTGATTCCAAGTTCTTTAAATAAATTAATACACGACTATTTACTTGGCTTATTTCGTTTCTCAGCTCTTGAACTGTTTTATCCAAATATGCTTTATTTACAGCTTCATCGTCCTTGTCTGGAGACGACAAGCCTTTTAGTTTGGATGATTTTAAATCGTATTCTCCCGTTTCAGACTTCTGTAACGTATCGTTATAGATATCAATATGTTCAGATAATCGTAAACGTTTATGAACGTGATGACCGAATTTATCTATATTCATTGCGGTCCCGATGCTTTGTTTACTGTAAGTATACTGCACAAATTTCCCGATGCTATTTGTTTTTATTCTTTGTTTATGATACCGGCTTCGTGAAGTTCCTCGATGATTGCAATAATTTCATTATCTAACCCAGTGTTACCAGCATCTCGTGATGCGAACAGTAATTGCAGTCGTTTTACTAACTCGTTAGGATCATCCCAGTAAACTAAATCTGTATTTCTTTTTACTTTTTTTACAAGTTCAATACCTTTTCCTCGAGGAATACTCACTGTACTAGTGGTTGGTTTTCTAGAGATTTTGAATAATGGCTTTATAATATTCATGTATTTAAATCCCTTGTTGCTATTTATTGGTTTAGATGGATCATAATTACGTCTGTGTGCATTAGTATCGATAAGTAGTAGTTTATAGTTTTCAAGGTCGTTATCTGTGATATCATCTAGATTTGGTTTCTTTTTATACAATAGTTCTTTTAAACCGAGAGTTTTTCTCAAATTATGATTTCCAATTATTAGAGTGGTGCCGTCATCATAAACGCGACTTTTTCCAAGCATAAGTTTTCCTTGTTCATTTCTTATTCCAAAAGGTATAGCACTAAATACTTCAGATGATGTAGACCATGATAAAGATTGACTTTTAACGTTTGGCGATGATTGTAGCGATTTGAACGAACCTTCACTCACATCATGGTCTTGAGTAGGTGATACAGTAAGGGTTTTGTCGGTTGTTCGGAATTGTTCATGATTTTCTTCCTCATCTTCGCTACTTAGTTCGTTAAATTCTTCAATAGACGAATACGACGCTTCGCTTTCATTATTCTTTATTTTTTTAAATACGGGGTTATAAACAGTCTCTTTGTCATGGTGCTTTTCATCATTTTTATTTGCTATCATATTAAGAGGGTCAACTATGGGTTTAAATATTGTTTCTAACGTATTATTTCTTGTATTTTTTGCATCCTTTATCATGTCAAACTTTCTTTTAACAGCTGATGCTGATTTAATGATTTGTCTCTTTAGATCTCTTTCCATTTTATTGGGTTTCCTTTCACCTCCAAATCTCATGTGGAAATGATTTATAAATATTATAACATCCGTATATGTAATTATTAATCTACGACTATAAATGTATCAAACGTCATTCTATAGCATCCTTTATTTCGCTCACAATCCTTATTTATGACAATATAATTGTATGGTGTTTTCCAAACAGTTGAACACATTTCACGGAATTGAAGCCATGACATATCAGACCCTACATGCTCATCATAAACATGTTTTAAATTTACGTCGTCTTGTTTAAACAATATAATCATGTTAGAATTGTCTCTTACGAGTTGTTTAGGTATTTTGGTGTAAGTTTGATTGATATAAAAACAATCAATATTCCTATGACGCCCCATAGCAAAATAGTTACGGATGTTGTTTTGATTTTCACAAGCAACATCATCGAAAATAATAATGGAATCCGGTGACGCTTCGTGAGGGTTCAATATTTCGCTATTATGATTATATTTGTGAAATGATGTACCTGGAACCAATTCTAAAACTTTTTCGAGATAAATGTATTTAGGTTGATACAAAGATTTTGAATACACGTACAGGTTTCGAAATCGTGGACCATCTTTATGTAATAATAAACTTATTACTATGTTGGTTTTCCCGCAATTAGATGGACCGCAAACAATACAACGAATTGTATTTGGCAATAACTTTCCATGTCGACTTGCCCCTGTCAATGAAGTTGGACAAATACATTCCAATTTTAACGATTCTTTTTGTTTTAAGAATTTCATTATATTTTATGATTAAAAATTAAATTTGACTGCAGTGTTAAAAGGATTTTTCAGAAATGACTACATAAAATGGTTGCTACGCTTAAATAACGGAAAAGCTAATAATCCATATCGATTATTGGGCGTTCTAATTCACTTTTTCGAGAGAGCGAACGAAGTGAGCGAACGATTAAGAAAAAGTGAAGTAGAATGCCCAATAATCACCTACTGATGGCATTTTAAATATTACAGCTTACCATTTGAATGTTTATGTTTTGATGCCATTGTTGAAGCAATAGTTTGTGAAATGAAACGTTAACATGTTGCTAGTTTATTTATTTATTTATTTCGGGACAACAAACAGTTACAATATATTATAAAAACATAAGATATTACAAATTTGGTATAATCATACCACATTAACATATACAATATTGTAACCCACAACATTATCCACATGTTAACAAAAAAGAAGTGTGCAACTATGAGGCCACGAAAGCTAATACAATTTTGCATTACAACATTTCACATATACCATTTTTTGTTTTTTCAGAGTTACTAGATTATTTTTAATTATGTATTATGTATTATTTCTAACATTTATCAATCAGTTTATTTTTATTCTATTTTATTTTATTTTTCTTCTCCTGCCTTTGCATACAAAATTCTGAGTGTATTGAATGTATTGTTGAATGAATGAATGAAGTTGCCAATGAATTGTGTGTAAACCATTATAGAACCCACATACACACATCCTCTTACCCATTATGCGTGGTAATAAGATGTTATGTTATATATCGTATGGCTGAGTAACTAACTAATCTAATAAATAAATGTGTGAATAGCGCATTAAAAATAATCTTTTGTAAGAATTAATTTTAAAAATAGAACTCAAGGAGCATCAGTTAAGATGTGGGATCTCCTACGGACTTAATGAAAGATTCTGAAAAGTTACATTTTTTTTTACAAACACTAAATAATTGATAAATCCACAAATATTTTGAAAAAACATTTTTATTTTATTATAAAACCTAATTGCATACATAATTTTCCACATTTCTACCAAGTAATAAATAAGTACCTTTATTTATATTATATTGTAATTTCTAACCCCATAGTGAATAAAAAAAAACACATAGTTCTTGAAAATAGTTTACAGTTCTGATTTTACAGTTTATTACTTATCATCATCCGGCTGCTTGTCTAGAAGAAATCGCTTTATAGCAATAAAACTGCTAAATTGTTACTTTATTTTTCCTATTTTGTTGTTAGTATGTATAATGTCAAAATAAAAGTATTATCTATTTAACTATCTAAATGAGTTCGCGACAAAACCTCGGTAGGCCGTTGCTGCCGCATTGTCAGTAGCGGCCATTACTGCGCAATAAAATAGGCATTGCAATTGAGGTCGGCCATAGAACGTACTAGAACAAAAGAGGTGCTTGTAAAAATATCCCTACAGCAGCGTAATGAAGCTTCTGGAGCTTAAGCCGTAATGTAGAGCGAGTAAAGTATGGCAACAAAACTGCCTTGTTAAATCAAAGCCTCTGTAGTTCACCGGTCTAAGATCTGGATGTCTCGAATTCGACTCTAAGCGGGGGTAACTTAAAGGAACTCGGTTTGGTTGGTGGTAGGGCTTGTTTGTCGCCTGGGTAGTTACCGCCATCTCTAATCTCAATATAAATATCTCGCCATAACATCGATGTTAGTAGCATTGTGTGCTCACAGTTATAGATAGGACAGCCAATTTCTCAGTAGTTGAGGATTTAAGATGAAGTGTACTTTTATCTTCGGCTTTAATATAACTAAACATCATTTGACATGAAGGCCAAGCGCTTACCTACGATTAAAAAAGTAGGATGGGTGACCAAATTATAGCTTCTCGAGCTCTTCCGTCATTCAGAAGGCACGTTAAGCCATTGTATGCTGAATGTAACCGCAAGAAACATTAAATACAAGAAATACGTTTTATGTCGCATCTACGAGTTGTCCTCATTTTCATGGATAATGCTTTTGCCAACGCTAGTAAATACATAAATGCAACGCTTCTTTACCAGCGAGCAAAATACACAACGCGCCGTCTGAAGGGCTCAGCAGCTTTCTTAAGAGTACAGAGGCAGTGACAGCATTTATATTCTGCATGACAAAACGTGCCCTCTAGCCCTCACTACAGCCTAAGAATTATTTCGTATGCGAAACTTAACGCCCGATCCTAAAAATGCCACTACACACTCACATGATACACATAACATGCACCCTCGCATAGACCTAAGACACCGTACTCGTAGAATAAAATTACGACGACCCGATTCACACGCGCTCTATACCAGGTACAAACATGTACCTGGGCGTTTCTCACCACCCCTACGACCTGGTCAATCCGAGCCAAGGTCCTAGTCTTTAAAGACGCCCTCAGGTTGTTCCCCTCCCGTTCCAATCCTTCGGAGAAACTAGTAGGGAGAGAAGACACGTTTGCATAATGCCATTCGCTCAGGAAAACTTTTGAAGATGCTCAATCACAGAAACACAAAAAAGTCCGGCGATGCTGAAAAACCTGCATGGCCATTGGCAAACTCCCTCAAAATTTGTCTGTCACGATTCATCCCGAGGATTATATCTGATGGTAGAATTTCGCCTAGAAAGTGACTAGATGGCGACTGGACAATACTCATTGCTGGAAGCTAGTATTGTGGAAGATCGGCAGAGTCGCCCTGGGACTTCAGAGTTGAGGTCTACCTTGTGACTCCATAACCCTGGCTCGCGAGGAAATGAATGTTAAGACTGCTCTCATGTTTTCAAGTGGCTGGACAGTGGGGTAAGTGTCTGGTAGCAGCATTTTCTGGCAAGGAACATTGCGAGTAATTTCCACTGACGATGACGTGGTGACAATAGTCGTGTAAATCGTAGTAAATCGTGTGTGCAAGCTTAAGAGTATTCGGTACGAGTCCCATAAAATCGGGGAACGCTGTAAAAACTATAGGCGGCCCACAGCAATATCCTTCCTTAAAAAAGTTGGTAAATCGACCTACACCCTTCTAGATGTTTTAATGTTACGATGCATCTAAATATTCCTTTGTTTTAAAAGACACCCGTTTTCCCGTTATTCGGTAAGGTTACAGCTGAAATTCCGCGAATGTGGCACCGTCTGCCTCACCCACACATCCGTCGCGGAGACAAGCTCGTTTGTATCTCCGCCGCAACTAACGTCTTCCCGCTGACTGATGACACCCCAATTTGTTGTCACGGATCTGGGGTGCACCAGACCCTTGGGGTCGTGTGTGCGAATTCTACAATTGCCTCTGGATATAAAGATTTGGTATACATATGTCACAAAACGTTTTCACTGGTTTTAAACTTCAGTTCGCACTGGGTGGCTGGAGCATATATTATTTGCGATTCGATTTTAAATTTATTTAATATGATTAATATAAACATACAGCTTTTTTAGTTAACGCGCTGTTGTGCTAGAATCTAGATAATAAAAGGAACAAGGACACAACAAGTACATTAAAATGATAATAGTTATAAAACCAAAAAACAATTAATTAATACCTACGTATACAATACAGTGAAAAAATTAAACGCTTACCTGTCCCAGCCAGGAATCGAACCTGAATCTTCCGCAATCCGGGCGGCTGCACTGACTGCTATGCTACCAGGAAGGCTGACGTAAGCGCTGAATTTTGTCACTGCTTTTTAATTTAAATTTTAGGTTGGTGGCACGACCATTACGGCCGTGCCACTTCAGATCAGATCTACATTGCCATCGGTTGCAATGACCGTTAGATAGATGGCACTCTGCTGCTATAAAAGCATTCAAAAAATTAAAAAGCAGTGATAAAAATCAGCGCTTACGTCAGCCTGCCCGGTAGCATAGCGGTCAGTGCGGCCGCACTTAATAATAATTAGCACTTAAAATAAAAATGTAAAATTAGAATACCCTATATTGTTTTAATAGAATCGCATCTTTAATAGAATTTAGAACTTTGGTCTCATAGCCTGATATCCGGGGTACGATTCCCAGCGGGGGTTACATGTTTATTCTCTCTTGGTTGACGGTAAAGCTTGATTTGAATCTTACTAACTGTAACTAGCTACCATTTAATAATTTGTGAAGCGAAAATCAAACATATATTAATTTATATTTTTAATATAAATAAAATAAATCATCAGTTAAAGTAATTATATAAAATATTTACCACTAATTTCGTAAAAGTAGTTAATTGTGTCTGTGCTTTGGAAGGCACGTAAAGCCGTTGGTCCCGGCTGCATTAGCAGTCGTTCACAACCACCAATCCGCACTGAGCCCGCGTGGTGGTTTATGGCCCGTTCTTACTATCCATTCATAGGGAAGGCTCGTGTCCCAACAGTGGGGACATAACATACATAGCTGATGATGATGATGATGATGATGATGATGAGTTAATTGTAATTACAAGTATACCACCATCCACTACCGAAAACAGACTCGTTTTGATCAGCCTTTAATAAGTTTAAATTAAGTGAACTGAATTACAGTGTAACACAAATAATTAATAACCACTAATGACGAGTAAATAGCTCGTTATTAAAATTATTTGTGTTGTATTAGAGTATCCAATATTTTCGATGATAACGACATATAACTATTATAAATAATATTGTTAATTGACAAGTACTGTATACATTTGAAATTACTATTATTAATTAGTCTAACGACTTAACCAACGTAATAATAGCCTGTTGTGAATTAAGACTCCCCAGTCTTAATGCCGTGGTCTAATCAGTATTAAGACTGGGGTCTGTGCCGTTGTCTAATCAGTATTAAGACGGGTCTGTGCCGTGGTCTGTGCCGTGGCCTGATCAGTATTAAGACTGGGGTCTATGCCGTGGTCTAATCAGTATTAAGACTGGGGTCTGTGCCGTGGTCTAATCAGTATTAAGACAGGGGTCTATGCCGTAGTCTAATCAGTATTAAGACTGGGGTCTGTGCCGTGGTTTAATCAGTATTAAGACTGGGGTCTGTGGCGTGGTCTAATCAGTACTAAGACTGGGGTCTGTGCCGTGGTCTAATCAGTATTAAGATTGGGGTCTGTGGCGTGGTCTAATCAGTATTAAGACTGGGGTCTTTGCCGTGGTCTAATCAGTATTAAGACTGGGGTCTGTGCCGTGGTCTAATCAATATTTAGACTGGAGTCTGTCCCGTGGTCTAATCAGTATTAAGACTGGGTCTGTGCCGTGGTCTAATCAGTATTAATACTGGGGTCTGTGCGGTGGTCTGATCAGTAACACACATAGGTATTATAACCATAATTTAAATATCTAAAATAAAACTAGTCTAATCATATCACTAAAGTAAATAAAGGTACATCAATGTGGTTACTTTACTTCTAATTTTGACTTCACTTAACTTAGACATCCAGATTTAGCCCTGGATTGTTTTCTGCGGTGACCTAGTCAAAGTTACTTAGATAATGACGTTAAAAACATATATTTTAAGTAAATTCTAATGTAATTTGTTCTTTGTAATTTGTTCGCAACAAAATTTGCGTTAAAAAATTATTTGAACATTTATAAATAGCTTGCTTACTTCTTAACTGATCTTTAATATTTGTAAAAATATTATGATCAGATGTTAGTGACGGTAGTTGTTGACATTGAATGGGCGCCTTTAGCTTTCAAAGTAAAAAGTGTTGAATAATTTGGCGGGCTGGTTAGAACCACGATAGCTCAATTGGAAGAGCACCTGACCCGGAATGTCAGAAGGGTGCAGGTTCAAATCCTGCTTGTGGAAATTTTTCAACATTTGTGTTTTTGTAAATTCTAAAGTTTAAGTTGTTATTGATTACATTACCTAACTATCGTAAGTATCCATATTTTATTTTAATTTTTATTTTATTGAAAAATAAAAATAAAATATCGTCGTCATCGCTATCATCATAGCCGCCAAAAGATGTACACTGTTGGACAAAGGCCTCCCCCAAGGATCTCCACAACGACCGGTTTTGTGCTGCTTGGAGCGGCTACCCGCGAACTTCACCAGATCGTTGAGCCACCTTGTTGAAGGCCTGGCTATGCCGTGATGATTTTACCATAACCATTTAAGCGTAATCGCAAACATTGATCAAACTATTACTAGATACTACTAGATTATCAGAGGACTTCTAATCAGATCGAGTATTATAGGCCTTCGGCGAGCAGCAGGACCGTGTAAATACGCTAACACGTTACCTTTTTCATAGATTCTTTTATTAAAGTATTCTCCTCAATTCAGATTTCACTCCTCAGAACAACCCAAAACAAGTCCCAAACTTAGCCAACTTTTTCACTCAGACATGGCTATTTCAAATCTAAAGGAACAAGGTTGGGCCAGGCATCGCTAAAAATATTATCCAAGTAAAAAATGCCGGCAGGTAAGCCGCCGCATTAAGGTGTTAATTCACTGGAGACTTTCCCTCAAGGACTGAATAATTTTCTGACCGACTGAGGAGGATTACGACTTGTGATGGAAATGAGGGAAAATCCAAATTTAATATTACCACGCCACCGCCGACGACCGTTCGACCGGTGTTTACGGAGACTGGTGTATTTCTATCGCGATCTGGTGGAAGTGTTTGGATTAGGCCGTATTACTTTTCTGTTATACCTCTGTATTATCAGAATAAGGTCTCTAGCTTTTGTTTTCCTTTGCTTGTGTTATCTTTTCATAATTGTACATTCTGATACCCCGTAAAAATCTAAATAACACGCGAAGCGCATGTAATAACATACTCACAATACCCAGATATGTTAACTCGTATGGAAAGAATCGCCTTGAATATATTGTTCCAAAATAAATTAATTCACTAACAAAATCACTTAGAGATATTTTTAATAATAATAATTTTTAAAATTAAAATATTTATAAAAATACAGCAAAAAATTACATGCCTAAAAAAAATCCAAATGTTGAAAAAATTTCCACGAGCAGGATTTGAACCTGCACATCCGGGTCTGGGATCCGGGTAGCAGCAGCTAATAATTTAGGCGGGCTGGTTAGAACCACGATAGCTCAATTGGAAGAGCACCTAACCCGGAATGTCAGAGGGGTGCAGGTTCAAATCCTGCTCGTGAAAATTTTTTCAACATTTGAGCCAGGAATCCAACCTGGGTCTTCCGCAATCCGGGCGGCTGCACTAACCATTAATCCTACTGAATTTTTTCACTGTTTTGATTTGTGACTGCTTTTTAGCGGCAGCTGTGCCATCTATACAACGGCTATTGCAACCGATGGCTATGCAGATTCATCTTACCTTTCATCTTATCTAACTAATATTGTAAAAACTCATGTATACTTATGGAGAGCAAAAAATGATTGAATTGAATTGAATTGAATCTTTTCTTCAGTCAAAAATCAAAGCAGTAAAAAAATTCAGTGCTCACGTCAGCCTTCCCTTGTGAGATCTTTACAATAATTGTACTTTGATTTTAATTACGAAATAGACCGTTAATTGTATACCAGTGCTTAATTATTTCTCCCCGTTAACCCACGTCACGCCCATTCATAGCAAAGATGGAAGAACTTATCAATATGACCCGTGTACATACATATTAGTATCTTACACACTTCAAAGTATTATTGTCATTGTAATTGAATAATTGGAAGGCACTAAGCCGCGTCCAATAATGTGTATTAAGACAAATCAAGGTACGCGGAAAAACCAAAATTAGTATATGCTGTACATTTTTGGAAAACATAGTTATGTAATGCTTTTTATAAATAAAAAAAAAAAATGTGACATTTTTTAACGTTTGAGGTGTAGCAAGGGAATGTTGCTTTTGTTTCAAGCCCTCATTTTGCATGTCTTTGCAACAATGCACGCTCTTTCGATGGAAGCGCACTTCACCGATGATTTCATCAAAGAAAATGTCTTCATTATATCTTATAGTGCCACGGTTGCTGTGTAAACAGTTTTCCAGACAGCTCTTAATGCTAATGTTTGGGCCTGCGTACTGCATACATATGTACCGGTTTACTGTTTGAATTTTAGTCAACCCTATTCATAGCATAGTGGACGACTTAGACTTAACTTAACTAGACGCTTAACTTACAAAAAATATCGAGTAGTGAAAAAGAACACATTTTATACAAAAAAATTTTAAGTAATTCCACAAAAAACTTTTCCAAGTAATGTTCAAACATTAACTTAAGTATCAATTTCTTACTAATATAATATCTATCAACTTACTATCGGATTTTGCTTTAAAGAAATCACGGCTGTTCCAAAAACGAAAATTAACTTTAGCTCGACATACTTACCAAAAAAAAAAAGTTTTGCAATTATAAAATAGGGATACATATTGTATGAATAATCTTACGTATATTAGTATTACTAGTATACTCGTTGTTAGTGACCTCGACGCCATATTTAACCCTATACTTGGCAGAGCTTTTTCTGTGGAAAAGTTTTTGTTAAACTAGTCGACTATATATCGTCATCATCATCATCATCTCAGCCAAAAGACGTCCACTGCTGGACAAAGGCCTCCCCACATGAGGGGATTTGCCATAATCGCCACGCTTGGCAGGCGGGTTGGCGATCGCAGTATGTGGAGAGTTAACTTCAGAGAGACGCTGCTGCCCATCCTCTGGCATCCACTAAATATCGTATTTATGCCCAATTAATGGCCCTAAATCCCGTATCAAAACACAATGGCCCAACTCAGCAACTCATTCTCACAAAGGCCAAACGACGCAGAACTCGAAACAAAGGAAGAGAGAGAAAAAACTAAAACTGTGTAATGGAATAATCCCCGGGCTTACGGGTGCGCTGTAAAAAAAACTTTTACTGCCCCTAGGACACTTTCTGCTGACCGGTCGGTCGCGTTGCGTGAAATCGTAAAAAGTGTAACAACCGAACTCGGGGTGGGAACGGCTAGGATTTCGATGCATGATTTTTTTCAAACGTATCATCCAAGTTTTCATTAGTACATAGCTTACCTCCTTTAGACTATTGGTTATAACACCGGTTTCAGCTAGTTGCTAGCTACATTATATAATTAGTTTTTTTGCAATTACACAACAAAAAGAAACATAACTTAACTTAAAAAAAAAACAGAAAAATAATTAGAAAATTAAAAAGTCATCATCATCATCAATCAGCTCATTTTATGTTCCCACTGCTGGGGCACGAGCCTTCCCTGTGGATGGATAGAGAGAACGGGACATAAATCACCACGCGGACCCAGTGCGGATTGGTGGTTGTTAACGACTGCTAATGCAGCCGGGACCAACGGCTTTACGTGCCTTCCGAAGCACGGAGGAGCTCGAGATGATACATTTTTGGTCACACATCCGATGACCGGCCTTTGCGAAAGTTGCTTAATCTCAGCACTCGCAGTTAACCACTGCGCCATCGAGCTACTCGATTAAAAAGTAAAGACCTATAAATAAAAGATGTCCTCCAGCTGTGGGCTCATGGGAACGGTCCCAGAATGCTGGCAACATTGTCCCTTTGGATTGCCAAGCTAATACGCTGGCAGAGGTATTTGTTTTTAATTTTCTAATTACAATAACATAGTAACCTCTTTATATTTTAAGCATGTTGCTCAACATTGCTAAACACAACTCTACTAACATTGATGTTACCAGACTTAGTTATCGTGGTAGCCTTTGTACTTATCTAAACTTCGATAACATGTTAAAAAAAATGAATCAAAATTCTAGCCGGCGTTTTTAACTTATTATTAAAAAAAAACTTAGGATCCAATTTAGAATAGAAATCACAAAAACAAGTTATGTCCGTTTTTCGAGGCAAAAATCTACTGTGCCGGTAAACGCGATATGAATGTAAAATAAACGCGAGCAAATTCGTAAAGAGTGTTTTATCTCAAAATAAACTTTAAAAAAATAACATAGCTCGCTACTACACAATCAACGAGTCACATCGGAACCGAGGATTTCATTACCGTTTACGGGTCTCTAAAAATTATACGATCCGTCATTATTCGCGAACCGTTAAACCCGCGCGATTTTCATTACTATAAGTTTTTTTTTTCAATTTCGATTTTATTGCTTACGTATCGCTCGCGTGACGTTACACTTTAATGGCCGCGGCGAATTAATGATGCTACGATCCTATTCGCGAAGTCGATGCTCCTTTACGAGCGAAAGAAAATTCTTCTGTATGCAGTTAAAGTTGATAGCTTTTGCTTCAATATCTTAAGCTGTATTGGACAAAAAAACAGAAACTCTGCGCTCGAAGGACCAATTCTTAAAAATTTGCTAAATGATTTAAAATTAATTTATTCAGTTTAACCCTACTGTCACAAAGCGGGTGAATTCACCCTCAGAGCAATTCCGTCAAACACCAACCAGGCGTAAACGCCCAGAGCACCACGCGACTTAAAAAACTTTAATAATGTTTATTTAGAGCCTACTTTTGTATGAAGAAGTTTAACTATAGACAAACTAGAATAAATTTGCTACACTCTCGACTCTCACTAGGAGTCTAACAACTTTATTCTCTGCGCGTTTTAATTTTTTTTTTTATTTCAATTTTTTTTTTGCGAATTACGTCATCGGCGCAGGTGCTGTCACTTGCTTTTGGCCTTGTGACAGCAGGGTTAAGTTACCAATTGGTTTAAGACAATAACTGAGATTATTTAATAACCTATAGTAACTAAAACTAATACAAAACTAAAATATGGCGTCAAAAAATTCCTCCGCGTCGCAGTCGACTGGTAAAGTACCCAAGAGACTGGCGGCATTGCCACGTTGAATGGCAATGCTTAGTCTCTGGCCAAGGAAAAAGCCAGCCTTTGGGTCATGGGAAGTGTCAACCAGCCGTTTGGAGATGTCATTAAATAAAACATGAGCATTCGGTCCCCACGGCCCGAGGGTTTCAACCCCAAACGGCTCGAAAATATAATTACCGATAAGGTTATTATGCTTTCGCCGCTTGACGTTTTCTGTAGCCGCAGCAGCAGCACCAGCACAGCACTCTGTGAAAATTAGCTATTAGTTACCAATTAGCTCTTAGAATGTCAATATGCCATCGGTTAATAAGTCTTCACAGGGCAGGAGACCTTTTACTGAGAAGAACCGGCAAGTAATTCAGTAAGGGTATTTCTTTACTGCCTTTATTTTAGGTACACTGTAAAAATATTGGAAAATGCTTAATGATGGTGGTGGCAGTGAACTATTACTATTAAAGTAACTTTAATTGAACTATAGGCCGAATACAATGTGTCCAATAATATAACTGCATTTTATTGTAATTGTCAATATTAGTTCGCATTTTCAAACAAGATGGCGTTGATTAATCCCTTCCTTTTCAAATCCTGCTCGTGGAATTTTTGTGTTTTTATAATTTGTTCGCAACAAAATTTTCGTTAAAAATTATTTGAACATTTTAATTTTTTTCCTGTAAATTCCTTGCATTTTGCTATTATCTCGTGTCTGCGTTCATAATAAGTTCATAATAATTTATTTTTTTCTTCCTTCCTTTATAAATGCTCATAACTTTGATGTACTTGCTTAACAAGCACAATCATAAACAAACTCACCTAGCTAACGTACTTCTTACTGATAGTGTTGTCATTACCAAAAAAACAAGCTAAACAATTACTTAGAATCCCTTACATACACACTGCCTTTTATTCTGAGCGGTATAAAAGTAAAGGCCTAACAAAATTCCCGACAAAAGCCTAAGCCTACAAAATTCACAAAGGGTCCGGAGTGCCCCACTAGCGCCGCATAACCGGTTAACCGTATCGCCCTTTCTTAAGGGCAAGTGCGTCACTTCTTGGCGAGAAAATTAAGAATAGTATTGTCAGTTTTCGGGAGCTCGATGGCGCAGTAGTTAACGCCCAGTCTGCGAATGCTGATGTTAAGCAACTTTCTTAAAGGATCGGATGGGTGACCAAAAACTTATCATCTCTAGCTCCTCCGTGCTTCGGAAGGCACGTAAAGCCGTTGGTCCCGGCTGCATTAGCAGTCGTTAACAACCACCGTACCGCACTGGGCCTGTGTGGTGGTTTATAGTCCGCTCTCCCTATCCATCCACAGGGAAGGCTCGTGCCCAGCAGTGGGGACATAAAAAGAGCTGGTGATGTGAAATTTTTGTGTCCTTTCAAACTATGCTAAATAAATTAATTGTTGGATTATTACCTTCCGAAAGTATTCGTAAAGTGTGCATGAGTGGTGGAAAACGAAGAAAGAGCTTAACCCCTTTTCAAATTCTCCCAAGAAGTATGCGTGGGATCTCAGTTAAATCCCACATATACTGATGGTCAAGGGATTGGGGGGAATATCATTTATCAATGGAAATGAAAGGGCTTTAGGGACCAGGTATTCAAATAGACGACATACTAACTTTATTTATGTTGTAAAATAAAATGTAAATAAATCGTTACTTCTATTAAAACTGTGGAGATTCTTGCGCCCATTCTTCTCCACAGCTAAAAAAAATAGACGTCCTTAATGGGTAGTAGGTAAAAGATATATAGTATCAAAAGCACTTTTCTTAAGTTTATTTGAAAAAACATTTTTGACTTTGACAATAGATTAATTAAGAAACAAGTTAATATTGACTAGTCATATTGTATTTAAGTAATTTTTTCTAGAAACTAGTTACATAGATCTGTCTAGTAGCTACGAAGTCTGCGCCTTAACCATATGCTACATTGTGATACATCATAAACAGAACTGGCGCACATAAAATAAGGCGCAGGTCGCGGGGGATCGCTGAATTTTATGTCTTAATAATGCGCAGGATTTATTATAGGTTCAAATTTAAGGCTTTGTCGAATACAGCGATCGTACCTCACTCATAGCTTGGAGGATGCGATGATACATTATTATGTGATACAGAGAAAATGTTGTAAATCTTTTTTCTAACACTTTTAAAAAGATTTTCTACTTTCAATGTTTCAAGTTGAGATTGTCGAATTTTTTTTTTCTTTTGCAACTTTTTTTAATGATTTGTTTAAGGAACATGGAACTATTTTAAGTTTGTAATCACCCTTGACTAGAATAGTCAAACTGTATAATGATATCTCTAGATTTCTAGATATTTGACTTGAATATTTTTAAGGATAGTTTATGTAAGTCAAAAACTAATATTTTGATTCATCTAACCATTTTAATAAAATATATTTTTTTAAATATTTTCTATTATATTTGATTAATTTGACGACCTCGGTTGTACGCCAGACTCTGGGCGGCGCTAACTCTGAGTTCCCGGGTTCGATTACCGGTCGAGTCAATGTCGAAAACAAACTTTTCGATATTGTGTCGGGTCTGGATGGTTGTGGTACCGTCGTTGTTTCTGATTCCCATAAAACGAGTGCTTTACCTTGGGATCAGAACAATGTATGTGACGTTGTCTAATATTTGTCTAATATTTTGTCTAATTTACACAGAATGTTCTTGTCTGGTGTTAGCTGTGACCTTTGACTCAATGAGCACAATGCGTGTTTGACATTTTTGAAGTGAAAACTTTATAGCGGCGTTGTGCACTTTTTGGAATGGGTAAAAAATGTTAAACTCGCGTCAAGACACGTGACCGTCAGGACACGTGACCGTCAGGACACGTGACCTGATCGAAAATTCGTAAGACGGATGGAGAGTAGAGAAATGGGTAAAAAATGTTAAACTTGCGTCAGGACACGTGACCTGATCGAAAATTCGTAAGACGGATGGAGAGTAGACAGCTGGTGCGGCGTAATATAAATTTTTAATATAACTTAATATAACTTTTTAATGTAATATAAATTGACATGTTTGTGTACGATAGCCCAATAAATAAATATTGTATTCTACCACATAAATGAGAGTACTTTTATACTGATAATTAAAGCAATTCGTGCAAAATTATTCCTTAACCATTCCAAAATATCAAAAATGCACAACGTTAATATTCAAGTTTTCACTTCTGCCGGCACTCCCAGAGTGCAACCCGTCGTTTTTTTTTGTATTTTGCTGTATTTTTGTGTATCATCTGTTGGCGATCCCGCGTGCACGCCCACATCTACTCTCACCTTGCCAGCCATCTTGCGGAGACCGTCGCTCCAACTAGTCTGAGGTTACTCACAAAGTTCTTTCTTAACCCTCACATATCGTTCCCCATTATATGGTACACGAACGCCCCTAACACAATTTGTATGATGAAAGCACTTTGCCGATAGCGTACGGTTTACGGCCACTCTTGTTCCGACACCGAAACGGCTTGCACCGGGGGCAATGAAAACTGCAATAAAACCAGCTTTAGATGTTTTAATAAGAATAAAACGGGAAGAAATTGGCTGTCCCCTATTTATACCTACTAGTGGTCGCCCAGTGGTCGAAATTCGACCGTAATTTTATTAAGAAGCAATGAAAAATTAAAAAAGATAGAATGTGAGTTTGGATTGGCATTGACAGATGTCGGCACAGAAGACAACTACTGATGTCGGCCGCATTAAAGATAAACAATACGTGTGTGTCAAATACATGGTAGTGTGTGTAATGTTGTTTTTGTTGATTTAATGTATTTTTATGTATAATTTAAAAAAAAATAACATTCGGATAACCTTCTCTATATAAACTATAAGTGTGCGAAATTTCATACTCCTCCGTTCGCGTATTTTTCGTAAAAATGGGTACAAGTTTTTGCTTCACGTATTAATACATAGATTTATACAACTCGGTGGCCGAGTGGCGCTTATACAAGCTCAATCATCAAGCATCAATTGTAGTGATGACTTGATTTCAATAATGCCTTTGCCCAGCAGTGGGACAGTATATAGGATACTAGCTTTTGTTCGCGACTTTGCTCACATGGTAAAAGTGTCTATAGGTAAGGATAATCCTGACACACTTGATAATTTCTAACCAGGCCAAATACCGAAAGATTTAACTTAAAACCAAAAATGCTAAGACACGTCAATCTTTATTTTTATTGAAAATTCTAAAGATCGATTAAATTATTAATTTTTATACTTACTTACTTTAAAAATATAGATTTGCCCAAAAAAAACTGTCTTTTCTTTTTTACTCCTTAAAAGAAAAATAAACCAAATTCCTGAGACACGTCACGTACTTAAAAACTGACGGACTTTCATACAAACTTTCACCCCCTATTTGACCCCCTTAGGGTATGATTTCCGTAAAATTCTTTCTTAGTGGTTGGTTACGTCACTCAATTAACCTACAATGCAAATTTCATCTAATTAGATTCAGCGGTTTCGGCTCGGTGATGATGAATCAGTCAGGACAAGTCATTATAATGTATATAGATTTACTTTACTTACTATTTATAGTTGCGTTACGTGAAACGGAGATGCTCGATGGCGCATCGGTTGACGCTCTTTGTGATCTAAGGTTAAGCAACTTTCTGAAAGGCCGGTCATCGGATGGGTGCCCAAATCATCTCGAACTCCTCCGTGCTTCGGAACCACGTAAAGCCGTTAATCTCGGCGGTATTAGCAGTCGTTGACAACTACCAATCTGCACTGGGCCCGCGTGGTGGTTTATAACCCATTCTTCCTGTGTTGTTCTATTCATAGGGAAGGCTCGTGCTCCAGCCAGTGGGGAGATAAAATGAGAAGGTAATGTGAATCTGAAAATCGTCTTCATATCCACTTCTATGGTGGAGTGGAGTCAAAGTATGTAAATTACTTTTGTTGTCACAGGCTTTTACGCTTACGACATCGGCCAAGTGCGAGTCGGACTCGCGCACGAAGGGTTCCGTACCATTATCTATAAAAATGTTTCAAGTTTCTACCTTTTATCGATATTAAGATCAAGAAAAATTAAAAAAAAAATCACGTTTGTTTTAATTTATTTTAATTATTTGTTTTTAAAGTGAATAATATAACTCAATATTCTGTTAATATTTCAAGCGTCTACCTGTTGCCGTTATCAATATCGAACAAAAAAATCACGTTTGTTGTATGGAAGCCCTCCTTAAATATTTGTTTTATTTTAATTAAATTTTTTTATTTTAAAAATGAATATACCTATAGCTAATTATTCTTTAAATAGTTCAAGCGTCTACCTGTTGCCGTAATCAATATTGAGCAAAAAAGAGGAAAAAACACGTTTGTTGTATGGGAGACTCCTTAAATATTTATTTTATACAATATATTACAACAGAAATACATAATCTGTGAAAATTTCAACTGTCTAACTATCACGGTTCATGAGATACAGCCTGGTGACAGACAGACAGACAGACAGACAGACAGACAGACAGACAGACAGACAGACAGACAGACAGACAGACAGACAGACAGACAGACAGACAGACAGACAGACAGACAGACAGACAGACAGACGGACGGACGGACGGACGGACGGACGGACGGACGGACGGACGGACGGACGGACGGACGGACGGCGGAGGTCCCGTTTTACCCTTTGGGTACGGAACCCTAAAAAAGTAGTGTTGAGGTTAACTTCAAACGCCATTAATGTCAGTGAAAGTCAATGTAGAAATATCCAACATTCGTTATCCCCTTATTGCATTACTGTCTCATAAGCACACATCTGTAACATCGGAGGAAGAGAATTATTTTTCGTACCCAGCCTATTGTTAAGCCAAAATAGTTTCGATTACATTTTTCCTCAATATATCATTTGGAGGAGATAAAAAGGACATAAAATATCTTGGCGCGGAGATCTTGCCCTCCCCCCCACACTGTCGACCGGAGAGAAGCGGTGACGTCATCAATCATAATTCGCAACCGGAAGTGGGCGTGCCGCCATTAAGATAATGTCACTAGCCGTTACAATGAAATATTGGCGTTTGAAACGATAAAAGCAGCCTGGAGTTGTTATTAGCAGTCATCCCCAATTGATATTTTCGGGCTCACAGATTTGTTACCGCGTAACAATTTTGTTCTTTCAATATTTCTGCAAACTTTCATTCCACACCACAGCTAGGGTTGGCTGGAAGAGATTTCTTCTAGAGATAAACTCACCTTTGTATATGTCTTGAATACCGTCTGTTTTAATGTGTTTTATATGTGCAATAAAGGATATTTCCCTTCCCTGTAAGTCCCTATAATTTACTTCTCAATAAAAGAATAGTAAAGAAAACATTTATTAGTGACACAACACACATCACTACATCAAAAATTCTAAAAATATGTAAGTGGCACTAACAGGTGCCCGCTCAGCATGATGTCAGGCCTCCTAGTTTATAGGAAAACCCGACGCTGGTCTTCCGCGCGAACACCTTAGTGTGGAAGGGAGTAATACACGTTCACGTTTTGAAAACTCAGCATTTGATAACTCTATTTTAACCCCTCAAGCGTCGAGCGACTACCAGGTGGCCGATAACAATTATTAAAATTCTATTGTGTCTGGTATTCGCTTATCTTATACTCTTACTCTATTTGGCTGATTAAGCATAATCATAATAAATTATACATACATACATACATACATACACAACTATACATACATACATACATACATACATACATACATACATACATACATACATACATACATACATACATAATGACCTTCTCTCAAAAAGGGGTAGACTGAGCATTCGATTATATTATTATGTTTATTTTTATTTTTTATTAGCGGCCGCCCGCAGTTTCACCCACGTGGTTTCCGTTCCTGTGGGAATATCGGGATAAAAAGTATCATATGTGTTAATCCAGGTTATAAACTATCTGTGTGCCGAATTTCATCTAAATCCATCCACCCTTTGCGGGAAGAAGCAACAAATATACACACACACAAACTTTCGCATTTATAATATTAGTATGATATAGTGTGATTGAAAACGCAGTGTGGGCAGGCCTTTAACAAGGTGGACCGACGATCTGGTGAAGGTTATGGGTAACCGCTGGATGCGAGCAGCACAAAACCGGTCGTTGTGGAGATCGTAGTGGAAGGTCTTGTCCAGCAGTGGACGTCTTTTAGCTGAGATGATGATGATGATAATGATGATGATTAAGTACCTATGGTTCATGCATGTAGTATGCTAAATGTAAACCTTTTTTGTAGATTATAAACGAAAGCGTCTCTTATTAACTCAGTCGTATTTCCTCGTCCGTCGCAAAAGAGCTGGTAAAAACCCGGTCAAATTCAGTGACCCAACAATTGGGCAATGGGCACAAACAAAAAGCGGGCACTTTAAATCGTAAATAAACCGCACAAAGGCATACCTTCTCTGAACGGAGAAGGATAAATCGCGAAGCCAATCAGACCCGCCCGCTAAAGCATTGTAAGCGCATTTTTCCCAACCCCCCCTCCTTCTGCGGCACTAATATGACAAAACCAAGCGGTGTCGACACGGAGGGGCAATTTTTAAGGATTCCGCGCTTCGGGCGAGCACTTATCATGGCGGGCGGGAGATTAACCTGCGCCTGTGGGGCCACTGAGCGAGCTGTCTTTGATGTCTTGACGTGACGTGTCCTGACGTGGTCTGTCGAAATGGACAGTATTTAGTGACGTGTGTCTTTAACGTTACGTCACTTTCACGCAGCTGAATGTGACGTGAACGTGATAGTGTTTAGTGACTTAAGGCGAAGGGTTAGGCACACTAGCGCCACCATTTGATAATTTGACAATTACTAACGGACCGGATCTTTTTTCAAACATTGCGTACCGTCCGATAACAGGAAAGCATCTATAGTATTTATTTAATAATTGTGCACTCCTTTTTGTTGCGTGGTTTATTCACAAAACGGATTATCGCATTTATTCACAAACAATGGTCACTTTTGGTGCTAGCGAATGAATACAAAAACAAACCTAAAAGTAGTGCACAATTATTAAATAATAGATGTTTGCCTAGTGTCGGAAGGTCTGCAATGTTTGAAAAAAATCCAGTTTAGGAATTATCAAATTAAATCCATTAGCGGCGCTAGTGTGCCTTACCCTTCGCCTTAAGTAAGTGAGCTTTAAGTGACGTGATGTGTTGAGAAGGCAATGCAGTTTGTCATGCTGATAATCCGTGAACTTTATTCCTTTTTATTATTGTACCATTGCACAGTATCATATATCATGAACCATTCGCGTTTCACTGCAATTTAGGCAGTTATTCATTTATTATTATTTTTTTAATTTACCAAAAATACGTTCCACAAACTAAGACACTACAAAATACGAGCTACAATTAATTAATACCGCACTGCATTTAAGCGGCGGGCGGTAAACTAAAAACAACGCTTGAACAAACGCATTGTCATCTCCCAATTTACGGGCACAAAGCAAGGTAATAAATTAAAAGAAATCGCGCAAAAACGAACCGCCCGCTTCGTGGCCCGACGAAATAAATAAGCACTTCATCCGTGGATTATCTCTTTAAGAATTACGTGTGTGCGCCCCGGCTTTAAGGTGGTTTTTTAAGCAAATATAACACTGAGTTTTGTCCAAATCCTTTCGACTTAAGTACGGCAAGTCTTCTTTGTCTGCCTTAATCCGAAATAACTTTTTCTTTGCTACAATTTTTGTTCGTCTCAATTGGTAAACAGGTTTATAGATGCTTGCAATACCATAGGTACGTACGTGTTGTTTTTTAAAGTTTACGTGAACACTATAGTTACATTGAAATGAAACACTCTTTACCAGTCTACTTGCGTTTGATTGAAACATTAATTCTCATCAATCACAAGATTTATGTATATTGTTGTCACATTATGATAGTGAATTGTATGAGAAAAATACAGTTATTTTGTATTATATGTTATTTTTATTATTTATTTTATTTGAGGTTGATCAGCTATCATCAGAGAGCGCATCGCTTTCCTAATCCACCGTGTGCGTGGCAGCTCCAATAGCCTCCTGACGACGAACGACGGTCGCGGCGAGGCTGGACGTGGACAGTGCGATTATGCAACACTGGGCCGGCGTCATAAGTTACAATCATTTTATTACACATTTTATTAGCTACTAACATAGAATTAAGTAGATTGCTACTGATTTTACTATTATAGTAATTTGCACATATGTAAAATCATTAAGGAGGAGCGGGGCTTCTCAAAACAGGCCTTAAAGCTTAAAGAGAAGCTCCAACTCATTGTTTGTAACGTTAAAAATTGTTAATGGAAATAAACAAATTTATTATTATTATTATACTAACACTATGGATGCAAATTCGAAATAAATAAATTTTATTTATTTATTTATTTATTTTAATCGACGCGTAAAAAACCCTTGTAGGTCACAGGGAGACTATGATCGTCTCATAATTAATTTATAACACTTTTGAAGAGGAGGGGGAAGGAAAACAACACTCATTTGAGGAGCTCAATAGCGCAAAGGTGAACGCGCCCAGTCTGTAATTGGAAAGATTAAGCGACTTTCGTAAAGGCCGGTCACCGTAGGGGTGACCAAAAATGACTCGAGCTCCTGCGTGCTTCAGAAGGCACGCAAGACCGTTGATCCCGGTTGTATCCTCCGGTAGTCACTACCGCACTGGGGTCTCGTGTTGGTTTATGGCCCATTCTCCTTACAGGGTCTCCCTCCATTAGGGTAGACTCATGCCCCAGCAGTGGTGATGAAAATTAAGCTGGTGATGATCCAAAAACACTTTCATGTTCTTTATCCTGTCGTTGTGTAAGACTCCGAAACATTGCGCTAATGAGGTTCGTGTTCTCGATTTTACGGTAACCTTGAAGTTTCCTGTTCGACTTACCTGTGTCTCATGTATCAAAAGTTAGGAATAACAAGCCTGGGGCTATTTCTCTTCAGGTTCGCTTTAATTTATTAACGTTATAATGTATTGGTATAACGGAATTCATATTAGAGGCATGTAAAAGTCTACTGCTGGGCTTTTATGAAACAATTTATACACACACCGGCATATTTAGCGGAACATAAAAAAAAGGTTTGATATCAGTAATATATAAGGTTGCTGGCTGGTTTATACGTCATTTAATTTAAAAAGAAATAATTTCAAATTAAGAAAACAACTGAACATCACATTTTATGCAATTGTTTTAATTTTATTCAAATACACCTTATCTGGAGCGAACTTCGAGTATTTCTTCCTTCTGAGTTTGATTTAAAATTTAATTGAAATACTGTTTTTTGTTAGTTTTTTTTTTGATCGCGTATCTTTTTGGAGTTAAGGACTGAATTATGCCTGACTTAGCCCCAACGGAGATTGCCAGGGCACTCGAAATGCGAAGAAATGGTCAAACTTACAGAGTGATATCCAGAGATCTTCGTCGACCAGTTTCAACGATCCATCGCAGTATCCAACGGTTCAGGGAGACCGGTACTTATGTGAGAAGAGCAGGACAAGGCAGAAAAAGACGCACTTCGAGTAGGGATGATCGTTTCATTTGGCTTCGTGTACGTAGGAACCCCCGTTTGACGGCCGTCCAAGCCCGACATGAGTTAGAAGCAGTGCGGGGTATAACCGTAAGTGAGCGTACGGTACGTAGAAGGTTCGAAGAAGCTGGTTTGGGTTCATTTGTGCCCGCCAAGGCTCCAAGGCTCGAGGTAAATCATCGTAGAAACAGGTTAACTTTTGCTCAGGAACATCGACTTTGGAACGCGGACCAATGGAGTAAGGTATTGTTTAGTGATGAGTGCAGAATTCTCTTAAATCAAATTGACGGCAGGCAAAGAATATACAGACGCAAAGGAGAACGATACATTCAGACAAATTTTGAAACTACAGTTGCATACGGTGGTGGATCAATAATGGTTTGGGCGGGCATTTGTTTGGGAGCTCGCACAGACTTGGTAGTGATTGACAGAGGGAGTCTGACTGCAGACCGCTATATCAGAGAAGTTTTAGAAGAAAATGTCGTACCGTTTGCCCCATATATCGGTGACGATTTTGTTTTTATGCAGGATAATGCTCGGCCGCATACCGCTCGGGTAACTCAAGCATATCTTAATGATATGAATATCACTGTTATGGAGTGGCCGGCGAGATCACCGGATATGAACCCAATAGAGCACGTTTGGGACTTGCTGAAAAGAAAAGTTAAGTCCAGAATTCCAGCTCCTGCCAACGTGGGTGAACTGCGAATCGCCGTAGTTGAGGAATGGCGGAGACTATCCCAGGAGACCATCGATAACATCATTCTCAGTATGCCTAGACGGGTAGAAACTTTAATAAGAGCACGTGGAGGAAATACGCGATATTAATAACCATTTTTCTAATTTAATTAATTATTATTTTAATATTAATTTTCACTTTTCCCGGTTACATGAAAAGTTCAAAAATGTACCATTTTTCACAAATAGCCTTTACTCGCAAAATCTGTTCTTAATGTGATCTCATTTTAATTAAAACAAATGAAACTTTAAATAACAAAAGAAGTGTAGTAAGTAGATTTTAAAATAAAACCATATTTTTTTAATTATGGACTTTTTTTTTGTGTTCCGCTAAATATGCCGGTGTGTGTATTAGTATATGGGTGTTCGATAGGAAAATACTAATAAATAGGCACTGGTTTGGTTGGCAAATTATGTAATTCAAGTCTAGCAAAACATATGACACATTACGACATAAGAAAAAATATTCCAAAAACAAATTATAATAAAAAGTATAAAACCATAAAGTTATCTAAAAAGGTATGTACGCAACAATGGGTATTGAGAGATAAAGAAATAAAGAGAGTATATTCTGCATCGCGGTATAGAGATTTTTAAGGTATAATATAATTATTGAAGCTAGAAAGTATAGGCGTTCAGAAAAAGTAGTATAACCACCGATATCGATATAAAAAAATGTTCAACAGTCAAGAACAAAGTACTTATTATTTTGCTAGTACATTCTAGAGTAGAGAAGAAGTTTCGGGTCAAGAAGTTCACCGGAAAAGGAGGTTTGTTAATATATATACACTTATTTATTGATTATCTTAATCACCGTCTTTTCTTTTCTTTTTTTTTCTTATCTTATAAACTGAAACATATAGTTATGACTTAGACACAGAACAATCTATAAACTAGGATCACGAACTTCCTTAAGAAATCTTTTTAGGGAGATTGGTGTCCTGACAGTTGCATCTCAATATATTTATAATTGTATAGTTTTTGTACGTTGCAATATTAACTCCTTCACTAAACATGGTGACGTACACAATTTCAATACTAGAAATAAGACAAAACTTGTAATGCCACTGTTCAGGTTACAAAAGGTTCTTGGTTCTTTCTTGGGGCAAGGTATACACTATTATAATAAAATACCAAGTACTGTACTAGATTTACCTTTAGATAAGTTTAAAAAACATGTGAAATCTTTATTACTCAAAAAAGGTTATTATACAGTAAAAGAATATTTAGATGATAAAACAGCTTGGTTATAATAAAAACACACTATACTCTATTTGAATCATCATAATAAAATTAATTTATATAATTTTTATACTGATATGATAGCCTTTATCAACAGTGTCCTACAGATAACAAACAGCGTTGCGTTAAATAGATCACTAAGTTTTTATTTAGAGTATCTTGAGTGTGTCATGCTCTCTTTACTGTCTCTGCGGTGGTGGCGTGTGCGTCGGGTCGTTACGTTCCCTAAAATATGGTTGAGCGAAGCGATGGCTGATTCATATGTCATACTCGTGAACGGGTGCCGCCTGTGGAGGCTGGTCTGCTCACGCATACTTATCTTATTTTTAGTATTATTCACTATAATTTGACTTTGTTTTTCTTAAACAATTTTTTTCCTTTTACGATAGTACTGTAGTGGTACTGTATGACATTGTGGAAATTGCAACTGTTACCTGATGGAAATTTGTTAACGTATATTTTTTTTTTTTTTTTTTTTTGTGTTTTTTCTTTTTTTACATGTTGTGGTTGTCTTCTATATTTTTTGTGTTTATTGTAATGGAAAGTGTCCTGCTATGATAGGGCATTTTCCAATATTTTTGACGCTGTAAGGGAGAAAAGAGCTGGACACTTGCTGAGTTTCTTGCCGGTTCTTCTCAGTACAAGATCTCCCGCCCAGAGTAGACTTACGAACCGATGGCATAGTGACATTCATAAGAGCTACTTGTAGCCTAAACTGAATAAATGTTTTTGAATTTTGAATTTTGAATTTTGAATTTTGAATTTTGACAAACAAATCATGATCATGGTTATGAAACGATAAAATTAATGTACAATTTAAAGACGATTATAAAAATAGCGGTCACGCGGTCGATCACCTACGCGTTGGACAGACGCCATCAAAGCAACAACACAGACCTCTATAGTTCAGAGTTCACGAGACGCTGAAGACCGCAACAAATGGAGGCGCATCGCGAGGGCTGTTTTAGCCAATGAAAATGCAACGTCATCAACCACGACCACTCTGTCAAGAGTGACCGACTAAGGAGGATAAAAATACAGTTTTACTACAAATTATATAACTATCAGTAGCAATAATCAGTAGCTAGGTTATTGGTAGAAAATCGTATCCACAACATAACTTTTCTCACACAAAAAATAATCACTATCAAACAGAAACCGTTCTTACTACGTCACAGCTTATCCTCCCAGCCGGTATAAATCAGCGACCCGTGGGCACCGGGTGAAATGTGGTATGCAAATCAGAGGCCCACTCCCTAATATCGGCAGATGAATTATTGTCAGGTTATCGGAGCCTCTGTAAAGGTGCCAGCCTACTGCGACGCACGCTGCACCGGCACGGCGCACATTTTAGCTGCTTGGATTGATAGACAGCGTGGGTTTACGTTTTATTTTTTTGGGAAACATACAATTACATAAATCTTACAAAAAATACAATTAGGAATAACATAAATCAGTAAAGTTTCCACATAAACCAACAATACACAATAGCAACTATAAACAACACAAGATATTATAATATAACGACTAAGTCGAAAGAATTTCTCTTTTTAATTATTTTTGAAAAGTTTGAGTTTTGAGTGTGGTTTCCACGTTTCCATTGTAGCATCATGCACATTATTAACAAACAAAACAACTTAGGCAATCGCAGTCCGTGCGCGTTCCTACACCAGCGTTCTCCACGAAACGATTAATTCTGTAAATTATTATGACTAAAATTATCAAAAGAGTTACATGAAAAAATTCAAACTATTAATACAAAGTTATTGTAATACAACTTTAATTATAGACGGCCTCATCATGCAACTAATACTTTTATTAACATTGTAAAATGGTACTTAAGGGGGTAGTTAACTATTAGGGTTGAAAATGAAACCGCTAGTAGCTTCCTTGATCTAATGTAGGTAACAACTTTATTGAGAAATGACATTGCATATCGTATATCTAAATGAAACAGCTGTTTCTATGCTTTGTATTGAACCTAAATATAATAAAGCAGAAGACATCTCACATACATTTTAGATCAATTATATTTTATACAAAGCGAGGCTAAGTTAACGTACGTAGCGTGACCATGCGTCGCAGTGGGACAGCGCCTTTACAGTTCGATTTGTTCGGGCCGTCTGCACAAGATTTATTTGTTCTCGAGACGTTTTTGGGGTTGAAAGTTTTCTTACTGTTTTTTTCTGGTACGAACGCTTATGTGGCAAATGGAGGCTTGCCCGGAATGTAGGTCGAATGTTAATGTGGACGGAATTGAAGTTGATGCTTCAAGTTATGTTAAGCTTGGTGTAGGTTAGGTTCGTTTAGATAATTTCGTCTTTATTTCGTCACACTACACACACACAATGACACTGAAAATAAACATAATTACAGGGCACAATTTAGGGCCCCGCAGTATATCAGCGTTGCAGGTGATGATCATGCTGCAGCATGTGCTGAGTGGTATCCTTTTTGGTTTCGCTACTTTATTTTATTTTTTATTTTTGTTTATTACTTTAATTTAAAATTGAATAAAATACTTTGATTTGATTTGATTTAAAATAAAAACTAAAATGTGTGTGTGCCGTAGTATCTCAAAAGGGTTGTTGCTCTGCTTCATCTTATTCATCTGCATAGCAAGTAAATCGCTGATTTTCAGCAACAACCAGGACTGCGTAACCTTATATTGTGTGTTAGTATTGTTATTCTAGATAATAATATATTAAATCCACCAATCCGTACTGTTTATGGCCCGTTCTCCCTATCCATCTATAGGGAAGGCTCGTGCCCCAGCATTGGGGACATAAATGAGCTGATGATGAATATATTAAATATATCCGGTATAAATTTAAATAGGCAGTAGGCACAAGGCAGTCTTTTCCAATTATATTCCTTTTTCTGAACATCTAAAATCGGCGTAATATAAATTAATTTATGCACAAAGTAGAATCAAGTTTGGACAAATAAAAAAATAGATCTTAATTTTGACTTTGACTATAGAATTTCTTATAAGACCTAGTGCCTCCCTACTCTTGGGACACAAGGTTTTTGGGACTAGATATGAGATATTTGAAGATAACTATATCGTCAATCTTACAGAAACCTACAAATTCGTACACTGAACTGTATCTACTACAACAATGAGTCACATTTATTCACACAAATAATAATAGTTATCAAGATTATTGTTTATATTCAACCAAATTGTATCAATACACATTCCCGATATCGCATCCAGACATATTCGAATGCACCTATCAGTTCCACACGAGTAAGCCCAGGCAGTACATAACTACACCATTTCATTTTCGGCATTCAGATAGGTAATTCAGACAACAATAAAAGTCAGTTTAATAATGATTTACGCGAGTCGACACCCCTTCCGTTTAACCGTTTAAGCCTGACCCCTGCCAACGGTAACAGAATCCGAACTTTCTTAAAACCATTCTGAAAAACCATACCGTTAAAAAATCGGTAGCAATACTTCTGTCAAACGAAGATACCATTAAAAAAATAACGTTATCGAAATTAAATGAAATGAAAAAATCTTTTTTCAATTTAGGCATATAAATTGCACTTATGAACGTCAAGTAGTTACATAAAAAACACAAAAGTATATTAAAAAATAATATATGTAAGTACACACAATAATAATTAAAATATAAATTTTAATAAACAATACATATTATGTAATGCGATTCTACTGCTGGTTTGGAAGGTTGATTCTGCTAAGAAGATTCCAGCAAGAAACTTAGCAGCTACTCTTTTAAACTAAGAGTCGTTACTTGGATGGCGTATTTACCAGTGAAATAACTAATAGCTCTATGCGGATTGGTCAAAGCGCAATATGTAACGATAATTTTCTAGATAACGTCACCTGCATTACCGCTACTAATTTAACTGTATTGTATAGAAATAACGTTTAGCCGATACTTACAGGCATAACGGTATCAAGCCATGCATAACACTTTTCTTTTCCGCACTTTATTTAGAAGCTCCGACAACACTGGTCGTTCACTTGTTTCTCACAAGCCAACGTATCACGTACACACGTTAACAACTCTTATGCTCAACACATAAAGTCTGTTGTTCAACGCAGCTTATTTTTTCAGTACAGTCACGAACACTATAATTCTCATGATTAAGGCCCGGTGTGAGGATAAATTTTGTGTCGTCATCATTTAATAATAAGTGCTTCATTTGTTTTCGTGGGTGCGTTATGACTTGCGGTTAAGTTGAGATGAATGGGGAACTGTCAAAAAATAAAACATGGCGGACGCCAGATATTACATAATTTGTAACGATATCATGCGTGGTTTTTTGCCTCTCGTTGTTTGCAACAAATTTAGCGTAAAATTATATCTATCTATCACCATCATTCCTTATCACTGGGAGACAACTAGTAACTATAAATATAGCAAGTTATACTCGGTTTGGTCGGTGGTAGGGCTTGTTTAAAGCCCGCCTGCTACCACTATATAATCTAAATATGTCGCTATAACATAATTTTTAATAGCATTGCTGTGTTCCGACAGCTAGAGATAAGATAGCCAGTGCCCCAGTAGTTGAGGATTATGGGTGAAGCGCGCTTCCACTCAGTCTTATCATCACTTAACATCAGATGAGATGACGACCCAGTGCTTCCGCGTACGAAATAATTTAAAAAGTTTTTTTATTAAAGTATTTCTAAGTTACAGATATGTTTAATGAAGATTAATCGTTAATGAAGCTCGGTTACAGTTAATTTTGTTTCGCTATAATGCTCTAATATAAAGTAAGAACGAGTATTAAGCCAAAGCGTGGGTCGCGGTCTTTATACACATCAAAGGGACTTAGTAAATCACTCATCATGACTTTGTGGGTATATTAGAATTTCCTGTGATCCACACATAAAGTGTAATTTAAACGTGCAAGTCAGTTAAGCCTTTTATTAAGGTTACTACGATTTTTTATTTCTTAGTCAATACATATAATATAAAAACCGGCCAAGTGCGAGTCAGACTCGCGCACGAAGGGTTCCGTACTTTATGACGTATTAAAAATAAACTACTTACTAGATCTCGTCCAAACCAATTTTCGATGGAAGTTTGCATAGTAATGTACATCATATATTTTTTTTAGTTTTATCATTCTCTTATTTTAGATTACAAAAACACAAACAAATTACAAAAACACAAATGTTGAATAATTTTTTTTCGCAACAAAATTTGCGTTATAATTATTTAAACATTTTAAAATACATGCTCCTCCGTGCTTCAAAAAGTACAGACGTCTGCATATCAGACTGTCCAAAACTGTCAGATTTCTTCATTAAATGTTTTATTATATGACGTCACAGACCGATGATAATCTACATAAACTAATTAATTACCTACACTTTGCTCAATTACAAGCAAAACGGTAATTGACCAAATCCTTATCTCTTATCTTACAAAAAGTGCAGCGAAATGTAAGATTTTTGGTCAATTCAATAATTTACAACGTAGTTTTGCGATAACTCAAAATATTAAAGATAAGTTCAATTGCAAAGTTCGTACCTGAAAATAAAAGAATCTTTCGCATTCCACTTCCCTAGTGGAAGACTGTTTTACGCACAAAAAATCATAAAGTTTTAATACTTCTCTAAGTTTCATCTCTTTCAGTATTGTCTCCTCCAATCCGACTGTAACACCGAACTGTAATATAATTTTTTTACGTTACTGTGCCGGCGAACGAGCATAAAGCCCGCGCGGACATCAGCCACTGCAGCCCATGGGCGCTTATACGGATAGATAGATAGATATATAGTGCTTACCCGTTTGAAGTAAAAATAAAAATGGTTTTTAAACAAAAAACTAAATACATATTTAGACAAAATAAAACAATAGGATAATACCCTTTCCTCACCCGGGTGAGGAAAGTGTTTTATTAAGTCCGGACTACACGTGCTGGTTTTAGGAACCACCATCATACTGTACAGACAATCAGTAGGTATTCGTACCAAAAAATTTGGCAAGTCGTTTCTCTGTAAGACCATTCGGCTTTGGAATTCTTTGCCGGCGCATGATTCCCAGCTCATATAATCCCGGGTCTTTTAACGGGGCGTGAGACGGCATTTATGCAGGCCGTCATGAATGGGTGCGCTTGTTACCGGGCTTGTTCCACGGTGAGGAGCTCTCTCATTATTTTGGACTGCATCGGCTGCTTACCATCAGGCACGATGTGGTCACTATGACGAGTCATTATAAAAAATAAACACGTAACCTTAGGGTAACACGCGCGCGAATCGACCCTAAAGCTTTAGTTGTTATTCGACAATGTCATATTATAATATCATTTAATCGAGTACATACTGCACATCAACTTATCCAAAACTGTAAAATTTCTTTCTTAATTTGGGGGTTAATGATACTCGCGTCCGTAGGTTTACCCTTGAGACCCTACACGTGACCCCTGGGTGGTGCTAAATGAGTAACATTGTCTGAGTGGTAGAGCCACGCTGCGTTGCAGCACGAAATGGGCCGGCTCCCTCGGCGTAATACCACCCTCTCACAGAATATCGGCGTGAAACAATGGCACTCGTTGCTGTTGTGTTTCGTCCGGTGAGTGAAAGTACCGGAGGCCCATCTCTCACCCCTCCCTCATCCCAATTCCTACTCCCTCCTCAAGATCCAACTCCTTCCTCAAGGCCGGCAACGCATCTGCGATCGTTTGCCTCCTTTTAACATAAAAAAAAGATACTAACCCGTTAGTTAGTTCGTCTAATTAAATTATTTGCAAGATAAACTTTTACCAGAGAAATATTAACCAGCTTCAGGGAGCTCGAGTGGGAATCGAACCCACGACCTTTGGATAACCGCTCCAATGCTCTGCCCGCTGAGCTACCGAGGCCCCAGAAGACTCATTGAATTAAATTAATTATTGAGTTGGATTGAGCCACGATAGCACAGTTGGTAGTGCTCCTGACCCGGCATGTCATGGGGTGCGGGTTCCAATACCGCTCGTGAATTTTTTTCAACACTTTGTCTTTAAAAAAAAAATTGTTCGCAATAATATTTGCGTAAAATTATATGTAAATAATCTTACTTTAATGAATTGCTTAAAAAATAACATATTAAAAAAAAGTTTGCTTAAACCTTTATAACTTTCTTGTTGTTACAAAGTTTTTACACGGTAAATAAACAATAACCATGTATTAGTTTTATATGCTTCCTAGAAAACTCTCTGTCGGTGTGTACGCGGGAAAGTTTTAAAGCTAAATATTCAACAAAACGCATACTTTCACATTGGAGAGGGGGAAACTTCCAGACTGGGTACAACTCGAGATTCACTTAAGCATTCTTCTTAAATTTCATTCTGAGAATAATTGAAAGCGATCGAGATATTATTTGGACGATTTCTGGTGGAGAGTTGTGTAAAAAGGGCGATTTCTTTTTGTAAAAACTCGCTTCTGACTTCGGGACGAGAACCCTTTTATCTTTGAAAAGGAAAGGGTTGGCCCTTTATTGGATGTACGATATTAATTATCTTCCGCATTATTTTCTTTCATTCGATAAACGTCTGTAAGTAATGAATAAGGAACGATGGCCCTTGATTTTGAATCTATAAATATGCTGAAGTAAACTAAATCTAACTAAAATAAGTAAACTGATATTGTTTTCTAAAGTTTACGCGAACACTACACATTGAAATTAACCCTTTGCATGTCTCCCTGTGACCACGGACCCTGCAAAGGGATCGAAACGTCAGAATAAACATTAAAAAAGTAATGTGTAAAATAAACGAAAGTAGATCCGTAAAAGTTGTTTCATTTTAATAAGTAAACTGAATTATAAGTCATTATTATTTGTATTTTATACTTAGTTTTGACGTCAATAAAGTACCTATAAAGGTCTATATGAAATAAACGATCTGACTTTGACTTTGAAGATATAAATATGCTGAAGATATATGGACAAACCTTGCATTACCTCGATGATTAGATTCTGATAAGAAATCGAATAATCGCGAAGGTGTCATGTAAGTTTCAGATAGTCAAATATTTTAGTTAAAAAATAAATGTTATAGGTACCATAAATCAATTCATACAAAAAGGTTGTAGCTAGACAGACGAAGTGGACACCATCCAGGGTCCTCTATAGGTTCAATCAATTCAACCACAGTCTGTTAAATAAAACAAGAAGCCTTTAAATTTTTTTGCACAATTTAACAACCACTGATCACCCACGCTATCAATAATAATGAAATTTATTTATTCAAGTACCTAACAAGGCTTATTTGTGATACTTATAGTTTTACTTATCCTATGTTAGTAAAAGAAAAAATACAAAAATATATGAAATTAAAATTAATTACATTTTTAATCAATCGTAAGTAAAATATGAATGAGTAGAAGGTAAAAAAATGTTTGGACTATTCAAAAGCACTTTTCAAAAGTTTTTTGAATAAAAAAAAATTTACTTTGTTTTTGAGTTAAGCTATGCCCGCCCGCACACATGTCACCCTCGCATCACCCCGGCAGACGTGGTGCAGCAAGGACCTACGTGCTTGCAATTAACATCAAGATGCTGTTGGTGCTGCCCCGCACCCTGCGCACTAGGGAGGCGCATTGCTTTTGCATAGTCGATCAATTATGTACTTGATAAATTCAAATTTAAAATTTTTCATATTTCAAAATCATTTATTTAATTTAGGCTAAAAATAGCTCTTATGGACGTCATTATGCCATCGGTTCGTAAGTCTACTCTGGGCGGGAGACCTTGTACTGAGAAGAACCGGCAAGAAACTCAGCAAGTGTCCAGCTCTTTTCTCCCTTACAGCGTCAAAAATATTGGAAAATGCCCTATCATAAAAGGACACTTTCCATCACAAACAAACACACAAAAAAAGGACAATCACAACACCCAAAAATACAACAAAATAAAAATATCTAAGTTTGCATAAATTACATCAGGTACCTACCAATTTCAATTTTCACAATGTCATACAGTACTAATAGAAGTCAAAAATTGTCTAAGAAAAACAATATTAAAGTATACGAGTATAATAAAAATAAGATAAGTAAGCAAGAGCAGACCTGCCTCCACAGGCGGATCCGGAACAAAAATGCATCTCGAATAACAAAATCTGAAAAAACATTGGATAGCATCAACAACTTCAGCGTACTGTGAACCTAATATCTTAGACATAAAGATTAATTAAGGTTGCACAATATTTGTACTTTTAATATTTACTGTCATCGCCACAAACATCATTGTAGCTCCGTGGCACCAAAGTCGCGTACCGTTTTTCAAGCAGTCATCGAGAATCTTGTACATTATTGATCGTAGAGTAGAAGCAATGTAAATTTGTTAACGTATATTTTTTTAAATGTTCAAATAATTTTTAACGCCAATTTTGTTGCGAACAAATTACCGAAACACAAATGTTGAAAAAATTTCCACGAGCAGGATTTGAACCTGTACCCTTCTGACACTGGGCTGGTTATAACCACGATAGCTCAATTGGAAGACCACCTGACCCGGAATGTCAGAAGGGTGCAGGTTCAAATCCTGCTCGTGGAAATTTTTTCAACATTTGTGTTTCGGTATATTTTTTATTTTGTGTTTTTTTATTTTTTGCATGTTGTAGTTGTCATCTATATTTTTTGTGTTTATTGTAATGGAAAGTGACCTGCTATGATCGGGCATTTTCCAATATTTTTGACGCTTTAGGGAGAAAAGAGCTGGACACTTGCTGAGTTTCTTGCCGGTTCTTCTCAGTACAAGACCTCCCGCCCAGAGTAGACTTACGAACCGATTGCATAGTGACATTCATAAGAGCTACTTGTAGCCTAAACTGAATAAATGATTTTGAATTTTGAATCAATTCGCGCTTCTGCAAACAACTCTGATGCGCTACAGATGCGTGGTAACCACAACAACCCTCTAAAGTCATAGTAGTCAAATAAACATCTTAATTAGAAAACCTAATAAACTACATCCAACAAATCTTAATCAAGGCTCTGTTGATAGGACACATTTCGTGATTCAGAGTCGAACAAAAAACTTTATAAGGGCAAAGTTAATTAACCGTGTTATCAGTTAAGACAAGGACACAATATAAAGAGACTGCAGAAAGTAAGCTTCATTCAAACGCGCTCCATAGGCAACCTCTATGGACAGCAGCCCTTACAAGACTATAGGCAACTCCGGGGGGGTTTAGTTAGTAGGATTCTGACATAGTCTATCTCAATCGCTTGAGTTATTCATACAATGTAGTATTCACCTTCTCCCACCTCCGGGTTGCTAAAGGTGGGTTGCCCTTCTAAAGGCACATGCCCTTTTAATCTCGCAACAGCTACGCTAGGACTGTTGCGAGCTGGGGTTTAAGAACTTTATTTTCTCACAAGAACTGTACATTCACTGATATGTAAAAACTTAAATATAGTACTAAACATTAAAAATTATTTATGCTGTCATACAAAAATACGTGAAAATGCTAAGCTGAGATAAACAAAAATAAAACAACTAACATAATCATCATCAGCTCATTTAATGTCCCCACTGCTGGGGCACGAGCCTTCCCTAGGATGGATAGGGAGAACGGGCCATAAACCACCACGCGGGCCCAGTGCGGTTGGTTGTTTATAACGACTGCTAATGCAGCCGGGACCAACGGCTTTACGTGCCTTCCGAAGCACGGAGGAGCTCGAGATGATTAATTTTTGGCCACCCATCCGATGACCGGCCTTTGCGAAAGTTGCTTAACCTCAGCACTTGCAGACCGGGCGCGTTAACCACTGCGCCATCGAGCTCCTCACATAACATAATAAACAAATCAAACTTATTGGGTAGTTTTGTTTCACACCAAATACAGCGTCCAAATAAAACTGTGTCGACTATTAGCACTGTGTGCTGATTACAAACACTGGCAACGACTAGATGCGGTTTTTTATATTTTTTTAATTTTTAGTTTTGTAAATAAGTTTGAGTAGTATTTTAAAAAAGAATTTTACGAGCTGTTTTGAGATTCCGTGTCGTGAGAGGTTGTCTATGTGTGCGTCTGTACGAAGCTTGCCTTCTGCAATCTCTTTATTTTGTGACTGGGCTTATCTCGAACGGCGAACGGAGGCATTTCTTGCGAATTTCTGGAAGGATTACAACTTGTAAGGGCTTGAGTAAATTTCATTAATTCCGTTTGAATTTTCTTAGTTACATTTTGGTTGGGAGTTATGTGTTTTTTTCTGTTCTCCAACTGCCGAGTGTAAACTAGCTAGGTGAGGATTTATTTGCGTAATTATTATGATAGATACACTTTTCCTAAGATACTTTTGGCAATTAGTCAATAAAATAAATAAATATTAGACAACGTCACATACATTGCTTTGACTCCAAAGAAAGTAGCTTAAGGCGAAGGGTAAGGCACACTAGCGCCACCAATGGATTGAATTTGATAACTGCTAAACTGTTTTTTTTTTCAAACATTGCGGACCTTCCGACACTAGGCAAAAATCTATTATTTAATAATTGTGCACTACTTTTAGGTTGGTGTTATGTATTAAATTGGTACCTGATGTAATTTTTGCAAACTTAGTTTTTTTTTAATTTTGTCATTAATTATTTTGATTAATGGCTTCGCGTTTAACATTTAGCCAATTTCAATTATTTTTTATTATTAGTAGTAAGGCAATTGTACGGTAGATAGAAATTAAAATGGAATCTCACAACACGTGTTATCACGGGAAGAACTTTGGTGTTTTTGTGTGTTGTTATTGTCCTTTATTTTTGTGTGTTTATATGTGATAGAAAGTGTCCCTTTACGATAGGGCATTTTCTAATATTTTTGCTGAGTTTCTTGCCGGTTCTTTTCAGCACAAGGTCTCCCGCCCAGAGTAGACTTACGAACCGATGGCATAGTGACATTCATAAGAGTTATTTGTAGCCTAAACCGAATAGATGATTTTGAATTTTGAATTTTGAATCACAATTCGTTGAACTACTCTACCAAGTAAGGAAATAACATACTACCTTTAGCATGTCCAGTTAACTTAAAACTATTTACTCGTGTTTGTGGTTTGCAACCATTTCCTTAAAACAAAATACTCACCTTATCACCTCACTATTCAAACTTTTTCAGCCAATTAACGTACCTGAAACAAAAGCACACGACATTTACGTCACATCCACATGAACGTACGCGCTTATATAGCAGTTACATTTGCATAATGGCATGTTTAAAACTCATATGGTTTTAACACAAAATGTTTTTAAAATAGGGAAATGTATTATTATGGAGATAAGCAGTTGATTGCGCAGTTGTATGTGAATTGAGTTTAAAGTATAATTATTAGCTTTTATATAGCTCAATGAGAAGCTCAGGCTTTGCGTTATTTATACGAATAGAATAAATATATTATTTTGGAACATACTAATGTGGCAAACACACAGACATGCAATCGTTATATATTTATGTTGTTTTTATTTTATAGTCATAGTCATCATCATCATTATCTCAGCCAAAAAGACGTCGACTGCTGGACAAATGCTTCCCTCAAGGATAAATTATTTTGAGGGGAATTGCCATAATCGCCACGCTTGGCAGGCGGGTTGGCGATCGCAGTGAGGTGAAAATAATCACAGAGAGACGCTGCTGCCCATCCTCTGGAATGGTCCCATAGTCGCCTTCTACGACACCCACGGTAAGAGATGAGGTTGGTGCAATTCTTT